>JAUIMM010000331.1:10985000-11319828 GCA_031769625.1 Taudactylus pleione | reverse complement strand
GTGAGATTTAAGTGCATAATCTCTCATACACGAAGTGAACATCCAGCAGTGTGGATGGCTGAGGGTTGTAGTTCTACATGCCCTCTGTCAGCAGGCCCCCACCTGTTGTGTGTTCAAAGGAAAACATAACCTCTTTTGTTCTCACAGACTCTTGTGTGAAATGCAAATGTATTACCACCTCAAGCTGTGGACTTTGGGGCCATCCTGTCTAGGATTCAGACAAATCCAATTGTGTAGATCAATGCCTGGATTATATTACAATTGCCACAACTATACTTTATCTGCATCCAGGGATTCCCAATTTGTATGTAAAAATACCCATTGTCTATTCTTATTTACTTTTACTCAGGAAGCTTGTTTTTCCAGTTGCCCTTGGTAGGTTAACAAAAACATTGCCATCTGTTCTTAGCTCCTGAGTTATAACTTGAATTGACGCTGGCCACAAAATGGTGTCTTGCGATCTCATTTCCAAAATGGAGTCTTGCGGCCATTTGCAAGATGGCGTCGCCGCGATTAAATTTTAAACTGAACTTGTCTCAGCCAATTATTCAGCTTCGACATTCCCCCCCACCGCGGGACACTGCGAACCACGGGTGGGACAGCAGGACAGTCCCAGAAAAACGGGACTGTCCCGCTGAGTGCGGGACAGTTGGGAGGTATGCGTTTTGCTAATGCTTTCTCAAGACCTTGATAGGTCTGTGACACCGCGGCATTTGTATATACTCCAACAGACACCCTCCAAAGAAATACAGATCATATGGCAAATATATACTTTAAATGTGCTTTAATAACATCTGTTACAGTAGGTTGGACATGAGTATATCGCTGTGACAGCTTTTATGTTATGTAGTAAATCACTGGTCGAAAGATCTGTGATTCTGTGGCAATAGTATTAGTATTAAAATAGACATTCTCAATTGAAACAGAAATAACACAATATAGTACTGTATATGCTCTGGTCAAGTTAAAGTAGACATTCTTGAGTGAAACAGAAATCACAATATATATGGGCTCTGAACAGGGCCGCCATCAGCGTGGTACAGCCGGTACTAATGTACAAGGCCCAGGTTCAGAGGGTGCCCTGCAGAGTGCAGATGATCCTGCCTGTGAACTGCTACAGGCAGATGTCTGCCAGTGCCTGTAATTACAGAGCAGTTTACTGTTAGAATCAGTAGTGCACTGCGGGGCCCCCTGTCACTGTGACTAGCGGCAGGTCGGCATAGGAGGGCAGAGCAAAAGCTTTAGCATTGACTGTCCCATTTACAATCTGCGTCTCTGCCGACCACCTGTCCTTCCTTCTCCCCTACAGGGGATGAGTTAGCGATGACCATCGAACATCAATCATTCAAAATCATCGATGGTTTATGGCCGATGTTGAATATTTTAAACATCGATGGCTGAAAGCCAATGGTTCTTAGCCATCAATGAACTAGTGTGAGAGGATGTTTTGTTTTCGGATGCCCCACCCCCTGGTCCCGCAGAGCCCCACCCCTGTTTTTTACTGGCTCGCCGTTCTCCCATGCAGCGGTGGTCATTGATGAGTGCAAACTATCGATTGTTTACCATAGATGGTTTGTGCACCATCGATGGTACCCACTGATTAACCCGTCGATGATAACCATCGATGGACACCCCACCAATGGCCATCCCTAGGATGAGTTAAGTCCCTTCTCCCCTCCCCCTTTCTGAGTTCCACCCAGGCTTCCCTCACTCTTACTCTGCCTTTCCTGTCTCATCTCTCTGCCCCTTCCAGAGTCCACTCCCCATCCCCTCCCCGAGGCCCTGCCCCCTCCTGATCTGCACGGCCTGTCCATTTCCCATGCCGGCTGCAGCTGGTGTCTGAGGACACATAATGCTGCAATAAAAGGTAAGTACCTTAGGGTGAATATGTACTTATTCATATTATGTGGTTGAGGTGGGGGTATATACTTATATTACCTGGAGGGTGAGGTGGGTTGAGGGGTGTAGTATATGAGGGGGTGTATAGTAATGTATCAGGGGATGAGGTGAGGAGTATTATAATGTATCTGGGGGAGGTATAGTAATGTATCAGGGATGGGAAGGGGGATGAGAGGTATAGTAATGTATCTGGGGGTGTATATATGATCTGTGAAATAAGATGGGTTTAGGGATGTAATGTATCAGTGGGTGTGTATACCTATTTTATCTGGAGGGGAGGTAGGTAGGGGTATGTAGTAATGTATTGTGGGGGTGTTGTATACCACTATTTTTGGGGGGTATGAGGTGGGTTGAGGGTTGCAGTATTGTATCTCTGTGGAGCACTGTGTGCTGTACACGACAGGTGAGGCTTTTGACGTGGCTGGTGTGTGTGGGCTAGAGGTTTGGGTGAGCGTCTTGCAGAGAGGGCATCCAAGGTTTGAGACCTGGTAAGGGACATTTTATTTTTTTATCTTCACTACAGGATTAAAAAGAAATCACTTTGTGGTGTGTGAGTTCTGTCATTTATACAGGTATCTGTGTTGACCAAAAAGACGCATTCCCAGCATTGCATAAAGACCGAGCAATTGAAGTTCAGTATTCTTATCCAACCCTACTAAACTCAGGAGCTGATTCATACTCGCTTGCTAGATGTGTTCGCTCGCTTGATACGTATGCAAATTCAGCAAGGCAGGTGATCGCACAGCAAGGCATTAGCAGCCCACTATATCTTGGCGTGCGATCACATTGTGTATGCAGATGCACACCAGCCTGTCTTAAGATGCCCACTTGTGCATGTCATCTCCAGGAAGTGTATGCAACCATCGGTAACATCGAGTACCATAGGAAGCAAACGCAGCACTTGTGGTTGACCATACCCTGCCGCAAGCACTGCGAGCGCTTCAGTATGAAATTCAACCAAGTGATGTGTACTATGATGCTACCTCTTCATAATGCACGCCTCTGAAACAGTGTTGAGATGCTCAGGCACTCCTGTGTTCACACCTCCACTCCCCCATTTCTAGCAGCCTGCCCCTGTCACCACCCACAAACAGCTTCTCTTGTTACTGATTCTGCTGGGCAGTCTATGTGCAGCGAGCGAATGGTTCCCGATCTCTCGCAGTGGTTCACGCATGCGCACTGCGATGCATATGTATGCTCATAATGCGAACCATCGGCAGCTATAGCAAACGCATCTTAGCGATAGGGTCTGAATCAGGTCCTCAATACATTATCCTCAAGTTCCCACCACCTGCCATTTCTATGCTACTTTATGCCACCTAGCAACATTCTATGCTAAACCGTCATGCATTAGACATTGTATTGTACACTTTACAGAGTCGTCTCTTTGTGTGCATGGCCACCCAAGTCCCTTCACCACCTCCCCCCCACCAAGAAACATTTTCATATTCAACATCACTGAGCTACTGTAATTATATGGCTCACCACAATCCCCCACTCTCATTCGCTTCTATTTAATGCCGCCGCATGCTGAGCTCACTATTGACATTGTAAACATTGTCTGCTGTAATTTGTAGACGTCACATCACATACACGACAGATGTGACTTTTGGTATAACTGGCATGTGTTGGCTAGAGGTTTGGGTGAGCGCCTTGCAGAGTGGGCGTCCCAGGTTCAAGAACTGGAATAGGAATTTTGTCCTATTGCATGCTGTTTTTCCCCTGCATGCTGGTACTTGGAGAACCACAAGTACCTGCATGCGAGGCATTACAGGCCCGCTGGTACCTGTATTTCCACAGCAAAAGAAATATAAAAATAAAAACAAGACACACACCATAGAAAGTTAAAGTTTATGAAAACATACATGCACACACGGAATGGGTATGAAGTATCCAGACGCTGGCAGCCAGAAGGGAGAATGTAAGTACCCTATCCCTACCCCTCCTCTTACTGGTGTCTAACCCTAACTTCCCCCTCTAGTGCCTAACCCTAACCTCCCCCCAGAGGTGCCTAAACCTTACCCTCCTTACCACACCCTAAACCTAACCCTCCAGGGGCGGTGTCTAAGCCTAACCTACCCCCGGGGGTGCCCAACTCTAACCCTAACCCTCCCCACGGCTAACGCTTAGGGCACCCCGGACTTACCTCATTTGGACTGGCGTCCTTCGGCGTTCGGTATTTCAATATTTACTTTGGTATTTCAATGCCTATCTTATGTCTCGTGCCGGGCTTCTGCATTCAGGATGTAGACCAGCGGCATCTTGTCCACCGGTCTATTGACTGCATCCCTGCACACACACTATAAATATGTTTATATTTACTGTATAGTATATATTTAAATTATAGTATATTTATAAATAGAAACTTCACGCAAGTACTGCATTAATACTAATGAAAAAAATATTCAAAACAGTTTTGAAAATTATTTTTTTTCACAATACTTTAATAAACCAGAGTACAGTACTGTACAGTATAAAAAAATTACCAGCTGCCTGAGTTGCTCTGTGAGGAAAAAAGTACAGTTTTAGAACAGTAATAGGGTACAGTAAAAGTACAGAATCAAGTCTTTCACTAGTACTGTACAGTCATTGATCTATCCATACAGCTTACATTGTAAGTCATTTTTGATTGCTCACAACATGGCTGGCTCACCTGGCACTCTTGTAATGGCATAAAAAAAACTACATGGACCTGACTTATGTATTTTGGGACTCTACTCCTAGCAATAAGATACTGCAACCACCTACAGTATTTTGTGTCATCTCTTTTAGGCTTAATCTACAATATTCCACCCAAGGTACTGTAATCCCACTGTGGGTGGAATGTAGAGTACAGTCAATGGAAGTTAATAACCAAAATGTCTGTACCAAATCTGCTTGATGCCTACTGTATTGTGCACTCTAGTTTACTTTTTTACTTCAGTTTAGTGTACAGTACCTAATCCACAGTGTGCACTTTTGAGTGTTAAACACCTTGAGCCCTGCTGGTGAAGGAGTGCTACAATACTGTATATAAAATAAAAATTATTAAAATTATTATTACTGTTCAGTCCCTCTATTTAGCTGCGCGGGTCCCTGGCCTTGCGCCTGTTGCCTGCGAGTAGCTTCTTCTGTTTTAGTAAAAAAAAAAAGGTTCAGTAAATTACAGAAACAACTAAAGTTGGCTAGTTCTAATAACTCTTCATCCACATTTCCATTTCATTCATCCCCATTTCATTTATCCCCAAGCTGCTTTGTGTAGAAGTTCATGAGGGGCAAAACACAGTCTTTAACCACCCAACAGAAATTATGGAGGGGCAACTGCCCCCTCTGCCCAACGGGTTCCCCGCATCCCTGGGAAAGACAGGGTGCCAGGGGGAAACTGACAAACACGAGGAAGCAGAGCCAGAGGGGGCGGGGTAAACTGACAGGCAAAATGGAAAGCTGAAAGACACAGGGGGGTAGGGAATGAGGCTGAAAGACACAGGGGGAAAAGGAAAGAGGCAGAAAGACATGGGAGGTGAAGCTGAGATGTGATACCCCCAAATCAGCAGTGTTTTCTCCAGCATGGAAGGGGTTAATGGCCAGGAGTTAGGACCCTGCTGATCACCTGGAGATGGTTCTGCCAGCCTTAAGGAGGGAAACTAGAGAGAAGCTGTTGGGGGTGGAGCTAGAGAAGCCCAGTCAGTGAGTCCTGCACAAGACTGGGAGAGGAGCAGCATACTGTGAGCAGTGGCTGAGTTTCTGGGCACACGTGGTGCCTGAGGAGAGCTGCAGTAGTGATAGGAACTGCACTGCCTGTGAGGATCCTCAGAGTCAGACTGGCCCATGCTGAGAGCTGCAGTAGTGATAGGAGCTGCACTGCCTGTGAGGATACCCAGAGTCAGACTGGCCCATGCTGAGAGCTGACAGAGGAAAGAGCCTCCTGCAGAGTCTGACAATTGTAACTGTCAGCACCAGAGAGCCTGCTATTGCTGCAGAGGGACACTGGCCCTTATTCAGAGGCGGTCGCAAGAAGCGATTGCTCTCTCTGAATGAGGGCGGCCGCTTGATTTTTTAAGTGTGGCCTCCTGGTCGCTAGCTAAGCTGTGGGTTACCACCCACAGCTTTAGCGACCGACCAGGGTGATGGTCACGATGGTCAAGACCATCGCGAACATCGGGGCTTGCGACGAGACCCTAAGGTTGGGTCTCGGCAACCGCAAGCCCCAGGGAGCTTCCTGCTCCGATCGAGCAAGAAACTCCCCACTGATATCACTGCTGATGTAAGTGCGGCCACCCACAAAATGGCAGGCGTTCCGTAAGGAACGCCTCCGTTTGTGTAGCCACCCCCCCGCCCCGCCTACAAAACGGGGCGAGCCGCCTCTTTTGTAGTGAGCTCCGGAGCGAGAGAGTTTCTCTCTCGCTCCGGGGCTTGCGCAAGTGCAGTGCGGCCGCTGCGCAGGGCCTTAACATCGAACTGGTTGCGAGCACTCAGCGCTTGCAACTGTGTCTGAATGAGACCCACAGTGAGTAACCAATGCAAGAACTGACACAGAGTGACCACATAGAGAAGAGAGCTTAAGAGCTGATTGTTTCTGCAACAAGGACAATCCCAGTGCACACAAGTGCAGGACAGAACTATTCCAGTGTGTCAGTGTACCTGCTGCATCAGTGAGAGCTATCCAGGTATAGCAGCAAGCTATATTGTACCCATTGCAGTAAGAGAGACATAATCATACTGCTAACACTAGTGTACCACAGTATTTGTTCTGAGTGACCACATTTACAGGGACAGCACTCCTGCATCTCAGTATACAGTGATTACCTGCACCTCCTTTGTATTTATGTGCACCAATGAGAGCCTGTACAGGGAAGATTAAGTGATAATACCTCAAGGACACACAGAGAGGGACATTGTGCTCCTTATTAGCAATTTGCAGTAAGACCTTACACCAGAACAGTTGAGTATAATTATACTCAGAGACATTGTATTGTAATGCGCTTAGTGTTACTGATAAGTTAAACTAGAATTATTCATTGCCAGTTAGTAATAGCATATGTGAAACAGGTATTATAAATGTATATTGAGCAAGTTATAGTGAGCTTTGGAAAGTGATCATAAGTTAATTCAAGTAACTGTATATATTTATGGTATTGTCGTATCCTTGCATACTTTGGGCCTGATTCAGACCCACTCGCGAGCGGCTGTCCGCTCGCAAGTGGGTCGATGGTCTGCACTGCGCATGCGCACAACGGAGGGAGCTCTGTTGTGCGCATGCGCGAGACGCGACGAGCGAAGGACTTTCCTTCGCTTGTAGTGTCTGATCAAAGGGGGCGTGCTGTCGATGTTGATTGACAGCACGCCCCCTTTGGTGGGCGTTCCGGGGGCGTGCCTGCCAGACAGAGGCGTTCCCAAGGGAACGCCTACCGTCAGAAGCCGGCCCCACTGACATCACTAGTGATGTCAGTGGGAGTGATTTTGGCTCTGATAGAGCCAAATCACTCCTGGCCTTGCGGTTGAGAAACTCAACCGCAGGCTTCTGCTCGCAGTGGCGATGGTCAAGACCATCGCGACCATCATCCTGCACGCTCGTATATGCTGTGGGCGGTGACCCACAGCTATACGAGCATCCAGGAGGACGCTCCATATTTATGGAGGTGGGCCCTGATTCAGAGCGAGCGCTCTGGTCAGAGCGTATGGCTCTGAATCAGGGCCTTTAACCTTTACCCCGAACAGTACAAGCGTGACGAAGTGTCTTAGCATAATAAAATTAATGTAACTTTCCCCAATGTGTGTTTACTCTTCTGGGTTCTGGGGGGTCTCCTGTCTCTCTGTTATGATACGAGGAGCCTCAAAGAGGAACTGCCCTGATCCACTCCCAAGCAGGTTCCAGAAGAACAGCAGATACAATCCACTCACTGACATCCCACCAAATTGGGGGTTTTACATTTTGGCGTCTACGAACAGGATCGACCATGGAACTGCGAGAAGGCAGCACATCTGCAGACAACAACAGTATCAGGGAAATGACTGACAGGGTTGCAGGACTCAACCAGTGGCCCACTGAGATGAGAAAGCAGATAAGAGACCTGAGACAGAAACGGGCTGTAACCGGACGTGAGGAGTGGTGTCCAGACCGCAGAGTGCGAAACCAACCCCGATGGGATGTTTCCCGAGTGACCAGAAGAAGAGTAATTAATCAATTCGACACTCGAGGGAGACTTATCTGGCGAGATGCAGAACATTGAGCGGAACTGTTGACAGCCTTCAAGAAGAGATGTAGGTCCAATTGCAGTAAGACAGGACCAAGTTAAAGTGTCTAATGTATTGTTTGCCATTGACGATAAACAAGCTAGCCCAAGAAGACTTTTGGGTCATGTTGTGTGGTTCAGTGTACCACATGGTTACGGATTCATTAAAAGAACAGACACCAAAAGAAGAGTATATGTACATTATACAGCCATTCAGGAGACCATCCCTAAAAAGTGTTTCCGGAGCCTGAGAAGTGGCGAAATGATCGAGTTTGAATTGGCGAATGGAAAGAAAGGCATAAAAGCCATTAACGTTACTGGTCCAGGTGGTGTTCAGGTATGAGGCAGCAAATATGAAACTGATTGCAAGCAATGTTGGCGGTATCCATGTCATGGAGATCCTCTATGTAACAGTCAGCAACATGATCAATACAATGACTGTGGAGAAAGGACAAGTGCAAAGGACAAGTGCAACTGATAGATGGAATGACGATCCTCCACAGTCTTACCGGAGGTGTCGGTACCTACCATATCACTAGATGAGACAAGATGGATATGGGCAGCAAGAACCTGATGTACCAGTACAGAGTGAATCGTTGGGGAGAACCCCAGAGCAGAGTGAATACTTGAGACAAACAGATGAACTGGATGTGAAGGAACCTAGTGAAATGGTGCAAATGAACCTGCAGGATGTAGTTAGGCCGCAACCCCCTTCAGAGCCAGTACGTGAGAGCAGACTGAAAGTGAAAAATACAGATTCCAGTCAGGCTGACCCCAGTCAAGCAGATTCATACCACTGACCAGGAAAGAGACACTAAAGAAGTTTTTCACATGGCCATGGCAGAGGGATCGAGACCCCTTAAACCCGATAGTCTAGATTCAGTTATGTCAAAGTCCGAATCTGATGTCCCTGTAAAAACCCCTAGTGAAGATCCTAGTGAAAATAAAGAGGTTGTGACATATCTTTATCCAGAGAAACATGGCCCAGATAGTGAGTACACCACGATAAGTGGTCAGGAGTTCACTTTCATGTTGCAGCAGGCTATATGGAGATCGAGGAAAAGTGACAAAGGTGTATTGCCCTTACGATAGAGAGTATAACTTACTGTCTGCATGTCCATATTTGCCTGTTTATAACCAAGTTAAATGTTATGTTGATTTTGTTTTAATGTACATGAGTCTGTGCTATGCTGGACTTTGAAAGTTTGCTTATTTGCGTGAGGACACGCTACATTTAAGCCGGGAGGCATGTTATACCCCCAAACCAGCAGTGTTTTCTCCAGCATGGAAGAGGTTAGTGGCCAGGAGTTAGGACCCTGCTGATTCCCTGGAGATGGTTCTGCCAGCAGGGCCATCTCTTCCATTGGGCTTGTTGGGCTGTTGCACTGTATTCTGATCTAACCCCCCCACCCCATACCCCCCGTGATGAGTGCTCCCCTCAGTCCCAGTTTCACCTCATCCACCAGCTTCAGACCAGTCAAACAGAGTCTCTCTGCATGTGTGGGAGGTCTGATGGGCATGCAGGAGGGTTTAATTTTTTGGACCATTTAAATTATTTTCCCGTGAATGGGTGGGTAGGGGCCCCAGTGCATTGCTTTGCCCTTCATGCGCATGATGCATACAGGGCCGGATTTACCATCTGGTAACCTAGGCGCCCGCCTAGGGCCCGGCGGGCCCCACGGACTGGTCATCTGAAATCCGTCCCTGATCATTTGGCAGAGTGGGGGACAAATCGGCAGTGTCAGTGCATTCATATTCTCTCTCTGTCTCTCTCTCTCTCTCATTTTTCGGGAGGGTGGGCCCCAAACCTATACCTTGCCTACTGCCCCATGATGTCTAAATCCGGCACTGACTGCATACCATCGAGAGTATGCAGCTTAGTGAGTGGGTCTGAATCAGGCCCACTAGACAATGTGTGTATGAGCTTATATCGTGAGCGATGGGTCCAGCAGTGGTGCTGGCATTGTCAAGTGTATGTACACTTGCTGATGCAGGCAGCGAGGAATGACGACGGGGGTAGGAGGGGAGGCCATGCTGCATTCACCAGCATGACTTCGTTAACGATATCCCCGGGTTGGGCTGCATGTACAGCCCACTGGGGATATCGTTGACAACCCGAGGGAGCGAGCGTGCATCTTTGGATATACAGGGGACAAAATGTGTAGGGGTCCCCTGTATTATCCATAAGCAGCACCAAGCTCATTCTAGCGGGGGAGTAATGCCACAACCAGGGGAACCCTTTTACTGGGTCCACTGGCCAAAGCATTGTGAAGCTATTGTACAGTTCAGTACAGTATGTACTGTAGTGCCCTCAATACTGTATACTATAGAATATATATATATATATGTGTATATATATATATATATATATATATAGTATATAGATACCTGTATGTATTTGTATAAATGACAGAACTCACACACCACCAAGTGATTTTGTTCTAATCCTGGGCATGCGCAGTACAATGAGACTCCATACACCACAGCATAGCATGACTAGCAGGGCGCTACGTGGCATACTGTATGGAGTGCTGCACACCACTTTCTTGAGCACACAGTGCATCAGCAGTACAGTGGCATAAAGTAGCATAGAAATGCCAAGTGGTATGAAGTTATGGACAATGTATTGAGTTTAATAGGCTTTGATAAGAATACTGAACTTCAGTTACTCGGTCTTTATGCATTGCTGGGAGTGCATCTTTTTGGTCAACACAGATACAGATACCTGTATAAATGACAGAACTCACACACCATCAACTGATTTATTTTTAATCCTGTAGTGAAGATTAAAAAAAAAAAAAAAAAAGTCCCTTACCAGGTCTCAAACCTGGGAAGCCCACTCTGCAAGGCACTCACTCAAACCTCTAGCCCACACAAGCTAGCCACTGTCGTGTACTGTAATGTGACTTGTGCAAAATACAGCAGGCAATGTGTACAATGTCAATAGCTGGCTCAGCATATTGCGCCATTGAATAGAAGCAAAGGATGGTTGGAGAGCATTAGTGAATATTTATCCCGCCTCATTAAAAGCTGTGCATGCGTATGAAATATTTTATAAAAAACTACAGGACTCACACACTTATTGTAATGATTTAAAACTTTATTACATTCTTCTACAGCCCTGATTCCATGAGGAAAACGCTGTACTATAGTGTACCGAATCACAGTTTCTGTCAGCCAATCATCAGGCAGTGATACAGAAAATGCATAGGATATCGGACGCATGCGCAGTGTAGTTTAGGAAAACCAACACCTTGTGGACAAAAAGTTGTATTACATGTTATGACTTTTCTGCGCCACAGTACGTTCCGTTACGTTTAATACTGAGTGGCGCGACTCAAGGCTTACCATGTGGCGCGAGATGTATGGCACACTGCATGGCATACAGAGCAACAAACTAGATGGGCCCGTCTGTATTTGGCAATTATATACTGTGTATATATATATATATATATATATATATATATATATTTATATATATATATATTTTAGAGAGGACCAGCTCCAGGGGTAGGAACACCCTGTTCCGGCTCTCTATAGTGCGCCTTAACATCGCGTGCGGTGACCAAAAGTGTGGCCTAATTTCCATAGGCCATGCCCCCTGTGTGACGTTATTTGGAGGCGTGTCTGCATGGCATGCCTCCAAATAACGTCAGGTGAGGGGGAGCCTCTCTAGCTGGGCTTCCCCCAGCCCTCTCCTGTTACTGAATGGATGCCGCGCGCAAGTGCGCAGCATCCACTCAGACTACGGGGTCCGGCACCGCCGCACATGGTGGGGGTCCCCAACCTCCCAATTTGACCACCCGCAGGCCACTTCGGCCCACGGGTGGAACAGCGGGACAGTAGGGATGTTGGGAAGGGGTGCGCCCGCTATGGGTAGCACTTCTGTTAGACCGCACTGGTCGAACACCCCTAGAGCTGGCCCTTTATATAGAAATGTAGTTAGGAAGCCGGAGGTCAAAATGCCGACCGCCGGCTTCCCAACTGTGAAATCATGGCATGGGACTAATGATAGGTGTTGAAATCCCGCCTATCATTAGCCCCACACCGAAATCCGACGCCTGGCATACTGAACGTAGGTAAGCTGGGAGTCGGGACCTGTCAGCCGCAGGGGGGTTAGGTTTAGGGACTCCTGGGGGGACTTAGAGTTAGGCACCACCCCGGGAGGGTTAGGGTTAGGCTAGGGGAAGGGGGGTTAAGATCAGGCACCCCTGGGGGAGAGGTTAGGTTGCGGGGAGGGGGGGGTTAGGTTTAGGGCACCCCTGGGGGGTGGTTAGGGTTAGGCACTAGGGGGTGGTCAGGGTTAGGCACCGCTAAGTGATGGTTAGGGTTAAGGGGGAGGGGAGGGTTAGGATTTTTACCAGGCAGCATGCTGGGCACCACAATTTCTGATGGCAGCCCTGGCTCTGAATATGCCATTATAGCATGATTGGTCACGATGGGTTGGACATACATGTAGCACTGTGAAAACTATTACACTACAAGCAAACAAATGAAGTTGCAAGGAGTGGGATTGCAACTGATTAAAGTTATGCAACAGTACTATATATATTAAAGGATAAGGCACAGCATTCTATCAGGGATATGTAGGCAGGGGAGACAGAGCCTCCCCCATCATACTCCTGTGAGTTGATATAAAAATTATTATAATAATACAAAGAAGGTATTTATAACTTATAAACATCTTCGTTTATGTAATAATTTTTATAGTTAAAACTCACTAGCTTTGTGGAGCTCCCTGGGACTTCAGGGAGAAGAGAGATGAGGCAGCACAGCTCAGCCTCTCTTCTGTATAGTCAGACACTGCTTGCAGAGCTGGGGGCGGGCCACACCACGGGCAGTAAGCTCCACAGAAAGAGAGCTAATAGAGGCATGCCTCTGAGTAGGGGAGGGCATGCCTTGAGCACTGATGGACACCTGGGATGTGTCATGTGACCAGGAACTATACCTTATCAGGGGTGTGACTGGCCTTTCTGCTGGTGAAGGTTACAATGGAAATAATACTTTAGGGCCAGTCCTTTATTTAAGTTAATTGTTTCCATTATGTCCTAAAATTCTGTTTAAGTCTTAAATAACACAGGTTCAACTTCTTTTTTACATAAATCAAACTGATTTTTCTGCAGATTCTGTTACAGTGTTCACAGGCCAGTGTTTCAGAAATAAAGAAGGCGACCGAGTCCTGCAGACTATCTGGCTGATGAGGTCACACAGCCAGGATGTTCAGGATAACTGGAAGCAGACAAGGTACTGTATGTGCAGTCATTTTATTGTATTCCAGTACCGAGTTTATCTTCGTCTGCCATTGAAGCTTAATTGACACTTACAGTTACATGGACACGCTCCACAGTGTCCAGCCCTGTCCGTCACATCTGGGGGTATATTTACTAAGGTGCGGGTTTTTAGAAGTGGAGATGCTGCCCATAGCAATCAATCAGATTCTAGCAATTATCTTCTAGAAGGTGCAAGATGAATGTTAAGTAGAATCTGATTGGTTGCTATGGGCATCTCTTCTAAAAACCTGCAGTTTAGTAAATATACCCCCTAGTATCAAGTAAATGATGACCAATGAGAACACGTTGAGCTCCCTCTATTAATAAGGTCTGTCTGGGCAGCCTCAGGTAGTGAAACACAAAACGGCAACTCTATTATACCTAAGTCCCAGGTCTGACCCAGGATTTGAAACTATGGCGCCAACCCGCATTATTACCGGGTTGGCACCGGTCACGCTGCACCCGCGAGCAGTGGAAATCTTCTGCCGGCGCTTGGAGATGCCTTAATCTCCAAGTGCCAGTAGATCTGGATCTCCTCATGCTGTAAACGGGACCTGGGTTGGACGTCCTGGGTTACCCGTTTACACTGCAGGGTTACATAGGTCGTTCAAGTGCTAAACCCTGCAAGCTACCTGGGTTGGATTGCCAGATCCAAATATAACCCTGGCCACTTTTATACCGAGCAACAACTCTGGTTAACCCAGCAATAACCTGGGTTTTAGCTGTAGTGTAAAATGGGTATATGTATGACAGGTGCAAAGCTTCTTAAGGAAGCATTGGCACAAAAAACAACATAATAATGGCATGGGTGGGCTACATTTATCAATGTAAAGCATATATTACTATAGCAGGATCAAGGTAAACATATTTTGGATGCTCGTTGGAGAACACCAATGGGAAATGTATAGGTAAGGACTGTTCTTTGGTGACAAAACATATACCGCACTGTACAGAAGTTACAACATGGAGAGTAAATTACATTCAAGCAAATCACATAATCTCTGGGGTAATGGTTTGAGATTTGCAAATAATGGGTCTGTGCAGATTCATTGCAACATTTATTAATTGTACAATTGCTAGTTTTAACCTCTGCTTTTCTTTTCTTTCAGAGTTGGTTATAATACATTTCACCCGTTGTCTGAAGCACCTTCAATAGAGGATTAATCATCAGTTTCCAGAAAATAAAAGGCGTGATTTATATATATAATATATATATGACAATGATATAGAGGAGATTATAGGTGTCATTGTGTAAAATTAATATTGTGCTCTGTAACAGAAACACACTATTTTCAGGTATTTATAAATAAGTAAAAATCTAAGATGTACACAAAATAAAGAGCTGCATTATGACAGCTGGTGTTGGGTCTTTGTGTATCTCAGTGTGGATGGATTATTTGATATGATGTTAATGGAGAGAATAATCTTTTTTTCCATGAAAGCGGTTATGTAATTGGGTGTGACCTATAAATGTAATACATGCATGCATGCAGACGGATTCAGTATGATTATTCGGCCGGCGGTTCAAATTCCGACACCGGCATCCCGACAGCAGTGAAAATCCAGATCGTCCCAAGGTAAGTATATCCTACCCTATTCTACACCCTAACCCTCCCTTAGGGGGTGCATAACCATAACCTCCCCCCGGGGGTGCCTAACCCTCCCTTCCCCTAGCCTAACCCTAAACTCCCGAGGGGGTGCCTGACCCTAAGTCCCCCCGGGAACCCTAAACCTAACCCTCCCCCCCCCGCGGTTGTCTGCGCCCGGCTTACCTTCGATTGGTAAGCCGGATGTCGGGCTCCTGGCATAGGTAAAATGAAAGGCGTTGGGATTTTGACGCCTGTCATTTAGCCCCTTTCCGGGATTAGACAGTCAGGAAGCCGACGGTTGGGATTCCGTCCGTCGGCTTCCTGACTGCGTCCCATGCAGACAGCCACAGTATGAGAACAATAGGTAATTCTTGACTATGAAAAAAACAGGCCTAAAAACTACAAGAACCTATCATTTACAAAATGATAGGGGTAAGGCAGAGGTGATTGTCGACTTGGCACTGGTTTACAATAGAGCGCAAAAATAAATAAAGTCAGGAAACATAGGAGCGTAATAATAAGGGGTTGGGTATGGGATCCCGGTGATCCGAATACAGACAGCTGCATCCCAACATTCAGGATCTCGACGCCCAATGGTAAGTTGCCTAACCCTAACCCTACTCCCTGACCCATCTGTCCTGCAGCCTAACCCTAACCTCCTCCCCGCCGCAGCATAATCCTCCCCCTAGTGTCTAATACCTAACCCCCCACAGTTACCATAATACTCACTGCTGGGATGCCGGCGGTTGGGATCCTGGTGACGGTATTCAGACTACTGTCGAGATTTCGGCACCGGTATTCTGAGAGTCAACTGTGAGGCACAACTACTGGGGGAATTGCAGGGGGCACAAGTACTGGGGGCATCAGAGAAGGGGCACAACTACAGGGGGCATTGATGAAGAGGCACTACAGGGGACATTGCAGAAGGGGCACAACTACTGGGGCATTGGAGAAGGGGCACAACTACTGGGGCATTGGAGAAGGGGCACAACTACAGAGGGCATTGGAGAAGGGGAACAACTATTGGGGGCATTGTAGAAGGGGCACAAGTACTGGGGGCATTGTAGAAGGGGCACAACTACAGGGGGCATTGCAGAAGGGGTACAACTACTGGGGGCATTGCAGAAGGGGCACAACTACTATATGTTTGTGTGTGTGTATATATATATATGCGTGTGGGTATATATATATATATATATATATACTGTATATATATAAAACTTTTATTGATAGAGGCCCCCACATGTTTGTTGCCCAGGGGCCCCCACGTGGCTTAATCCGGCCCTGAGTACTGTATGCGATTAGTGCCACTGGTAAGTATTTGGGCTGTACTTCCTAGTCTTAAACTGTATTTTTTTTACATACAGTACAGTGTATATATTAACGATATAGTATGTAAAATAAGGCAATTGCATCTTCAATACAACTACAACTTTAAACAATAAAAATAACAACAACTACTAATAGTAATAAACATTAACATAAAAAAGACGGAAGAAATTAAAAATTATTAAAAAAAAAACAAAACATTATGGGGCATATTCAATTATGCACGGTAATTTTATTTATATTTTTACCGCAAATGGAATTAACAAGTAATTACAATTACTGTGTCTATGTGGGCTCCTGATTCTCGAGCAATTCAATATGAAACAGCACTTACATGGTAAGTTTAGCTGTTAATAGCTGCGTTAAGTCTGTGGAAAAACTGGGAAATCATCCTGTGCATCGAAAAAGTGGAAAAACATGTTGGCTAATAGTATAGCTGTCTATTATACCGCTTTTATTCCGAAATTCCGGGTCTGAGCCGGAGGTTGGAAGAGGGTTCCAATCCGGATCAGACCCGGAATTTCCATGGCGCCGACCCAGGATATTTCCGAGTTGGCGCCGTTCACACTGGAGCCGGGTCTGCAGAGACCCGGCTTTTCCAGCGTTGAAGTGGATGCTTGGAGATGACATCATCTCTAAATACCACTGAAGCCGGCCAATCGACAGGCATGCACCACGATCCAGGTCACCCTGACCCGAATCGCGCAGTTTACACTGCAAGGTTTCACAGGTTATTCCCATGTTAAACCCTGCAAGTTACCTGGGACGGATTGCCGGGTCACTCGACCCGGCAATCCAACCCTTTCCCCTTTTACACCAAGGAGCTACCCGGGTTAACACTGCAATAACCCAGGTTTTAGCTCTGATGTGAAAGGGGTATTAGTGTGCCAAATAAAAATATTTGGAGTTCTTTAATTGTTTCAAATGGCAGATTTTTGCATTTTTCTCATAAAAATACTGGTAGATTGAATTTTGTGTTATTTAAAGCTACTTATAAAAAAATTGGGAAAAAAAACACCTGTAACACTTTGCAGAATATCACCCCAAAAATGATATGTAATTATTGGTCAAATTAAGCTAAATGAAAACTAATAAGTACATAATTAATCTTTAGGAGCGGTGTCCCAGGGGTTCTGAACAAGGTCCTGGCATTTTTACCTTAAAATAGAGATTTTTTAGAAACTTTTCACCTGCTTAGGGGCTGCAAGAAAAAAAAAATTGCATTAAATCCTATTGAAAATTACTGTGGCTAAATTTTAATGCCTAAATGAATGGAAAAAAAATCATGTCTGGCCATGTCAAGTAGAATTGTGGGTTACCGCTAATTGATATGCCGCTATATCAGAACAAAATATGTTTTGTAGTGGTGTTTAAAAAAATTAAAACAAGATAAAAAAACAACATATAACTGTGTAATATTCATAATTACTGTATGTCTAGTGGCGTAATTTCATCCCAGTTGCCCGAAGGCAAGATAGATGTTGAGGCCCCCCCACCCAGTGGTCTAGGGTGGTGTGAGGGTGTGCCTCTGGGACCTTACCTGGTCAGCCGTCCTTGGCGGGCCCAGAGTGGTGCCCTCCAGTTGCAAACGCAGGATTTCTAGAGGGGGGCTTCCAAATGCTAGCACTTATCCAGCTTTAATATGTGTCATACAAAGTATATTGAGTGCCATAATTTCAGCATATACAGGACCAGCGATCAGAATAAGCCATTAGATGCGGCAGCAGGATCATCCTGCCTGAGCTGAATGTTTTTATTTCAGATGTGGGCACCATTCCAGAGCATTTGAGTAAGTCCGGGAGTCTGGGTGAGCAGCAGAAGGACATTGCACTGCCCTGGACATATAGGTACATACAGAGCTGTAACTAGGGTAGTGCGAAAAGTGCCGTGGCACAGGGCACTGCAAGGCAGGGGGCGCTGTTCAGACCTGTCAATTTTATTTTTATTATCATTCTCACTTGTTGCTTCCTCTTATTTTATCCCCAGCATCTCCTGGCCACCTCTATCTCCTGCCTGGCCCTTCCCCATTAGGCCATGGCACTTTTTGGGGTTTGTTATCTCAGAGCACTAAAAAGTCTAGTTACGGCTCTGGGTGCATATTGGGCTCTATAGCAACACATCCCTAACAGTGCATGGCTTCCAGATCTCATAATTGGTGCACAGGTTATTTATTACTGGCTGATACATGTTAAAAGGTGGTGCTAATTATGTGATTTGTTATACTGAGAAGAACATGCAGCACTATATTACTATTTCTATTGTGGTCATAGTGTGGGCTGGGGAGGAGGGTTTCTAGGCAGACGGAAACGGTATACAATCGAGAAGCCGGCTGCCGGAAACCCCGACAGCCGGCTACCCGACCGCTTTATCCCGGCATGAGTGGAATGCTGGGCATCTATATCTAGATGCCTGTTATTTCCCAGACGCCGGGAGACCGGCGCCCGGCATCCCGATCAAAGGGATGCCGTGCACTGCGAGCGGACAGCCGCGGGGGGGAGGGTTAGGTTTAGGGCACCCGGGGGGGACTTAGGGTTTGGCACCCCCCTGGGAGGGTTAGGGTTAGACTAGGGGGAGGGAGGGTTAGGGTTAGGCACCCCCGGTGGGGACTTAGGGTTAGGCACTCCCCCGGGGGACTTAGGTTTAGGCAGCGGGGAAGGGGGGGTTAGGCACTTAGGGGGGGGATTAGGGTTAGGCACTTGGGGGGAGGTTAGGGTTAGCACCCCTAAGGAGGGTTAGGGGGTTAGGTTAGGATAGTTTATACTTACCTTAGCGACGATCGGGATTTCCAGCGCTATCGGGCTTCCGCTGCCAGGCTCTGCTCATCTGTCAGCCAGGCGCTGCCGGGAATCAAACCGATTCTGACGGAAACGCCCCCTGCATTTGCCTATGTCCTCTGCACTTTTCCCTTTCATGAGCGGTCAGCGATGCTCCTTAGCTTGCGAAGCGCCAGATCCTCTGTTGCCTCTCGTCACTGGCTTGACTCTAACCAAACTTCATCTGAACAGCAAAGGCACCAGCATAAGCTCTTTTGCATAATATATAGTATTCCCGGTAGGCTGTTTTAGCGGGACACCGTACCCTGCCTTTATGGCGCCCCCTGCTGAAACAGCCGGCCAGGTGCCATCCCCAACTAAGGGCCGCAGAGTCCCATGGGGGGGAAGTTGCAATGAAACAATCTCCGTTGGCTGAATAAATGCCATGCACACAGCAACTGTTCACACTGCAGGGATCTGCCCAGCATCTCTGTGAATGCTGGGCATGCCTCCTACAGTGATGAAAAGAGGTTGTGTCTTAAGAACACTCCCCATTTTGATCTACGCTATCCCCTCCCCTTCCCTATCCTATTAGTGATGGGAAATCTAGTTCATTTTGGGGATTAGTTTATTATGATCTAGTTCACTGAAAAGATTAGTTCATCATTTCACTGGCTCTGAAGCACAGCTGAGAGAAGCGGTTGGAAACAGAACTAGTCTATTACACATACAGTAGGCATTTCTACTACTAGCTCATTGGGGGAAATGTACTAAGCCTTTGAGAGAGATGAAGTGGAAAATTCAATTCAATTCAGCTTTATTCAGTTCAGCTTTATTTGGCCAAGTATACATAAATACATAAATATACAAGGAATTAGTTCCGGATTAACACACTCCCATAGAACTCACAACAACAATGCCAATCAACCATGCCACAGTAACAGCCCACCCTACCCTCTCAGCTGTTTAACACCATAATAACCTGTGGAAAAAACTATTCAGATGTCTGGAAGTTCTCACCCGATGTGACCTATACCACCTACCTGAGGGATGATAAATGATAAAGTACCAACCAATCAGCTCCTGTCACTTTACAGGCTGTGTTTGAAGAATGACAGTTAGGAGCTGATTGGTTGGAACGTTATCTCTGTCCACTTTATCTCTCTCCAAGGCTTAATACATAGGGGTTTATTTATTAAGCCTTGGAGAGAGATAAATTACCAGCCAATCAGCTTCTAACTGCCATGTCACAGGCTGTGTTTTAAGAATGACAGTTAGGAGCTGGTTGGCTGGTACTTGATCTCCTTTCACATTATTTCCATCGAAGGCTTAGTAAATAGACTCCATAGTCAGATATGTCTGATTTTTTAATATTTTAAAAAAACACCCCGCACTGTGCTACAGTACCCTTCCCTATCCTATACATCCCACACTGTGCTAACCTTCCCATCCTATACATCCCACACTGTACTCCCCTTCTCACCTTTTATACCACACTGTGCTCCCTTTCCCACCCTATAAATCCCTCACTATGCTCCTATTCCCACCTTTTACACTCCACTGTGCTCCTCTTCCCACCCTATACATCTCACATTGTGTTCCCCCTCTCACAACACTGTGTTCCCCTTCCCACCCTATACATCTAGCACTGTGCTCCATTTCTGACCCTATACATCCCACAGTGTTCCCCTTCCCACCCTATACATCCCACACTGTGCTCCTCTTCCCACCCTATACATCCCACACTGTACTTCCCTTCCCACCCTATATATCACACACTATACTTCCCTTCCCGCCTTATACATTTCACATTGTGTTCCTCTTCCTACCCTATACATCCCACACTGTACTTCCCTTCCCACCTTATACATTTCACATTGTGTTCCTCTTCCTACCCTATACATCCCACACTGTACTCCTTCTCCCACCCTGTACATACTACACTTTGCTCCTCCACCTCCCACACTATGCTCCTCTTCCCACTCTATACATCCAACACTATGTTCCCCTTCCCACTCTATACATCCCACACTGTTTTCCCCTTTCCACCCTATACATCTCACACTGTGTTCCTCTTCCCACCCTATACATCCCACACTATGCTCCTTTTTCCACCCTATACATCCCACACTGTGCTCCTATTCATACCCTATACATTCCACACTGTGCTCCCCTTCCCAACCCTATACATCCCACACCATGCTCCTCTTCCCACTATATACATTCCACACTGTGCTCCTCTTCCCACTCTATACAACACACACTGTGCTCCTCTTCAAACCTTATACAACCCACACTGTTTTCCCCTCCCCCTATACATCACACACTGTGATCTTCTTCCCACTCTATATATCCCACATTGTGCTCTCCTTCCCACCATATTCATCACAAGCTGTGCATCCCTTCCCACCCTATACATCCCACACTGTGCTCCTCTTCCCACCCTATACATCACACATGTGCTTCCCTTCCCACCATATACATCCCACATTATGCTCCCCTGGCCTTCAAATCTCCCCACACCCCGTTACACTGCCTTCTCCTCTGAGCTTGACAGACAACGCTGCAGGGATTCAGGCCCTATGTTTTTTCTCTGCTGATGATGATGCTGCAGGGCTGATGGACGGCACTGGACAGGCTGAACACTGAGGTGGGGGGGAGACCCTTCCTGATGACTCTTTGAATCTCTAAGCCTCTGATCTGAGGAGCCTGAAGTAAGTTGAACTGTCTGGCTACCTCAGTGCTCAGCCTCAGATTACAGTCCACGGCAGGACACAGAGCAGGGGTTTTCTGCACTGGGACAATGGAAGAGAGGTGACTCCTTCAATGCTGACGCCAGGAGGTGAGTGCCTCTATTGATTCCACCGGTTCCGCCCCTGATTATGTCCATAGTGTATCATTTATGAACATGAATAATAATCCAAAAATAAATATAAGAAAAATTTACTACAAATTACCAAATAATTGTGTTATCTATTACATAAATAAAGGATAAAAATGTTCATAGAGTAAACATTCCACAAAATATTGGCAGTAGAGGAGGAGGAGATAGTAGCCCAGAAAGAAGAGGCAAAGAGACGGCCCAGGAGCAGAATTCAAAGGCTACCTTTGCAGGAACAGATATCTCCATGTGTGAGGTGTCTGACTGCTATGTGAGAGGTGATGGGTTCAAGTCCCGAGTATGACAGTATTGAAACGTTAAATAAAGCAGGATGTGCTTCGGGAGGTGGACAAATGCAGGGGAAGTTGACCAGTGAGGAGATAGGGGCAACCAGGAGGTGCCGGGGATCAAAGCAGAGGATGCTACAAGTGAGAATGATTATAAACAGGAAATTGACAGGCACCGCTGAACAGTGCCCACTGCCCTGCGGCACATGATGCACCACCCTAGTTATGGCCCTGCTCAGCCTGGATAGTTATAAAAAGGAGCCCGCTCTGTCCATTAGTGGGACTCCTGAGGTAGCGCTACAGAATGCTGGTGAAGTGCTGCTGGTTATGTCTGTCAGGTCAGCTGTTTGACAGGCAGCACGGCAGCCTAAAGCGGCTGCCATAGGTAACATTCAGAGGGAGTGCACTGGCATCGCTGTGAGGGAGAACAGTTTATCTCACAGGATCTGGTGATCTGCAGCAGCACCGACTACCAGGTTGCTTTCAGCAAATAGCAGTGTGAGGAGGACTGGCTGTGGATGGCCCCTTCAGTGACTGATGTGGCTGAGTGCAGGAGCCAGCACGTCAGGAAAGCAGATGTGAAGAGGGAGAGACTGAGGTCAGCCCCCTGAGACAGCACGGGGGGAACAGTAAAGGTGGATCTCCCTAAACACAGCTCTGTCTGTGTTTGACAGCTGAGGAGCGCTGAGCTGACAGAGATCTCCTGAGAGATTTCGGAGAATCGGTGTTGAAAATAATATACTGCCTCACTCTGATTCACTACTTAAACCATCAGTGTGTACAGGTTCTCTGTTATAAAAGAGTACATGCCTATGTAATTCTCTATTTGAGTATACCTTTTCTGTTGTACAAGATATATTAGTAGGGAATATTCTACCTATTACTAAAGGAAGGGGTGATGTAGGTTTATGGATTCTATAGTTGCATATATATAATAAAGAAGGTAAACAGTTACACTGTAATACTCAAAATATGTTATACTGTTTGATAAATATATTACAATGGTGTTAAAATGCCAAACAGGGTTTACTACTGAAGAAGTCTAATAAAACTGAATTTATTTAAAAAACCTGAATGATTCATGGGTCTGGGGTCGGGATGCCTT
The DNA here is from genome assembly GCA_031769625.1 of Taudactylus pleione. Lineage (NCBI taxonomy): Eukaryota > Metazoa > Chordata > Amphibia > Anura > Myobatrachidae > Taudactylus > Taudactylus pleione. Next base: position 11,296,503 of record JAUIMM010000331.1, on the reverse strand, counting down.
CATCTCTCTGCCAGGGAATAAAGAGAATGAACACCTGTTGCCATGTACCCGATTCTCCATACCTACCAGAGCCATCAAACCCCATTGCTGAGTGTTACACATCTGGTATAGGTGTTTGTTTTTACTGCTGGTGGAAGCTGTTCTTCTCTTTGCTTATATTTTATAATTTATTATAAATTAATTACTCATTTCCCTTTGAGATCACATACTTCTGGGAGCCTGAAAACTAAGCACAAATCAACAAAGATTCACATACTAAGAATTTAATTTAATTTGTTTTTTAGACACAGGGCCTCATTGAGCAAGGAATGCAGTTGCAAAGATGCACGCAAACGGTCGATTGTTGCGTTCTGCGTATGCATCGTAGTGCACGTAGGCGAACTAACAATTGCGATGGAAACTGCATTTGAAGAGGATACGCAGACCCAGAGCAGAGTGAATGTCAGGAAGTGCCGTTTGTGGGTGGTGACGGGGTTGTGGTCAGGCGAACGCAGGCATGCCAGTGCGTTAGGATGGCGTTGCAAGGGCATGCATAAATTAGCTACTACGATACCAGATGCCGACTGAGGTCTCATAGCGTGCGCTGAAGTTAGCAATTTGTGAGTGAGGTCTGACCTGCTTTCACTGTGCGTATGGGTCCGATGTTACTCCATATTACCGATTATTTCACTATGTTGCCAAAGTATATGGATGTGAGTAAGGGGAAGTGGGCATCCTCATGTTAGGCTGAGATCGCATTGCGAATGCAAACATTTGCAAATCCCCGCTGATATTAGCAACTGCATTACCTGCGTATAAGCAGAGTTGCGATCCTTGCTGAATCAGGCACGCAGAGCGCTGTTTTTACTAATTGTATTTTTTTTTTAATGATTGCATAGGGTTGATGGTTCTCTTATTGATGAAAAAAGCAGCACTGAGATCACCAATAGAAAATAATTTTGTCGTTTTATTAACCCCCATTGCTGCTGTGCTTTACTGGCACTTTCTGGGATTTTTCATATTCTGAAATCAATATCCGTAATTATTTATCCTACACAAATATATCCCAAAAGTATTTTTCTTCTTCGGGTTCCATTAGGTCCACAGGGATACCATGGGGTGTATGTGGTTGGAGTGATCCAGGCACCAAACAGTTAAAGTTTTAGCTCCCTGGGTGCATCTGTCCTCCTCCCTATATACCCCACCTCAGCTACAGGTACTCAGTTTTTTGTTTGGTGCGGCAGGATCAGAAGCACTTTTATAACAGGGGACTGCTTAGCATTCCTTAGCTTTGTTTTTATATATTTTAAATTGAGTTAGCAAGGCTGGGCAAATTAAGACGCCTGCATTGCGACTCCTACTACCTCCCCCAGCGTCGCAACACCAGTAACATCTCTGGAAGATTTCGGAGGGTCTCAGCGTAGCTTGCTAGGTTGGGACTGCGACCGGATACACGGAAATTACAGGTAAGGCTACTTCCTGCTATGCAGGGATAGCATGTAGCAGTCCGTGTTTCCGGCGCTCCTCGTGTATTTGTGATGCTCACTGAAGCTGTAGTCTCAGGAGGTTTTTCGGTTCCATGTTACAAGTAGAGTGATATCCTTGTACCCTTTTTCATCTGATGGATGTAATAAGTGGGAAGTCCCTCCTACTGTAGATGCCCATGTGGCACGATTAAGTATGAGTTCTGCATTACCGATTCCGTTGATTACCTCTCTTAAGGATCCTACAGATAAAATAATTGAAAATGGTCTTAAATCTGTTTTCTCCATGTCTAGTGCTGCCACTCGACCTGCTAAGGCCATGACAATGGAGGAATGGATCAAGGCACTGGAAGACTCGTTACCAGATGCTACCAGAGAAGAGATGACACATATTCACAATATAAGAGAAGCAGTTTCTTATTTGGGAGAAGCGGCAATAGACATAGGACAATTGGTGTCTAGGGCACCGGCAGCTTCAGTTATTGCTCGAAAAGCCCTTTGGTTAAGGTCCTGGAAAGGTGATACAGGGTCTAAAAAGGCACTGGAATCTCTACATTTCTCTGGAAACATATTATTTGGAACAGAATTGGATAATATAGTGGCGACTCTAGCAGCCTCAAAAACTGCAGGTCTACCATTCATCATCTAAGTCATCCTCTCGGCCCTTTTATCCTCAGGGAAAAGCAAAGGGACAGGTTTTTCCTAGACAATCTAATGGTCGTAGGTACACCAAACAGCAACCTAAAAGGTCTTAGTCGGTGAGATGTTCAGCTTCTAAGTAGGACGACAAACTATCCGTCTGATGGGACGGGCCTCCTCCTAGGGGATCTCAGGGTGGGAGGCCGACTGCTTCAGATTTCCGAGACCTGGGGCTAAATGTAATCGGGTGAGAGTTTAGAAAATGTGTGAGAAAACTCGCACATTTTTAAATTCAGCCAATGTAATAAAGTCACAGGACAGGCAAACTTGCATGTTTTTCAGACTCAAAAAACTCTCAATATTTAAACTCTCATCCAGGTGTTTCCTGTTTTGAATATACAACTCGATCAATGTATTAGTGTGATAGTTTTACTGCTAAACTCTCACATTTTCTAAACTCTGACCTTATTAAAATTGCCCGCTGGTTTCAGATTACAACAGACACATAGGTCCGAGAAGTGGTCTCTCAGGGCTAAGTCCTCACTTTCCTGAGGCACCCGAGTCAAAAATCTTTTTGTACAATTCCCCCATCAGATTTTATCAAGGCCCTGGATATACAGGGGGCCATTCTCTTCCTGTTGTGTTCAGTTCCTCTGAACCAACAAATAATGTTGTTATACTTTTACGATCTACTGATATTAGCACAATTGTAAGTGAATTTTCTATACCACCTTCAACTGACCATTGTTTGTCTACAAGTGTACAGCTGAATCATCCCAGCCTGGCTCAGACATCATCATCTTCCAGCAATCTTGGCAGTGTTCATTCCGGGAATCCTCAGAGAAGTGGGTTTTCTAAGTCATCAGGACATACACGCCGGAGAGTGGACTCTTCACCTGGACGTCTTGCAGCTCCTGGTGGACAAATGGGGACTGCCCGACATAGACCTGAGTGTCTCAGGTGACAACCACAAGGTCCGCAGGTAGGGGTTCAGGATCAGAGACCCCTCAGCCGCCTTCATAGATGCTCTGGCAGTAAGATGGGACTTCAAGCTTATATACCTCTTTCCTCCAGTCTCCCTCCTAAAAGGGGTCCTCAGGAAATTCATACAGAAAGAAGGCATGGTGATACTGATAGTTCCAGCTTGGTCCAGGCATCACTGGTTCACCAGTATATGAAGTTTGTCAATAGACACTCCATTTCTACTTCTGTCGTGGCCGGATCCGTTAGAGCAAGGTCCCTGCCTGGATCCAGACCTTCCTCATCTATCATTGACAGAGGATTCTTGAGACACGCCTCTTAAGAGCCAAAGGTTTTTCTCACTCTGTGATTCAGACAATGCTTAGGGCATGAAAGCCTTCCTCTGTCCGCATTTATCACAGAGTTTGGTATTCCTATATTCAGTGGCGTTTAACCAAGCATTTTGACCCTACTATTTTTAGGGTTTCTCGGGTACTTGTTTCTCTCCAGGCTGGATTAGACTTGGGTCTCTGCCTGGCTACTTAGAGAGTTCAGGTTTCTGCACTGTTAGTATGGTTCCAGCATAGGATTGCCCCTCTATCTGACGTCAGAATGTTTTTTCAAGGGGTTCTCCATGTTCAACCTCCTTTTGTTCCCCCGGTAGCACTGTGGGATTTGTCTTTGGTTCTTAGGATGCTACAAGCTCCCCCTTTTCAACCACTGGACTCAGTAGAGCTCAAGTGGTTGACAGCAAAGACCATTTTTCTCCTCGCTATGTCCTCTGCCCGCAGGATCTCTGACTTGGCGTGGCACTCCTTTTTTGATTTTTCACCAGGATAAAGCATTTCTTTGTGTCCAGGTGGGTTTTCTGCCTAAGGTAGTATCCCGTTTTCATGTGAATGAAGAGATTGTGATTCCAGCCTTTCAGTCTTCATACCTTTCTGCAGATGAAGTTTCTTGGATGTGGTTTGGGCTCTCCGTATATATGTGGAGCGGACCAATGACATCAGGAAGTCAGACTCTGGTTAGAAGGCTTCGCATGACAATCTTTGGCTTACACACAAGCTGATCTCCCTGTTCCTAACACAGTGACAGCTCATTCTACTTGGTCTGTGGGCTTTTAAGCATGATGCCTCTACTGAACAGTTGTGCAAGGCAGCCACCTGGTCTTCTGTCCACACTTTTATCAAGTTTTATACTTTTGATACTTTTACCTCTCAGGATGCCTCCTTTGGGCGGCAGATTCTTCTCTGCTCAGGAACATCCCCGACCTTAGGGGAAACTGCTTTGGGACACCCCCATGGTATCCTTGTGGACCCTATGGAACCTGAAGAAGAAAATAAGAGTTATGGTAGACTTACCTTTGTTGACTTTTTTCTTCAAGGTTCATAGTGTCCACAGGGCAAAGCACCTGGCCTCATTGGGTAATCTTTTTACTAATTGTTCACTGATTCCCTCTTCTGTATGAGAGTGATTCTGATGTACATTGTTCTTCCTTCTCCTGCCTGGGCTTGGTTACAAAACTGAGAACCTGTAGCAGGGGCCAGTGGCAGATCCAGGGGGAAGTGATAAGGGCAATCGCCCCCCATAAAACACAGCCCCAGCTGTGCCCACCTACTGTACATGTAGGCTGCACAACAGTGCAGATGTGGGAGAGCAGAGCCAAGCGCGGTTAAGCTGTGGGCAGCAGCCGAGACTCACCCGTGGCAGTCATATGCACAAGCAGGCAGGCAGTCAGCTGTTAGGAGGAGTGACATGGGATTTGTAGTTTATCTTATACTGCTCAGACTCTGACCAGGAAAAGATAAACTACAAATCCCATGAGGCATTGCCAGTACCATGAAAAGTCTGTGGAGTTACTACATTAGAGCCTGAGCACTGGCATGCCTTGCCTACTGGAGTTCTGGTTGGTGACATGGATGGATGAAAGTTCCTGGTGAAGCTCCTGCAGCCTGGCACACTGGTCAGTAACCCAGCTGATAGGGAGGGTGGTTGTCACAGTCTGGAGAGCAGCACTGTCACACTGTAAGCTGTATGCATAGCTAAAAGCAGTGCTGCTAAATTGCTAATACAGTAGCTCCAGCATGGCTCTTGTTGTTGTGCTTGGAGGGTGAAACTGTCACGGCCAGGGTTTCTCAGCATGGTGGTCACTGGGTATTACCTGTGAGGTCATTGTGGCGAGGGGTTTCTTGCAGCGGTGCTGGTGTTTGGCGAGGGGCATTGGCTGCACGTGGTTCTGTGTGGGCACATTGTCACTGAGGCCTGGTAAGGCCTGGTGGTGTTTCCGTTCCATTTGGCATGGACACCGCCATCTTGCCTCAGGTCATGTGATTCAAGCTGTCCAATCCTGGTGGGCCATGTGCTCTTTCCAGCCAGTCACAGCGCGGCACCTGGTAATTAGGAAGGTCCAGAGCCTTCATTCATTGCCAGTGCAACGTGTTTCTCAGCTGCGGCTGAGAGAGAGTACCTGTGCCTTACCTGTCTGCCTGGAAGCTCTACTAGCCTGTTACCTTGCCTGCTCCAAACCTGCTGGAGTCACCCTGCACCCTCCATTTACCTTTCCCCTGCCTGAGTACCTGAACCTGCTGTTTCCCTGCACCTTGCTTCACACTCTAACTCCCAGCTGGACTTCATTACCTCTGCCTGCACTTCATTACAGCTCACCAACCCTGCATACTGAACATTTCCTGCCTGTCACTATCTGGACATTCTCCCATTTGCTTCACCACTGTTATCAAGTGCACTTTAGTCCTAAACCTAGACTTTTTCTGTTGCTATTCCCATGTGTGCTAAATCACTTATTAAAAACTCCACCTTTTTATTTAAATCTGCTTCTGTGTCTGCTCCTGTCACCACCCTGGATGCACAACAAACCCAGACCTTCACAGTTTGCTCTGGCACCATGGATCCGGCCATGGAACAGGAGTCTGGAGTGGATTTATTTTGCTATATTGCTGGTCGTTTAGAAAACCTGGAAACTATGCAGCATCAAATGGCTCAGTTTTTACAAGAGAAGTCTAAGCAACAAGATAATCTGCAAACCTCATTAACCACCCCTGGGGTATCAGCAACTACACCTCCTCCTGTGCCTGGTAATACAGGGACCAGGGTATCCCCTCGTTTACACCTACCTATGCCAAGCAAATTTGATGGCAATCCTAATCTCTGTCGTGGTTTCTTAAATCAGTGTGACATACACTTTACCTTACAGCCTGATAACTTTCCCACTGCTAGAACTATAGTGGCATACATTGTGTCTTTGTTGTCTGGCTCAGCTTTGGATTGGGCCTCCCCACTCTGGGAGCATTCAGACTCGCTGCTGGATAACTATGCGGACTTTGTGTCATCATTCAGGAGGATTTTCAACGAACCTGGACACACTGTGTCAGCATCGTCCATTATCATGAACCTGAGACAAGGAACCCGTCCTGTCAGCCAATATGCCATACAGTTTCAAATCTTGGCATCAGAGCTTAAGTGGAATGAGGAGGCCCTCACCTCAGCCTTTTGGCATGGCCTTTCGGACCGGCTAAAAGATGATCTGATCACCTGTGAGCTTCCCACTAATTTAAATGAGTTGATCTTACTCTGCAATAAAATGGACTTACGCTTCAGAGAACGTCAGGCTGAAAAGCACAGAACTGACTAGCAAAAGTAATTCACTCCTCCCTTGCCTATCCATCCACCCCATCCTCCTATAGATGAGGAGCCTATGCAGGTGAGGGCCATCTCTCCAAAGAGGAACATTAGAGAAGGATGCTGAAGAACCTCTGTCTATACTGTGGAGATTCGGGTCACCTGGTGGCCTTCTGCTGCCGTAAATCAGGAAACGCCCGTTCCTAACAGACCCTGGGGACATCAAGTTAGGATATGAGCCCGTCCCCTAATACTAAAGATTTCAAAACTTCCCTAGCTTTGGATCTTAAGCCTAAGCCTGTTTTCGTTTCTGCTCTATTGGATTTTGGAGCAGCTGGAAACTTCATGACTCCTTGTCTAGTTGATAAACTACAGATTCCTTGTTCATCTCTCCATCACGCAATCTCCCTGACCTCTGTAGATGGATGGCCTCTAGCTAAAGGAGTGGTCACCAAGGAGACTCAACCAGTATTAGTCCGTGTTGGGGCACTCCACTCAGAGTCTTTGAAGTTCTTAGTGATACCTGAGGCCTCCAAGAAATCATTTTAGGACTACCCTGGTTACGCCAGCATAATCCCAGGATAGACTGGTGTTCTAAGCAGATTCTTTCATGGGGAACTGACTGTCAGAAATCCTGTCTTCCCAAGATATGACCTGTAAGAAAGACAGTTTCATCAATATCTCCAGCTATTCCCAAGGAGTACCAGATGTTCTCTGATGTTTTTTCCGAACAACAGGCGAATGTCTTACCTCCCCACAGAGAATGGGATTGTCTAATCGAGCTGATGCCTGACAAGATGCCACCTCGTGTTCGCACCTATCCTCTATGCTTGCCTGAGACTCAAGCCATGTCTGAATACATCCAGGACAACCTAGTGAAAGGATTTATTCATTCTTCCACCTCTCCTGCTGGAGCTGGCTTCTTTTTCATCGGCAAAAAGGATGGTGGCCTGAGGCCTTGTATAAACTACAGGGGCCTTAATGATATAATGGTCAGGAATCGATGTCCTCTTCCACTGATTACAGAGTTGTTCGACAGAGTTAAGGGGTCCATCATATTCTCAAAATTGGATCTGAGAGGGGCTTATAATCTCATCTGTATTCGTGCTGGTGATGAATGGAAGACCGCCTTTAGTATTAGAGATGGACATTTTGAATACCTTGTGATGCCCTTTGGTTTGTGCAATGCCCCTGCCGTGTTTCAGGGCTTTGTTAATGAAATTTTCCAGGACTTGTTGTATGTCTCAGTTGTAGTTTACCTGGACAATATACTGATTTTTTTTGTCTTCTATAGAGACACATCATGAACATGTGAAGGAAGTATTATCCCGTCTAAGAAAGAACCACCTTTACTGCAAATTGAAGAAGTGTGTCTTTGGAGTATCCATTGTGCCATTCCTTGGTTACGTCATCTCCGGCTCCAGTCTTGAAATGGATCCCAAGAAGGTGCAGGCAATTTTGGATTGGTCCCGACATCAAACCTTGAAAGCCATCCAGAGATTGCTTGGGTTCACCAACTACTATAGACGTTTTATTAAAGGATTCTCCTCATTATTGTCTCCCATCACCGCTCTGACCCGTAAAGACGCTAATCCTGCCCTATGGTCACCTGAGGCAGAGACTGCCTTCCAGCTTTTAAAACAGGCTTTTATTTTTGCTCCAGTCTTACGTCAACCAGATTTGGACAGGCCTTTTCTATTGGAAGTGGATGCATCTTCAGAGGCCGTGGGTGCAGTTCTTTCCCAGCGTTATGAGGATAATCGAGTTCATCCCTGTGGGTTTTTCTCCAAGAAATTCTCGCCTGCTGAAAGAAATTATGCCATAGGTGAACAAGAACTCCTGGCAGTGAAATTGGCATTAAAAGAATGGAGATACCTGCTGGAAGGGGCTAAGTTCCCCTTCACTGTTTTCACAGATCATAGATACCTCCTATTCCTCAAGAATCTCCAGTGCGTGAGTCCTCATCTGGCCCGATGGGCAATATTTTTATTTTTTGCTCGGTACCAGTTCACCCTGACCTTCCAGTCTGGAGCCCTTAATCAAAAGGCAGATGCTCTGTCCAGATCTCTCCTCTGTGATGACAAAGCGGAGAATCAACAAAATACCCCTGTCTTGGAGTCAAGAGTATTTGCCACCCTACAAGTACAGCCTCCCACTGGGAAGTCCTTTGTGGCCCCGTAATTAAGGAAGCAGCTCCTCACCTGGGCTAATTCCTCTAGCTTTGCAGGTCACTCAGGTACCCGGAAGACCCTGGAATTTCTGAAGAGAGGGTATTGGTGGCCATCCATGAAAGCGTATGTGTTGGAGTTTATTTCTTCATGCTCCTTGTGCGCTCAGCATAAGTCTTCACGTCAGGCTCCGGCTGGTGAGTTGTTGCCGCTACCTATTCCATCACATCCATGGACACATCTCTCCATGGACTTCGTCACGGATCTGCCGAATTCTCAAGGGTTCACTACCATCTGGGTCGTAGTAGACCGATTCTCAAAAATGGTCCATTACATACCACTAAAGAAATTACCTTCTGCTCCTGACCTAGCTCATTTGTTTGTACAACATATATTCCGTCTCCATGGTCTTCCTGCCGAGATTGTCTCTGACCGTGGTGTTCAGTTTACAGCAAAATTTTGGAGAGCCTTATGTTCAGTATTGCAAGTAAAGCTAAATTTTTCTACGGCTTATCACCCACAAAGCAATGGTTCCACCGAGAGGGTTAATCAAGACCTTGAGACCTTCCTGAGGATTTTCATGACATCTTCCCAAGACAATTGGTCTGTATTGCTGCCATGGGTTGAATGGGTTGAATTTGCGCATAATGCCTCCTACCACTCTTCCAAGTTGTCTACGGTCTTCATCCTCGGGTTCCTCAATTTGAAAATCTGCCCATCTTTGATGTACCAGCTATGGAAGACACTGTAAAGAGATTTGCATCAATTTGGACTCAAGTTCGTGCTGACCTGGAGACGGCATCCTCCCATTACAAATTTCAAGCTGACAAGAAGTCTGGTTGTCCACCCGGAACCTACGGCTCAGAGTACCATCTATGAAATTTGCTACACGCTTCATTGGGCCCTTCTCCATTATAGAAATTATTAACCCCATGGCTTATTGCCTTCAGTTGCCCCCTTACCTGAAAATTTCCAACTCCTTTCATATCTCCCTGCTTAAACCCCTAGTGTTGAATAAGTTCCACAGTGTCCTGCCTGCTTCTCCCCGTGTCCAGACTGAAAGAGGCGTGGAGTTTGAGGTTTCCCAAGTCTTGGACTCTCGTATCCGCAGAGGACATCTGCAGTACCTCTTGGATTGGAGGGGTTACGGTCCAGAGGAGTGTTGTTGGACTGATGCCTGTGATATCCATGCTCCTGCACTCAACAAAAGGTTCCACGCTGCCCATCCGGAGTAACCTGGTGAGTGTCCTGAGGCCACCCATAAGGAAGGGTACTGTCATGGCCAGGGTTTCTCAGCATGGTGGTCACCAGGTATTACCTATGAGGTCATTGTGGCGAGGGGTCTCTGGCAGTGGTGCTGGTGTTTGGCAAGGGGCATTGGCTGTGCATGGTTCTGTGCGGGCACATTGTCACTGAGGCCTGGTAAGGTCTGGTGGTGTTTCCGTTCTGTTTGGCATGGGCGCTGCCATCTTGCCTCAAGTCATGTGATTCATGCTGTCCAATCCTGGTGGGTCATGTGCTCTTTCCAGCCAGTCACAGCGCGGCACCTGGTATTTAGGAAGGTCCAGAGCCTTCATTCATTGCCAGTGCAACATGTTTCTCAGCTGCGGCTGAGAGAGAGTACCTGTGCCTTACCTGTCTGCCTGGAAGCGCTACTAGCCTGTTACCTTGCCTGCTTCAAACCTGCTGGACTCACCCTGCACCCTCCATTTACCTTTCCCCTGCCTGAGTACCTGAACCTGCTGTTTCCCTGCACCTTGCTTCACACTCTAACTCCCAGCTGGACTTCATTACCTCTGCCTGCACTTCATTACAGCTCACCAACCCTGCATACTGGACATTTCCTGCCTGTCACTATCTGGACATTCTCTCATTTGCTTCACCACTGTTATCAAGTGCATTTTAGTGCTAAACCTGGACTTTTTCTGTTGACATTCCCATGTCTGCTAAATCACTTATTAAAAACTCCACCTTTTTATTTAAATCTGCTTTTGTGTCTGCTCCTGTCACCACCCTGGGTCCACAACAAACCCAGACCTTCACAGAAACAGCCTGTCACATTTGGAGGCCTTTTTTTATTACTGTTAACCCTGGCTGTATAATTGCTGAATTGCATGTCAAGCGTGTACCTCCTGCCCTGTCAGTCAGTCAGGGGGATGCATCCTCCTCCATTCACAATAGTGTTGTGGACAAACTTTAATAGTATACCTGTGTCCATGCTATTACATACATACACTACAGAGTTCATCAGAGGCAGACTCCCAAGAGGCATACAATATATGGGGCGGGGGGTGATGGGCATATAATATATAGGAGGGGAGGGAGTGATGGGCATATAATATCAGACCCTCCACCATGACCCCTTCCATCCGGTACAAAATGCTTACATATAATCATAAATACACATGCACTCATAAAAGGTTCCTGCACATTGTGGTTTATATTAAAGTTATTAATTATGATGTAAAATGTATATATTTGATATTAATGGTATAGAACATCATAGACATTTCATGTTTGGTAATGTACTGATACCCTGTCTATTTCCAGATACCCGGTTATATCGGCAAGGGAATCGGATCATGCTTTCGGGAGTTATGGACCATAGTGAATTATTGGTTGAAATATAAAACTCTGTATGCTGAGCCTGTGGTTAATTTAAATCAATTAAAGAAAGACAATGAAATCTGGAGAATTGGGACATACCCCTAGTGAACTGTTCTTATGAACTACAGTGTACTACAAAGACCAAGAGCAAGAACCAATGGAATTATGTTTGTCTGTCTACATTGCTGTTATCATGATCTGTTCGGGTATATAGCCTGTGTCCTGGTCCCAGTTAGGAGCCATTCTTCTTCTTGGATGACCGCAGGCTTCTGGGTTGACGACTGTAACTGGGACCGGTGAGCTGGCGTATGTATCGATTGTACCAAAATGATTGTAACATTTGCACTCATTGTTTAGATCACAGTGATAAATACCTTTTTCTTTGTTAATAATATCTTTTGTGCTTTGGAACCACACTCAAGGTCTGATAGTGTTTATTTCTATTTGCGACTATTCATAACGCTAAATAGCGTCATCTAAGGTATAGAGGTTTTAGGCAGGATTCCATAGAGGTTTAAATAAGATTCCATAACACACTCCTCACAAATCTAAATCTCTCTGCCCTATGTTAAATCTGCCCCACCTGCAGTGCAGAATGGTATTACAAAAATGAACAATTACTTGCTATATCTTAAGCCGCGTATCCACTATATGATTAAATGAACGATTGAATGATAACAAAATCGTTACTGTTCAATCGTGTGAGCGACGACGTCAATGACTAGCGGGAGGGCGCATTGCTGGTCATTGACGGCATATCCACTACGCGAAATTGCGGATGATCCGTTATCGTTCATTTTATTGTGTAGTGGATACGTGGCTTAACTCGATTCCCAAAGCTGAATCAGGCGCATAATTAGCACTTATATGTGTCATATAAAGTGTATTGTGTGTCATATTTCCAGCATATACAGAATCAGTGATCACAGTAAGCCATTAGATGCGACAGTAGAGCCATCCTGCCTGAGCTGAATGTTTTTTATTTCAGATGTGGGCACCATTCCAGAACATGGGAGCAAGTTTGGGAGTTTGGGGGAGCAGCAGAGGAGCCCTGGACATATATGTACAGATTGCTATCATGCACTGGATAGTGTATTATTATATGGTATTAATAATTTATCATATTGATGGTCTATAGCAGTACACCCCTAACAGTGCATGTTTTCCAGATCTCCAGGTGCACAGGTGTATTCATTACTGGCTCACAATTATTTCATTTGTGATACTGAGAAGAACAGCACTAGTAAAATTCTATATTACTATTTGTATTGTGGTCATGACAGGGGGTTTCCAGGCAACCGGAAACCCCCCTGTGTTTGCCTATGATATGGATGGGACAGGTGTTTTTAGGATTGCAGGGGGCTGCAGCTGGTGTTTTTCTAAAAGTTATTTATAATGCAATTTACAGACAAAAAAAATATACTAGCACCCAATTAAATGAACCCCCAATTTAACTACAGCTATTATTTTTCCCAAAAGAAATTGCTTTTTAGAATTTTTCCACACTTATGTAAATATGCAAATAACAGCCCTTTGAAAATAACATTGGTAAAAATTGCAGGCGTGTTCAGTAGCACTGCTCTGTGGGACATCGGAGAGATATGAAAAACAAAAAGTATGGGTGCAAAGTGTGCGATGCGGGCCCCCCTTGACCCAGGGCATACCTCCCAACTGTCCTGCATTTAGCGGGACAGTCCCGTTTTTCTGGGACTGTCCCGCTGACCCGCCCTCGGGCCGCAGTGTCCCACGGTGGGGTGGGGAGTTGGGGGAAGCATACACTGCTGTTCTGCAAATGCAGAGCGAGAATAGATGCTGTGCGCATGCGCACAGCACCTATTCACAGTACGGGTGAAGTCCGGGGGCAGCCCAGCATCTCGTAGATGCTGGGCACGCCCCATTAGTGATGTAAACGGGGGCGTGTAATCAGACCACGCCCCCTTTACAATCAGGCCACACACCCTTTTCGGGCAGGCGTGCCGAAGGCAAGTCTTGAATCTTGTACTGAAAATGTTGGGAGGTATGTCGGGGCCCGTGTGCACAGCACACCCTGCACCCATTATAAATACGCCCCTGAATACCCGGCTTCGCCCGTGTGGAAGTCAGTCATCAACCTCTTCCATGGCAGCCGGCTCCCTCCCTCAGTGGCTGCACGCTGGTGACCTCTTCCACTTGGAGGCCAGCTCCCTTCTACTGAGCCACATCTCCTGCACAGGAACCACCGCTAAGGACTTGTACTGAGCCAGCTCCTCTGTTCTCTTCAGCGACTGCCCTCATATATTCTCATCACTGAGGACCATGCTGCATCGACCTCAGATGACAGGGAGCTCCAACGATCACTGCATGTAATGGTTCCCTGAACAGCAGGTACACTAGCGCTTGTGTAATGTGTCTCCTCAGGTGGCAGCTGCCCTCTTTACTGCAGGTTCTATACACCTCTCACTGCTCACAGTAAAAGCTCCTCTTCCCATCATAGGGCTGAAAATAAGTTAGACTTGCAGAAATAAAGGCAAATGGCATTTGCGTCTATTTCCCGGGGCCATGGTTTCTGCAGATGCGCAATTCACCGGGAAAATGGCTGCTGCCATTTTCTCAGTGATTTTTTGCTCACAGGAATCTGCGGAAAGGTAAGTATAAGTAAATATAGGTGCAGGGTGTGAGGTGTGGGCCCCCCTGGACCAATTATAAATACTATAATGATAGAAATGTCCAACAACTTCAAGAAACAGTGGATTGAGTCAGCTAGATACAACATGCAAATCTGTTAGAACATCAGACCCCTTAAGCCCCGTACACTAGACGATTTTTTTAACGATTTGTCCATCGCATCTACAAGTCTTCCCTACATGCAGGTCAATCTGTTAATCTCGTTAATGATTTACAGCAAATTGTGCAGTGTGGGCCTGATTCAGAGCCGGACGCTCTGACAAGAGAGCTCGCTCTGAATCAGGGCCGTCCTACCTAAAATTGGAGCGGCCTCCTGGGCTTGCGACGAGACCCTTGCGGTAGGTTCTCGTCTGCTGCAAGCCCGGAGTGCTTTTGGCTCTATCAGAGCCAAAAACACTCCACTGGGGTCGGCCCCAGACGATAGGTGTTCCCATGGGAACGCCTCCGTCTGGGCAGCCACGCCCCCGGCTCGCCCACCAAAGGGGGCGTGGAGTCACTCACCATCGACAGCACGCCCCCTTTGGTGCGAGACCCATAGCGACGGCTTGGCCGTCCATATTCGGGTCTCGCGCATGCGCACGACAGAGCTCCGTCCGTCGTGCGCATGCGCACTTGGGCACCATCGACCCGCTTGTGAGCGCTCAGCGCTCGCGAGCGGGTCTGAATTAGGCCCTGTGTACGCTCTACCGAACGACAAACGATATGTTGTTCTGACGTCGACGATACGAACTTCACTCCTGGTCAATCCCCCCCTCCATTTTGTGTCTGAATCATCAAATAACAACAGCATCCAGACGTGATCATCCCACACATTAGCTTTATCGGTAAGTATTTATGCCTGCCCCTAGTCTCTTTGTACTGCTGCTGACAACAATGACCCCGCTGACCACCAAAGTTATATGCTGCTGACCACCAATGGCCCTGCTGACCACCAATTTTATGTTACTGACTACCAATGACACTGCTGACCACCAATGTTATATTAGTGACATCCAAATGACCCTGCTTACCAGCAATGACCCTGCTGACCACCAATGTTATGTTACTGAACACCAATGACCCTGCTGATCACCAATGTTATGTTACTGACCAACAATGACCCTGCTGACCTACCAATGTTATATTACTGACCACCAATGTTACCACCAATGTCCCTGCTGACCACCTATATTATGCTGATCACCACCAATGACCCTGCTGACCACCTATGTTGCCCCGTGATGTCCATACTTATAATACACCTTGTTCTATTTAATTTTGCAGTTCGCTTGTGGCTTTATGTGACCTACACTATTGTTTCCACAAAACAGAAAAGGCATTCTCACAGGTATGTTATGTCCATGCTTGCACCCCTAATCAACTTTGTGTAAACGCTGCAGACCACCAATGTTATCTACTGATGTGCATATGTATATTTGTCACCCCTATTCTACCTTATGTAATGCTGACTAAAGTTTCATTGATACACAGATCACTGCTCTTTTATTTATAATGTGGTCTGCTTTACTTTGAACTTAAAAAAATGACAATAACCTTTATGTGAATGAATTTTGTTTTGAAATTTTTGCACTCTTTATTATTTTTATTTGTTTACCTAATAAATTAAAATACACTTTAAATTATATGGATATTAAAAATTTTAGACACAGGTAAATTAATCTAAACATTACAAACAGTAGAAATATAAATTAAAAATTATAGTTTGAATGCTTTGAAAATAAAGGCCCCCGTTTATTGAAGACCACACCAAGGGGTAAATTTACTGCAGTGAGATATTTTAGAAGTGAGTTTTAAAAGTGATGTTGCCCATAGCAACCTATCTGATTCTAGCTATTATCTTCTAGAAGGTGCTAGTTGAATGTTAAGTCGAATTTGATTGGTTGCTATGGGCAACTCACTTCTAAAAATTCGCACTTTAGTAAATTTACCCCCAAATGTCTAAAAATCTGTCCAACACCTTACTGGGGGTAACCAGACAGTAATTAGTAGTCATTGTTTAATTGTTTTCCAATGTTTTTTGTAATGAGTTCCTGTTTTTTTATTTGCAAATATGGCTATGGACAAAAGCAGTGAATTCTGGACTGGCTTTATTAAGCTATACCATACTTGCCTACTCTCCTAGGAGTCGCGGGAGGCTCCTGATTTTTCGGGGAACCCCCCGCACCCCCTAAAAAGTAGGCAAATCTTCCACAAGCTGCCCACTTCCTAGTGAAGTGGACAGGATGGGGAGGTTTTCCAAGCAATTTGCTGGTCCGTGAGGAGGGGGCAGGGATAATTGCCACAAATCGCAGGATTTAGCCCCGCCCCCTCCTCACAGACTTGCGGGCCTAATGATGTATATACTCAGGCTCCGCCCCCGAAGATGAAAGCAGCAGGTCCGCTCCCGGAAAGGTGCATTGAAAAGTCAGTAAGTCTGAGCTATGCAGAAAGAAGGAGTGTCTTTGGCCAAAGACTACTCCAACAAACAAAAAAAAAATAGTGCCCTCCAGGAATTGGCTGTTTACAGCAAAAGTCTCCACAGCGAAGCCACCATCAAATTGCTCTGCAAAAAAATCCAGAATTGCGGAACATGTTCCTTAAAGAGCACAAGAAAAGCGAGCTCCAATGTCATCGGGAGCGGCGGCAGGTGACATCCACCATCCAAATCTGTGGTACTATGAGCTGTTACAGTTCACCCTGGACCAGGACCCTTAGCACCCATCTCAGAGCACTTTGGAGATGAAGGGATGAGAAAAGTGCGGAGCAATGCATAAAGTTGAGCAGAGTACTTTAAAAGTATTGAACCTGAAATGATCTCTCTTTAATGAAAAACTACCCATGCTTCTTCAAGTCAGACGTCTTTACACAGTATAGCGACAGTATACAGTATGGATGACCCGTAATGAGTACAATACAATGTCTATAGCGGTTTACAGTAAAATGCAGCTGGGTGGCATAACATAGAAATGAAAAATTGCTCTGTCTTTAAGAAATGATGCGTCTTCACACCAATCCAGTGATTAAACTGTGTACTGCATGGCATGTAGCCTTTCACGGCATATAGTATGCCACGCCATGCCATAATGCATGTTGACTTGCCGCGGCAGGGAAGCCAGAATGCCCGGCTATGAACAAAGATGTAGCAGGACACATCTGTAGTTTATTTTATGCAGTCTCCCTGCCATGGTACCGCCTCCACTGCAATTAAAAATTAGAGATGTGCGCCGACCCCCGTGTTTTGGTTTTGGATCTGGATCTCCCCTGGTTTTGGATCTGGATTGGTTTTCCCAAAACCTCACCTCCGTGTTTTGGTTTTCGGTTTTGGTTTTTCTTAAAAAATCATAAAAACAGCTAAAATCACATAAAATGGGCCTGTTTTTGTTCCTACAGTATTATTATCTCAATAACATTTATTTCCACTCATTTCCAGTCAATTTTGACCACCTTGCAGCTCACAATATTGATTTTTTTTCATCTAGTTAACGGCCAAAAGGTTGCATCCAGCTAGCTGGCTCAACTGAGTGATAAATAGAGTTGAGGACTGTGCAAAGATAATGGTTGGGGTACCCCTTGAGGATTCAAGAATAGATAGTTGATAATTGATACAGTCACTGACTGAAGGAGGAAGTGATAGTTGATAATTGGTGCAGCCACTAGCTGAAGTAACAATAGTTGATACTTGATAATTGGTGCAGCCACTGGCTGAAGTAAGAATAGTTGATACTTGATAATTGGTGCAGCCACTGGCTGAAGTAAGAATAGTTGATAATTGGTGCAGCCACTGGCTGAAGGAAGAATTGATAGTTGATAGCTGGCACAGCCACTGGCTGAAGTAAGAGTAGTTGATACTTGATAATTGGTGCATCCACTGGCTGAAGTAAGAAGAGTAGATACTTGATAATTGGTGCAGCCACTGGCTGAAGAATTGATAGTTGGTGCAGCCACTGGCTGAAGTAAGAAGAATTGTTACTTGATAATTGGTTCAGCCACTGACTGAAGTAAGAGTTGATACTTGATAATTTGTGCAGTCACTGGCTGAAGTAAGAAGAGTTGATACTTGATAATTGGTGCAGCCACTGGCTGAAGAATTGATAGTTGGTGCAGCCACAGGCTGAAGTAAGAAGAGTTGATAATTGATAATTGGTACAGCCACTGGCTGAAGTAAGAAGAGTGTATACTTGATAATTGGTGCAGCCACTGTCTGAAGTAAGAAGAGTTGATACTTGATAATTGGTGCAGCCACTGGCTGAAGTAAGAATTGATAGTTGATAGTTAAATGTTGATGCAGCCTCTGGGCTGGGTAGTACTGGAATACAGAGCTATGATTAGGAACCAGTCCTGTGACATCTGGAACTATTGGCAAGTTGCAGCCGTTACAGCCTTGAGAGGCTGGTGAGGAGTGATGACAGGTGGCCTTTGGGTCATGAAGCAGGATGCGGCCTTTGGGTCATGTAGCAGCCTTGAGGGCTGAGAACTCTTGGCGGGATGTGGCCTTTGAGCCATACAGCAGGATGCAGTCTTTGGGCCGTGTAGCAGCCTTGAGGGCTGAGAATCCATGGCTGAATGTCACTGTTGTGCGACTTGTGCCACCGGGTTGACACAAGCAGCAGTTGGTTCAGAATTTTCTTTAAAAAAAAATGAAAGGGGCATGCAGGAGATGCTGTCTGTGGCCATTACAATTTCTGGACATTCATAAACCATAACAATAAAAATGTCAGGCAGCAATGCCCCAAACAGCACATAATGGAAAGGAAAAAGGTTAAAGATGGCATCGTGCTTGGGCACTCCCACCTCCCCTTATGTTGTATATATGAAACAGGACATTCACAGTTTAGCAAACCAACAACTTCAGCGACAGGGACTGCCACTTGTGGCTGAAATTATTGGTTTGTTTGGACCCACCACAAAACAAGCTGCCAATGGGCAGTGGACATTGGTGGCAATGATCCCATACACAAACTAGCTTTATAACATAGGTAATCATCGTCATCATCTTCCCCATCAGTGTGTACATCCTCTTCTTCACACAATATTAATTTGTCCCCGCTGGAATCCACCATTACACACTCTTCTGTAGTTTTTTTTACTTAATTGCTGGTAAAGGTCTTCCTCATGGAATATGTAATTCATTTTGATAAACATCATCTTTTCCACATTCTGGGGAAGCAATCTCCTATGCCAAAATCTGACAAGGTTCCCGGCTGCGCTGAAAACTCTTTCAGAGTACACACTGGAGGGTGGGCAACTTAAGTACAGCAAAGCCAGTTTGTGTAAGGGACTCCAAATTGCCTCTTTTTCCTGCCAGTAGTGAAACGGACTGTCTGACATGCCTATTTGGATGCTATCACTAAAATAGTCATCCACCATTCTTCTGAATGGTGACAAAGTCACAGTAGACATGTCACTCATTGTAGGCAGTTCTTTCAGACCCAACTAGACGTCATTAGTTTTTTTTGACTGATCTGAATCACCACCAGCAGTGGGTCTTTTAGGAATATTTAGTTTTTTCCTGGCAGCTGCAGAAACTGAAGGAGAAGATGCAATGTCATGTGCCACTTGAGCTGCCATTTTTTTCACCAACAGCTCTTTGCATCTTTTCAGATTTATGTCTGTCGGAAAGAAAGACACAAGGTATGACTTAAACCTAGGATCCAGTATGGTTGCCAAAATATAGTGATCTGATTTCATGAGATTGACGACCCTTGGATCCTAGTGAAGTGAGTGAAGGGCTTGATCTACCAGTCTGACATACTTAGCAGAATCACTCAGTTTCAGCTCCTCCTCCAGTTTCTACAGCTGCTTTTGCAAAAGTCTGATTAGGGGAATGACCTGACTCAAGCTGGCAGTGTCTGAACTAACTTCGCATGTGGCAAGTTCAAAGGGTTTGAGAACCTAGCACAACATGGAAATTATTCTCCACTGCACTTGACTAAGGTGCATTCCCGCTCCTCTTCCTATGTCAAAAGCCGTAGTGTAGCCTTGGATGTCCTTTTGCAGCTCCTCCATCCGCTGAAGCATATAGAGGGTAGAATTCCACCTAGTTACTAGCTCTTGCTTCAGCTGATGGCAGGACAAATTCAACCATTCTTGCTGGTTCTGCAATCTTTGATATGCAGTTACTGAATGTTGAAAATGTACAGAAAGCTTACGGGCTACCGAGAGCATCTCCTGCATGCCCCTGTCATTTTTTTTAAAATGTTGCACCACCAAATTATTGTGTGAGCAAAACATGGGATGTGCTCAAATTTGCCCACATGTAATGCTCTAACAATATTGGTGGCATTGTCAGAAATCACAAATCCCGTGGAGAGTCCGAGTGGGGTAAGCCATTTTGCAATGATTTCCCTGAGTTTTTCTAAGAGGTTCTCAGTGGTATGCCTCTTAGTGAAACCGGTGATACACAGAGTAGCCTGCCTCTGAATGAGCTGGCATTTGTTAGATGATGCTGCTGCTGTTTTCACTGTTGGAGGCAATACACCTACCCAGTGGGCTGTCACAGTCATGTAATCTTTAGTTTGCCCTGTCCCACTTGTCCACATATCTGTGGTTAAGTGGACAGTGGGCACAACAGCATTTCGGAAGACATTAATAAGGTTTTTCATTAATGTCCTTGTACAGATTTCTGAATTTCTATTCTAAAAAAGTGGAATCTAGAAGGCACATAGTAGCAGGGACACAGGACCTCCATTAACTGACTAAAATCCACTGCATTAATGGCGGATACTGGATGCAAATCTAATACCAGCATAGCTGTTATGGCGTCAGTAATCTGCTGTGTAACTGGGTGTTTGCTGTCATACTTGCTTGCAAATGCAAAGGATTGTTTGACAGTCAATTGTTTGGTTGAAGTACTAAAAGTAGTCTTCTTCCTGGTCCCCTTCTGGGATGAAGATCCACTCACAGCAACAACAGCAGGCATAGCACTCAAGGATCCTTCTGACGAACAATATATAGGAGAGGAGTCAGTCTTATGATATTGGATGCAGGACTACATCCAATCACGAATGAGGATGTTGATGATGATGCAGGTGTTGGTGGTGGAGATTGCAGGTGCTTAAATCGAGATAGAAGGGAGCAGCTAGGTGACATTGGACTAGAATTTGAAATACCCTTTCCAATTTGATGAATGTGCTGCAAGTGACGTAACACTGAGGATGTTCCTAGATGGTTAAAGTCCTTACCTCTCCTCACTGTTACATAGAAACAGTTACAAATGGCTTGGCAAAGGTTGTCTGGATTAGGTGGAAATGATTCCACACATGAGAAGTGGATTTTTGGTCCTTTGCCCAGGCATGGCAACAATGGGATTTTTCCCACCATGGGCAACAACTGTTGTCTGATTTACAGTTTTTACACAAAAATCCTCAGCATCAACATCATCATCATCCTTGTTATCACCTACTACGTAAATATCCTTCTCATCTTCCTTGGGCAATTCCACAGAAGCATCCTCGATTTCTATGCCAGCATGTTGACTTGTGCTGCTCATCCCCACATTTGTAGAGGGCACACAAATGGTGGAAGGAGGATCCTCTTCAAGTATAGTATTAGAAAGGTCAGGCTCACACATGGCAAACGCGGACACACTTGGACTCTCCTCGGGGTTCTGTGACTTTTCGGAGACAATTTTAATTTTTTTTGTACCTCTTCTACAAGCAGAAGGGCTTAAATCATCACAACTAGAACCACCAGTCATAAAGGCCAAGGCCTTATCCTTTCCTTGCCACTTCATGTAGTGAATGGTATATTGCCAATTTTTTGTTTCTCTAAAGCTGACAGCTTTAGATTTTTTTTTCTTTAAGAGGGTAAAAGTAGATTTTTTTTACATGGCCTGGAGCATCGGCCTTCATAGATGACGTTGACTGGTATGTGGATCCTGCTCTCCTGTCATGTGACTGTCCTCCATACTCACTGCGGTCTTACAGCAGTGTCACCAAGCAATTATAGCGCAGCTAAGTTGCGGCTAACGTGCACAACCACACACAGAAAAAAATATATTTTTTTTCACACTTGGCGGGGAGAGCACCCTTGAATGAGGCAGCAGCCCCTTGATAAATGACACAGACAGCACAGCACCCCTGTGCACCTACATTGCTGATAAGTGTGGCTAACGCGCACATACACATAGAAAAAATTGTTGGGTGAAGATCACTCCTGACAGAGGAAGCAGCCACTTGATAAATGATAAAGGCAGCACCCCTGCACACCTACGTTGCTGATAAGTGTGGCTAATGTGCACATGCACAAAAAATATTTTTTATTTTTTTCACACCCCTGAATGAGGTAGCAGCCCCTTGATCAATGACACAGGCAGCACAGCACCCCTGCACACCTACGTTGCTGATAAGTGTGACTAACATGCACATACACACAAAAAAAAATGTTGGGTGAAGAGCACCCCTGAAAGAGACAGCAGCCACTTGATAAGTGACACAGGCAGTGCACCTATGTTGCTGATGAGTATGGCTAATGCGCACACACACAAAAAAATTGTTTTTCTTTGTTTAACACTGGGGGTGAAGCGCACCCCTGAAAGAGGCAGCAGCCCCAAAGGATAAATGACACAGGCAACACCCCTGCGCACCTACGTTGCTGATAAGTGTGGCTAACACACACACACAGTAATAAAATACTTTCTTTTTTTCACACTGGGGGGAAGTACACCTGAACATGGAAGCAGCCCCTTGATAAATGACACAGACAGCATCCCTCCCTGCGCACCTATATTGCTGATAAGTGCGGCTAATGCACACACACACAGAAATAAAATACTTAATTTTTTTCACACTGGGGGGGAAGCACTCCTGAATGAGGCAGCAGCCCCTTGATAAATGATACAGACAGCACTCCTGCACACCTACTTTGCTGATAAGTGTGGCTAACACGCACACACACTCAAAAAAAATTCACACTGGGGATGAAGAGCACCCCTGATGGACAGAGGACCCCCTGGACAACAGAGAAGCACAGCCAGTCAGCCCCTATGGACAGGACAACAGCCAGCCAACTCCTATATGGATAACAGCCAGCCCCTATGGACAACAACCAGCCAGCCCCTATGGAGTGGACAGGACAATGGCCAGCCAGCCTCTATATATGGACAACAGCCAGCCCGGCCCCCTATGGACATAAGCAGCCAGACCCTGAGTGACAACAGTAGCCAGCCCCTGTGCACAGCACCAGCAACAGCACAGCGATCACATTTACACACAGCCCCCTCCCTCTTCACTCTCCACAGATGGAATGAAAATGGCGGCGATCGCTGGATCTTTTATACAATCCAAAACCCGTAAGAATCCGACAGTAGGATGATGATGTTTTGCCTCATTTTGAGATCCGAGTCAGGCAGGAAAACCCTAGCCAGCTTGGATCTGACTTGGATCTGTGAAATTCGGGTGGGTTTGAATCTCTGGAATCTGAACCCGCTCATCTCTACTTAAAATAGATCAGATATTCCTCCCTGACCTGTTTTGCACATACAGGGCCTGATTCAGAGCCTCTCGTAAGCGGCAGTACGCTCATTCCGAGCGATGTTCGCCCATCTGCCCATGCGTACGGTTTGTAATACGCATGCGCAAACCAGTCAGTGCAGCCAGAAATTGTTTGTTCGCTGTATAGCGAATGCCTGCTATTTTGAGTGACAGGAGGAGGCGTATGTGGGTGGTAACAGGGGAAGGTGCTTGAAAACGGGGAGTGGAATTCAGAACGCAAGCGTGCTTAAAGGTCAAAACGGGCGTTTTATGGGTGTGCATAATTAATACAGCAGCATCATTGACCACGTCACTTGGTTGTTTTATAGTCAGAACTGCTCGCTATATAGTGGTAGGAAAAACCAGCCACAAGAATAGCGAGCAGTTCATACGCTGATCGATTTACTCGATTAATCTAATAAATAGCAGACATGACGTATGATGCGAGTGGCCAGGGGGCGTATTTTTCAAATAAACGTCCGCATGTTTTGTTCGCTCATTCAGACATAGAGGCGGCAACAGACCACAAGGAGCGAATGGTTCATTTGAATAGCCACCCCCTTTTTCTGAATGAGCGAGCGCTAATAGCGTCCGGCTCTGAATCAGGCCCACAGTGCCCATTTGTAAAACCCTTGATGCTACCACAGAAGACCACCGATCCATGTCCTCTGGCTGGTCTAGGTCATCTGGCATAGCTATGCTTGTTGTACTTTGTCAGATGGTATTGCTCCTAAGGATAAAATTATGAAAGACACAGCATGCCAAGATGACACAGTCTATCTTGTCCACATGCAGGTTGATGGCATGTGGAAGATGCAGAAGCGATTGCTTAGGATGCCAAATGCATTCTCCACAATACGGCTTGCCCTGGAAAGCCTGCAATTGTAGATACTCTTCCCTTTGCACATATGGCTTCATAATGTCCTCGTGTAGTGTGAAGGCCTCGTCAACCCCTGACATGGACATTGATATCACCCAGGAAATAAGCGCCATTGCTGAAAGTGCTGGGAAAAGTTCCTTGCAAGCAATACCACCACCCCAGTGGCATAACTAGGGGGGGTCGAGCAGGGCACATGCCCTGGGCACCATGGCAAGCCTTCAGAGGGGGTGCCGCCGGCCAGGGCATCATAACCACATGTCCGCCCCCACCACCATTGTGTCCTGAGTCTGCCCTTTAACAAGCAGGCAGGTGTGCCTGCTAGCCTTTTGCTGGCTTGGCTGCCTGTAGGGAGAGCTGCAGCGGAAGCTTGCAGCCCCTCCTAGGCAGCCTTTCTACCAAGCTCTACCTCCTCCTGACTGATTAAAGCTGCCATCTGTGCCACATGAGGAGTGCTTCTTCCCTCCCCGGTGCTCTCCATCTCCGGTCACTGCAGGTAAGCTATGGGGGGGTCAAGGGTGGATGGCTAAACTGCCGCGGGTGGGACATTTGATGGTTAAACTGTTGTGGGGGGGTTATACTGGATGACTAAATGCCGTGGGGGGGTATTGGGTGGTTAAACTGCTGCGAGGGGGTATTGCATGGCCAATCTGCCACAAGGGGTTATTGCATGACTAAACTGCCATGGAGGGGGATTGGATGGGTATGCTGCAGCAGGAGGGCAGGTGGGGAGTTCATTTTTTTATGTGGGGGCTGCTGGCTGCATTTGTGTGATATAAGTGTGTGTCTGTATAGGCTTTCAGTGTGTGTGTCTGTATAGGCTTTTTGTGTGTGTGTAAGTGTGTGTCTATATAGGCTTTGTATGTGTGTGTCTGTATAGGCTTTGTGTGTGTATAAGTGTGTGTCTGTATAAGCTTTCAGTGTGTATGTGTGTGTCTGTATAGGCTTTTAGAGGGTGTGTGCCTGTATAGGCTTTGTGTGTGTCTGTATAGGCTTTTTGTGTGTGTAAGTGTGTGCCTGTATAGGCTTTCAGTGTGTGTGTGTAAGGTTGTGTGTGTGTGTATAGACTTTGTGTGTGTGCCTGGATAGGCTTTGTGTGTGTGTGTAAGTGTGTGTCTGTATAGGCTTTCAGTGTGTGTGTGTCAGTGTGTGTCTGTATAGGCTTTGTGTGTATGTAAGTGTCTGTATAGGCTTTGTATGTGTGTGTCTGTATAGGCTTTGTGTGTGTATAAGTGTGTGTCTGTATAAGCTTTCAGTGTGTATGTGTGTGTCTGTATAGGCTTTTAGTGTGTGTGTGTGTGTGTGTGTGTGTGTGTGTGTGCCTGTATAGGCTTTGTGTGTGTCTGTATAGGCTTTTTGTGTGTAAGTGTGTGCCTGTTTAGGCTTTCAGTGTGTGTGTGTGTGTAAGGTTGTGTGTGTGTCTGTATAGACTTTGTGTGTGTGTCTGTATAAGCTTTCAGTGTGTATGTGTGTGTCTGTATAGGCTTTTAGTGTGTGTGTGTGCCTGTATAGGCTTTGTGTGTGTCTGTATAGGCTTTTTGTGTGTGCAAATGTGTGCCTGTATAGGCTTTCAGTGTTTGTGTGTGTAAGGTTGTGTGTCTGTATAGACTTTGTGTGTGCCTGTATAGGCTTTGTGTGTGTGTGTGTAAGTGTGTGTCTGTATAGGCTTTCAGTGTGTGTGTGTGTCAGTATAGGCTTTGTGTGTAAGTGTCTGTATAGGCTTTGTGTGTGTGTAAGTGTGTGTCTGTATAGGCTTTGTGTGTGTGTCTGTATAGGATTTGTGTGTAAAAATGTGTCTGTGTAGGCTTTCAGTGTGTGCCTATATAGGCTTTGTGTGTGTAAGTGTGTGTCTGTACAGGCTTTCAGCGTGTGTTTCTGTATAAGCTTTGTGTGTAGGTGTGTGTCTGTATAGGCTTTCAGTGAGTGTCTGTATAGGCTTTGTGTGTGTGTAAGTGTGTGTCTGTATAGGCTTTCTGTGTGTGTGTAAGTGTGTGTCTGTATAGGCTTTCTGTGTGTGTGTCTGTATAGACTTTCAGTGTGTGTCTGTATAGGCTTTGTGTGTGTGTAAGTGAGTGTCTATATAGGATTTGTGCGTGTGTGTGTGTCTGTACAGGCTTTCAGTGTGTGTGTCTGTATAGGCTTTGTGTGTGTAAGTGGGTGTCTGTGTAGGCTTTGTGTGTGTGTAAGTGTGTGTCTGTACAGGCTTTCAGTGTGTGTGTAAGTGTGTGTCTGTATAGGCTTTGTGTAAGTGTGTGTCTGTATAGGCTTTGCGTGTGTAAGTATGTATCTGTATAGGCTTTGTGTGTAATTGTGTGTCTGTATAGGCTTTGTGTGTGTGTAAGTGTGTGTCTGCATAGGCTTTGTGTATGTGTCAATATAGGATTTGCGTGTAAGTATGTGTCTGTATAGGCTTTCAGTGTGTGTGTAAGTATGTGTCTGTATAGGCCTTGTGTGTGTAAGTGTGTGTCTGTACAGGCTTTCAGTGTGTGATATAATTGAGTGTCTGTATAGGCTTTTTTGTGTCTAAGTGTGTGTCTGTATAGGCTTTCAGTGTTTGTGTCTGTATAGGCTTTGTGTATGTGTAAATGTTTTTCTTTATAGGCTTTGTGTGTATGTAAGTGTAAGTTTTGTGTGTGTAAGTGTGTGTCTGTACAGGCTTTCAGTGTGTGATATAATTGAGTGTCGGTGTAGGCTTTGTGTGTGTAAGTGCATGTCTGTATAGGCTTTCAGTGTGTGTGTCTGTATAGGCTTTGTGTGTAAGTGTGTGTCTGTATAGGCTTTGTTTGTAAGTGTGTGTCTGTATAGGCTTTGTGTGTGTAAGTGTGTGTCTGTATAGGCTTTGTGTATGTGTCAATATAGGATTTGCGTGTAAGTATGTGTCTGTATAGGCTTTCAGTGTGTGTGTAAGTATGTGTCTGTATAGGCCTTGTGTGTGTAAGTGTGTGTCTGTACAGGCTTTCAGTGTGTGATATAATTGAGTGTCTGTATAGGCTTTTTTGTGTCTAAGTGTGTGTCTGTATAGGCTTTCAGTGTTTGTGTCTGTATAGGCTTTGTGTATGTGTAAATGTTTTTCTTTATAGGCTTTGTGTGTATGTAAGTGTAAGTTTTGTGTGTGTAAGTGTGTGTCTGTACAGGCTTTCAGTGTGTGATATAATTGAGTGTCTGTGTAGGCTTTGTGTGTGTAAGTGCATGTCTGTATAGGCTTTCAGTGTGTGTGTCTGTATAGGCTTTGTGTGTAAGTGTGTGTCTGTATAGGCTTTGTTTGTAAGTGTGTGTCTGTATAGGCTTTGTGTGTGTAAGTGTGTGTCTGTATAGGCTTTGTGTGTCTGTCAATATAGGATTTGCGTGTAAGTATGTGTCTGTATAGGCTTTCAGTGTGTGTATAAGTGTGTGTCTGTATAGGTTTGTGTGTGTGTCTGTCTGTATAGGCTTTCAGTGTGTGTCTGTATAGGCTTTGTGTGTGAGTGAGTGTCTGTTTAGGCTTTGTGTGTGTGTGTGAGTGTGTGTCTGTATAGGCTTCAGTGTGTGTCTGTATAAGCTTCATGTGTGTAAGTGTGTGTCTGTCTATATAGACTTTCAGTGTGTGTCTGTATAGGCTTTGCGTGTGTGTAAGTGGGGGTCTGTATAGGCTTTGTGTGTGTGTAAGTGGGTGTCTGTATAGGCTTTCAGTGTGTGTGTGTGTCTATATAGGCTTTGTGTGTGTGTAAGTGTGTGTCTGTATAGGCTTCATGTGTGTAAGTGTGTGTCTGTATAGGCTTTGTGTGTGTCTGTATAGACTTTCAGTGTGTGTATAAGTGTGTGTCTGTATAGGCTTTGTTTGTGTAAGTGTGTGTCTGTACAGGCTTTCAGTGTGTGATATAAGTGTGTGTCTGTATAGGCTTTCAGTGTGTGTCTGTATAGGCTTTGTGTGTGTGAGTGTCTGTATAGGCTTTGTGTGTGTGAGTGGATGTCTGTATAGGCTTTGTGTGTGTAAGTGGGTGTCTGTGTAGGGTTTGTGTGTGTGTGTAAGTGTGTGTCTGTATAGGCTTTCAGTGTATGTGTGTCTGTATAGGCTTTGTGTGTGTGTGTGTGTGTGTCTGTATAGGCTTCATGTGTGTAAGTGTGTGTCTGTATAGGCTTTGTGTGTGTGTCTGTATAGATTTTCAGTGTGTGTATAAGTGTGTGTCTGTATAGGCTTTGTGTGTGTAAGTGTGTGTCTGTACAGGCTTTCAGTGTGTGATATAAGTGTGTGTCTGTATAGGCTTTCAGTGTGTGTCTGTATAGGCTTTGTGTGTGTGTAAGTGGGTGTCTGTATAGGTATTGTGTGTGTATAAGTGGGTGTCTGTGTAGGGTTTATGTGTGTGTGTCTGTATAGGCTTTCAGTGTGTGTGTGTCTATATAGGCTTTGTGTGTGTGTGAGTGTCTGTATAGGCTTTGTGTGTGTGTGAGTGTGTGTCTGTATAAGCTTTCAATGTGTGTGTCTGTATAGGCTTTGTGTGTGTGTAAGTGTGTGTCTGTATAGGCTTCATGTGTGTAAGTGTGTGTCTGTATATGCTTTGTTTGTGTGTGTCTGTATAGACTTTCAGTGTGTGTCTGTATAGGCTTTGTGTGTGTAAGTGGGTGTCTGTATAGGCTTTGTGTGTGTGTAAGTGGGTGTCTGTGTAGGGTTTGTGTGTGTGTAAGTGTGTGTCTGTATAGGCTTTCAGTGGGTGTGTCTGTATAGGCTTTGTGTATGTATGTGTGTCTGTATAGGCTTCATGTGTGTAAGTGTGTGTCTCTATAGGCTTTGTGTGTGTGTGTCTGTATAGACTTTCAGTGTGTGTCTGTATAGGCTTTGTGATGTGTGTAAGTGTGTGTCTGTATAGGCTTTGTGTGTGTGTAAGTGGTTGTCTGTGTAGGCTTTGTGTGTGTAAGTGCATGTCTGTATAGGCTTTCAGTGTGTGTGTCTGTATAGGCTTTGTGTGTAAGTGTGTGTCTGTATAGGCTTTGTTTGTAAGTGTGTGTCTGTATAGGCTTTGTGTGTGTAAGTGTGTGTCTGTATAGGCTTTGTGTATGTGTCAATATAGGATTTGCGTGTAAGTATGTGTCTGTATAGGCTTTCAGTGTGTGTGTAAGTATGTGTCTGTATAGGCCTTATGTGTGTAAGTGTGTGTCTGTACAGGCTTTCAGTGTGTGATATAATTGAGTGTCTGTATAGGCTTTTTTGTGTCTAAGTGTGTGTCTGTATAGGCTTTCAGTGTTTGTGTCTGTATAGGCTTTGTGTATGTGTAAATGTTTTTCTTTATAGGCTTTGTGTGTATGTAAGTGTAAGTTTTGTGTGTGTAAGTGTGTCTGTACAGGTTTTCAGTGTGTGTGTGTAATTGTGTGTCTATCTAGGTTTTGTGTGTGTGTGTGTATAGGCTTTGTGTGTGTCTGTATAGGTTTTCAGTGTGTGTAAGTGTGTGCCTGTACAGGCTTTCAGTGTGTGTGTAAGTGTTTTTCTGTATAGGCTTTGTGTGTGTAAATTTGTGTCTTTATAGGCTTAGTGTGTGTGCATAAGTGTCTGTCTGTATAGGCTATGTGTGTTCATAAGTGTGTGTCTGTATAGGCTTTTTATGTGTCTGTATAGGCTTTGTGTGTGTAAGTGAGTGTCTGTATAGGCTTTGTGTGTGTAAGTATGTGTCTGTACAGGCTTCCAGTGTGTGAAAGTGTGTGTCTGTATAGGCTTCATGTGTGTCTGTAAGTGTGTGTGTGTCTGTATAGGCTTTCAGTGTGTGTGTAAGTGTGTGTGTATAGGCTTTCAGTGTGTGTGTGTCAGTATAGGCTTTGTATGTGTGTTAGTGTGTGTCTGTGTAGGCTTTGTGTGTGTGTAAGTGTGTGTCTGTATAGGCTTTCAGTGTGTGTGTAAGGAGTGATGTGAATAAGTAAAATATTTTTAGTTAGTGCCTCCCCTTCTCCCTCATAAATTTGCTTAGGAATTAAAAAATGAAATGAAATTAATTACCAATCAATCCTTCCTGTCCCTGATTCAACTACATGCATACTCCAACTCCCTCAGGCCTCTTGAATAATAAAACAATTGTTTCCTGATGTGCTATGTTTGAAGTTGAACTGCCACATGTTTGTGCCGCCCACTGCTGCTGCTTAGATTAGTCAGCCAGCTAGCTTGGTACAAATTTTGGGCCTAAACCAGATGAAAACAATATTGTGAGGTGGTCAAAATATATTGGAAATGAGTGGAAATTAATGTTATTGAGGTTACTAATACTGTAGGAAAAACAAACATATTATGTAATTTTAGCAGATTTTATTAATTTAAAAAAAGTAAAAAATACAGATCCAAAACCAAAACACGCAAAGGCTGGTTTGGCAAAACCAAATCCAAATCCAAAACACAAGGAGATACGTATCCAAAACCAAATGCGGGGGTCGGCACACATCGCTAATTCTAGCATGAAGGTCCATCTGGTTAAGGGAATCTAGTAACTATCGAGTGGACTGGTCGATCTCTGTCACTCAGAGGTTTTCATTCCGAATCACTGGTTTACATTTATTAAAAAAAAAATACCTTTCTGCACATGGCCGTTCGGGAGTTTCCAGAGTAATACTAGACAGATGACAGCCCAAGCAACAGGCCCAGATGTTTCATAATTTAAATATAGGCATGTAAAGAAAAGAGATTGTAGTTGCATAATTTTATATCATTGTTATGCATTTTAATTATTTTTGTACTCTTAACCTTTACTTATTTTCTATTATTTTTAGGCAACAGACTGACTTTCTGTTTACTACAATGCTAGGGCGAATATAACATAATATGAGAAAGAAACTCTGTTATGTGAGAACTCTAATGATACGTTTTAATACATAACTTTTAATATCAAAGTAATTCAAATAGTTGCCTCTTAACACCAAATGGGCATTTTCACATTAGCTTATTAGAACAAAACATACATTGTATCATCCCTAACAGGGTTAGATTTCAATCAATAAACAACAGTACATTGAAAAGAAATACATAGAGGAAAGGAATAAAGTATCCGTTTGCTGGCATAGATCCTTGTCAGCACTGCTTGCATGTAAACATAAACCTTGTGAGTTAATTAGTGTGGAAATTCCACAGTACCATGACAGATTGCAAAAATTGAGCTATGATCTAATCAAACAACATGAAATGAGGTGTCCCTGAGATACCAGTAGTCAGCAATTGTGCACAGTACCAGATGTTAAGGATAAAAAAGTTTATAGATAATAATAATACTGTGCATTTACTCGCACTGGGATCTTGCTATGCATCTAACTGGAAATGAGAGTCCCGTGCAACGGCACAGTGAAGAAAAGATAGACCCATTTCTGCTGCCAGCATCAGACAATGAGCTTAATCCTGTTGCTAAGCATTGCAGGATAACCGCCCCTATCACAGCTGGTGAGAGAACAGGGGAAACAAATAGTATGTCTAAAGGCTAACAGGCAGTTTCATGTGTGACAATGGTCAAATGCGTTCTTACTCCAATGTTAATCTTGGTTTGCATTAATGTGCAGCAAATATGGGACAAGATATTCCCTTCATTCTCTATATATAATCCTTGGCGAAATATTCAAACAAAATCTAACAATTATATACGAAGCAAACAATTGCTAACATAAATACATTAGTTTGTACCCTCAGTACAATACCTGCATAGAGGATTATATCTGTAAAGACAAAATCTATAAAGTAACTCTTCTTCCTAAAACCTCTTGATCTACCATGAGGAAGAAGGGGGTTTGTCCAAGAATAGGTTACACTTAGTTACCACCTGTTATCGGAATGGTCCTGTGTTGCTCTGAGTTACAAAGCCACTAATCGGCTATGAAGAGTATAGGAAAATGCCTAACTTTATAACTGCATTAGTAAAAAACCTCTAATGAGAGTACATATCAAACAAGGAAATATAACCCTTCATGTGAAAAGAGAGAGGTGAATGTAAATACACTGTATCCAGTGGTTATAGTGTTTGTCAAAAACAGATATATATTGCTATATTAGACATGCAACAATTTAAACATTACCACATGATTGGTTACAAAATGTAAAACATTTAGTGGATACATTGATTCGTGTTTGTAAACGTTCCACACAAATATATTTGACCTGACCAAAATGTAAAGCATTAAATCAAATATGAAAAATAATGTCCACAGTACTATGCATCAATATCATGTTTGAACTCCAACTGACATTATCATATTTCGCAGGCACAAGCAGTTATTGGTATACAGCACCCTGTTATGTATTACATCATAGACAAAACAGTAACTGGTATACAGCGCCCTGTCTAACATTCACGATGGGTCTGTTTGTGTGGGGTTCAGTAAACTAAGAGTAATCTCTTTCTATTATGTTTACTGTTCATGTTTGTTTATTATTCATGTATTTTTTCACATGTACTTTTTACCTTTATTACTGTTTCCAACACTTATTAGCTACTTTTACACACCTGATACTTTATAACACTTCACTGTCACTCTTTTTTTCATGTGATGCCCTGGGGAAGTCTTTGGCTGGGCTGTCTTTTGGGGTGCCCTGCATCCTAGATGTGAACCCTAGAGTGTTAGGGACCTGCTCAATGAGGTGACCTTAACACTGGTGGGCAGGCCCATATCATTAGCCACTTATATGATAACTCTGAAATTATATTAAATTACAAAATACATGTGAATTGTAATGATTGCATAGTGAAGGGGTGGCCAACCAGTCAGAGTCAAAGAGCCAAAAATATCTGTAGGTATGACAAAGAGCCAAGACCATGCATGCACTGCACATGCAAAAAGGGGTGTGGTGCTTGTGCCAGCTAGGCCACGCCCTTGGTATGATTTTTGTGGGAGCTTGTAAAAGCGCATGCACACAATCACTGTGGAGGTAACTATTAAAGGGAAAGAAAAAGCCAGAACAATATAAAAAGCAATGCAAGGGGAGCGTGGCCTGTTCGGCATTGGAGTCAGATGTGCCCATTTTGAGCTCCAGTATATTTGTCAGAATAAAGCTTCCTACAGGGCATATTGGTGGAGCTGAGACCCCCATCTGACACTGTGAGAGGCTGGACAGTGAGGCCAATACTTAGGGACTGCGGCTTCAGAATCGGGGGGCTCCTTCTGGGCCCCTGCGGATTGAGGCCTTCCTCCCAGCATGAATCTTCGGCCTCGATTTCTATCCTCCCCCCGGAGCTTGCTACTGACGCGGCTTGCGCTCCTGCTGACGATCAGCGGCACCAGGGCAGATACTGTCACCATGCATGTCCCCACCACATGGAAATACCTGACGCAGCATCCGGAGAGTGACCGCCGAACTGTGAGCAGCAGTGGCTGCCGGTGCTGGTGGTTGAGGCCGCTGGCTCCCTGCTCCAGCCACGTGACGGCAATAGAGCTCCCTCTCCCACTGGTGCTTTGGTAGCCGCGGGCCTTATAATTATTAAAGGTCTGTCAAACTAGTGTAGATGGGTGGCCTGGACAGTGGGCTAGCCATTTATTAAAACAGCACTACCTTGGGTGGGGATCCACAGAGGTGACATCAGAAGCTTTCCACTCTCGATGTGTGGCTACCACCTCTTGGCCTACTCCAACTCCCCCAACCTCCCCGGCCATGGCCTCCAGCAGCTCGGAAGAACACTCAACCCCGAGACATGTTCACCTGCTATGACACCTCAATCTCGTCCGGGGAGTGGAGATATAGCTGAAATTATGACACACCTTAAGTCACTACCAACCCACCAGGATATACAACAAGACCTACAAATCTTAGAACAACGGATTCAAGAGTCTATACAGGCGCAACTATCCACAGTACAAGCGGACCTCGCACAGGCCGCGGATCGGGTGGTGACCCTTGAGGACCATAGAGAAGAGGCGGACACACGAATGTCAGGCCTACAGGAGACTATCTCGACAATCCCGCAAACTATTGGAGATGCAACGTTGCTTGGACGACATAGACAACAGAGGCCGGAGGAACAACTTAAGAGTTAAAGGGATACCAGAAGAGACTCTGCCCCAGGGAATAATTGATGTATTAACAAAAATCTTCAATGAACTCTTAGAGGTAGATCCAGAAACACAAATTGTATTTGATAGGGCTCATAGAGCTCTGCACCCAAATGGACTCCCTTCGGAAAGACCAAGAGACATTATCTGTCGTCGCCATTACTATATGGTGAAGGAGGAGATTATATGTAAGGCCAGACAGGCTTCAGAGATTGACTTTAATGGCAACACAATCCAGATATTCCAGGACTTATCATGGCACACACTCCAACAGAGACGTCTTCTACGTCCTCTCACTGAGGAGCTGAAAAAACGGGACATATGATACCAATGGGGTTTCCCTCTAAGTATACAAGTTACTCATGAGTGGACATTACATACGCTACAAGAGTATGAAGATGTACAAAGATTCTGCTCTGCTTTGGAATTACAGACCCTTACACTTCCAAACTGGTTAGACCCTTTGGACTCAAATATGCTACCTCTCCCGAGAAGGGAACAATGTAATATGGCTTGTAATTCAAGAAGATGACCCCATCAAAGAGCCGATATGGTTTCTAACAACACTTGAGACGGAGATAAGACACCCTCCTGTATCCTTCCTATTGATACTACCCGGGACCATACAAAAGTCATAATTTACTTGTATACCCTTATTTTAGTGATTCTATCACTCTAAAGGTTCTATAATTGTTTAGTACCCTGAGTTTGTATTTCTATGCCAGATTGAGTTAACTGGACTTTCTTAATATCTTTTACACACTTAAAAAATGTGTTAAACTTAACGTTATCTACTTTAATTGTAATTTGTTTAATGAGGATTACTGTTATGTGTTGCGTACACAAGTACCCTCCAAAGCCTCCTTCTCTGCTGTAAATAGGATGATCATGGGTCCATATTGGGATTCCATGGCTCTTTGTGCAGAGTATTTCTGTTTTTTATTTTCATTCTTTTTCAAACAATATTTGTATGTCCTTCCCTTTCTTCCCTCATGTTTTTTCCTCCCCTTTTTCTTTTACAGAGCATATCTTATATAGGTAACGGAACCCAGAAAGGATCACATCTCGTGGAGTGAGACCGAGAAGCTATCCATCATCAAAAATCTGCTCTCATCCATAACTACACAATGGCTAAGTTAACATTGCTTTCTAATAACATAAAAGGCCTTAATGTCCCAGAAAAACAATCACGATTGCTGCATAGACTACATCTAGATAAGGTAGACAGTGCATTTTTACAGGAGACCCACTTTTAGAAAGGAGCCGCCCTGAACTTATGTTCCTGACACTTTCCCTTAGGCTTTTTCAACAATTTCACATGAGCCAAAACCAGGAGAGTGGCCATACTTTTTTTTAAACATCTCAGACTTGAAAACACCACTGAAATCCCTATAGGGGATGGGAGGGGGTTACTGGTAAAGACTACAATTGCTCATCAAAAATTTACCTTCGTTAATCTAGATTTACCTATCCAGAGACAGACGCCTTTCCTTCAGGAGGCTATAGAATTAATAGAAGCGCATATTGAAGGAATCTTAGTATTTGTGGAAGATTTTAATTGGGCAGTAGAGTCCCACATTGATACCTCTACGGGTGCTCCCAGGGCCTCTTTTAGGGATCTTATACAGTTCTGTTCGATTCACCATGATTTTCAGTTGGTAGACACCTGGCGGCTTTTACATCCCTCAGAGAGAGACTACACTTTTATTCACCCCCCCACAATTCATATTCCCAGATAGATTACTTCTGCTTGGGCCACTCTGCTCTTGATCTTCTCATAGATGCGAAAATAGGACAAATAGCGGATTCAGATAACGCTCCCATAACACTTTCTCTGGCCTTATATGACCCAACACCTCGTTAATGGCGATGGAAATTCAATGACCACTTTCTAAGAGACCTGACCTGTTGCTTACAACTGAATGAAGCTATAGATGAATATATTACTCTGAACGCTTCCTCGGAAGCTTCACCGGCTTCCATATGGGAGGCACATAAATGCGTCATAAGGGGAAATTGTATCCAGATGAGGGTCAATCCTTAAAAAACAAAAGGTTGAGCGTAGAAACTACTCACGCAGATTAAAATTCTTGAAATGACCCATAAACATACGCTTTCATCTGACACATATGTGGAGTTTCAGAACGCGAGGTCATCCCTCAATAGTTTATTAAATGATGGGACTAGGCGTGCATTTCAAAATTGTAGACACAAGCATCATAGATGGGGTAACAAACCAGGAAAGCTGCTAGCAAGAGCACTTCATGCTCAAAGATCACTTACATACATATCTAAAATTAAAGAGTCATCTGGTACAGTTTGTGTCACAGATGCAGCAATAGCCAAAGTGTTTCACTCATATTATACAATAATATATAATTTGACTTCAAATCGTTCAACCTCTGAACTTGAGGACCATACACAGGCAATTTGAGATTTTCTAGACGAAGTAGAATATCCCACTCTACCCGAGGCAGTATCCAAAGCTTTAGACGAACCTTTTACAGAGGAAGAATTAGTAGGGGCCCTTAAATCCTCTCCTACCGGTAAGAGCCTGGGTTCTGATGGGTTCCCTACTTCATACTGCAAAACATACAGAAATAAACTTATCCCTCTTCTATTAAAAGAGTGCAATGCGATCTCTCAGCAGACTCCTCTGTCCAGCCAATCTCTAAATGCCCACATTACTGTAATCCCGAAAGAACGAAAAGACCTATGCTTACCAGCGAGCTATAGACTCATATCATTATTAAATGTAGATATGAAACGTTACGCCAAACTTATGGCAAACCGACTGGGACCATGACTTCCGAGCGTTATTAATTCTGATCAAGTAGGTTTTGTCACAGGAAGAGAGGCGAGGGACAATACTACAAAAGTCATTGATCTTATTGCTCATGCTCAGAATGCCAGGATCCCCATGCTGCTCCTCTCCACTGATGCCGAAAAGGCGTTCAACAGAGTGGATTGGGCTCTAATGTTAGAAATATATTGCGCAAATTGGTTCTAGGGGAGACCTTTTTACAGAGACTCCTGGCCTTGTACCGAGAACCTTCGGCACAGATTAGAGTAAATGGGATTTTATCGTATCCGTTAAAATAAGTAATGGTACACGCCAGGGATGCCCTCTTTCGCCAATGATGTTCATACTATGTATCGAGGCCTTGGCTAGGGCTATCAGGAAAAGCAAAAATATTACGGGACAAATGGTGGGTGCTAGGGATTACCGATTGGCCTTATTTACTGACCATTTACTCGCCATTGTCACCAATCCAGTCATTTCTTTACCTAGTTTAATGAGAGTTTACACATTTTGGTCAGCTCTCAAATTTCAAAATCAATTATACTAAATTGTCAGCGATGAATGTAACATGTTCGAAGGAAACGGTCTCGGCTTTGGAGTCCTCCTTCCCCTTTTCCTGGCATCTTTCTCATATCAAATATTTGGGCATTATTATTCCAAAAAACCTTCAAAATATGACCACCTTAAATCATACTCCTTTATTAAACAAAATCAGACAGGAGACAACGCAGTGGCTCAAGCAGAGATTCTCTTGGCTAGGACAAATTAATATTATTAAAATGAATGTGCTCCCGAGGTTCCTCTATCTTTTCCAAGCTATCCCCTTGAAGATCCATCCCAAATTCTTACAAGAATCCCATAAGATTATTCTGTATTTTGTATGGGGGGGAAGAGACCTAGGTTCAAACATCTCCATCTCTTTAAACGAAAAAAGCATTTAGTGACTTCTGTTAACACACAGGTATCTTACAAAGGGATTACTGGATCTTCCTTCAGGTCTGACACTTCGCCACATCACAAGGAGGGCTGCCTCTGATAAACAGAGACCTTACAACATTTGAACATATGTGCTCTCACCCCTCTGAGCCTATACATACGATATCAGTAATCTATAAAATATTAATACAAGGGCAATTCTTAGACACCCCATCCTTTTGTACAGCCTGGGAGAGTGATCTAGCACATCATGGTATCCAAATAAATTGGGATAAGGCATGTTGGATCATTTCAGTTGTGTTCTGGTAGTCTGGAAATTCTGGAGACTCAGTATAAGCTGCTAACTAGATGATACAGAGTCCCCGTAAAACTTCACAGGTTTTTCCCTTTAGTATCCCCTAAGTGCTGGTGCTGTGGTAACGATATTGGTACTATAATACACATTTGGTGGGACTGCCCCCTAATAACACCTTTTTGGGAAAAAAAATTTGATTTGTCAGCATGAATTGTGGGGCACCAGGACCCCAGAGGACTGGATTTTTGTCTTCTATCCTACTCTAACATCCCGATTTCAAGATACAAAAAATCTCTCCTTAAACATCTGGCAAATGCAGTGAGGGTAGTAGTTCCTGTACAGTGGCACTCCACTGCAGCTCCTTCGATTTGGAAATGGTGTAAGCGAGTTGATTTCTATATGACGATGGACGACATTTTTCATACGGGAGTAGAGAAACACTCCGATTTTGTTGTCACATGGTTTGCTTGGATAGATTTCAAAGCAACACCTGAATACAAAACATTGGTCTCAATATAGTATACTGGGATATTAGTGTACATGATCCTACCTTTTCATAGGGATCATCCTGTTTCTTAACATGGGTTTTAACCTCTGCCCTCTCTTTTCTTTTCAATATCTTTCAATTTATGTTTATTTATTTTGATGTGCTCAACTTTCCTTCCCCTCGTTCCCCTTGTCTTGTCTTGTTTTGTCTACCCATATTTTATTTACAAGTTCTTTAACAAATGATGGTTATTTATTTGGAAATAGGAGATTTAAATCTGCTAGGAGTATTACAGTGTAGAAATTGTTTGTTAGAGGTGAGAGTGAAGTATACCACTGTTAATACCTAATATTCATGTGCGAGACTAACTGACTAATTATAACGAACTGTAATTTTTCTAAATAAATCTATGATTGAAATTTTTTTTTAACAATAAAGAATTTATAAAAAAAAAAACAAAGCAAAAAAAAAAAATCCACATAAAATACACTACACAGGTTGGCCACCGCTGGCTTAGTGCATCTGCAAACTTCTTTTTCCATGTTTAGACATTGGAAAACAGACAAAAATGGTTGTTCAGTCAAATTAGTTAAATCAAACATATTTAACCAATTTGAACAATCGTTTTTGTACATTTTCATGTGTTTGGGACCATATGGCCGAATCTCATTTGCTCCCATACATTACCAGGTTTTCATTCCAACCAGCCAGATTGGACAGATATCTGACAGATAATTGTATAGTATATGCCCAGCATTAGGCATATAATACGTATAGTAGAAAATCCAAATGGATAGTTAGCAATTGATTTCAAAGTAAGCCACAGTTTTGTTTTTCGTTTGTTTGTTTTCTGATTTACATTCACTGGGACATATTTCCTAAAATAGAGTTATGTCTAAATCACGTTCTGGAAGATATGTTTGGAAGATACATCAACTGTTTGGTATCATTACTGTTTAATTATTTCTGACATAGAAGAAGCACCCAGTGAGTGGCTGCCGGAAGATAATTGTAGCGTCCTGTTGGACTTCAGTGCATCAGGTGGCTCTCGTGCGCTTGTTGTTGGGAGACAGGGATGTTGGGCTGCTACCCCGTAGGTACTTCCTTCAGATTGCTCCGTCACCTCCGCCTTGCTCTGATTTGACCTTTTCCATTTTCTCCTCTGCTGGTTCTCTGCTCTGATGCCGGTTATAGTGTCTAGAGCATGTCTTCTGGTTCCTGTGTGTGTAGATTACCCTTGTGTGTCTCTTCAATCCAGCATGTGCTCAAGCAGTGTCAGCCGCACTTCAGTGTCAGAGTGTATCATCTGTTACCAGCAATAGTGGCAGCTCAGCAACACTACAGTGTCTAAGCGGTAGCTGTTACCAACATCACGGCAGTCTCAGCCACATTACAGTGTCAGAGTGTACATGTGCTTCTAAGCATCAAATAGAGCAGGGAAAAGAGGGAGGGGGATGGAGTATCACCACACAGGTATATATTAACCAATGATTATTTTATACAGATGTATGGGGCAAAAAAGAAGAAAAGAAAAATGCTATATCCACTGATTACTAAGTAGTACCCTAGAACTAGGTATATGTCAAATCGTGGAGGTGCTTCTCAGAGTAAAATAGATCCTGAGCAAAAAACAAGTTGGAGGTCTAACCAACCACCAAAAGACTCTGTAGTGAGAGCACTCAAAATAGCATATAATTGCCCACTATTAGTCTGGTTAAAACTTAACCTTTAATTGAACTACATGAAAAAGTAAAATAGACAAAACATATGATGCAGTGTAGATGAGTTGGTACAAATCTACAATGTGCTCAGGCAATAGAAACAACCTATGGTTTCCATTATCCTGTCAAAAGGCAAAATATAACAAACATACCTAATACATAACCAACATGAATGTCAAAATAATGGTATATTAAAAAACACAAGGTCTAGCTAGTAAATCAATAGTTTGTCAATAAATGAGACATATAATAACAGCTTATTAGAGTATATGGGAAAGAGTCTAGACTGCACACCCAGAATATATATAATGGGAAAATACAAATCACAGGTGCACAATCCCAAATTAATAATTATATATAAATACATTTTGCAATAAAATTTTGCAATAAATAGAGGTTTTTAGCGTAATCATGGCCAAGGTTATGGGCCTACCCACCATATCCAGGTAACCTCTGTAGGGTAGGTCCCTAACATACTGGGGTTCAAATCCAGGGCACATGACACCCCAAACCAGCTCAGCCGAGCCACCCCAGGGCATCGCTCTAATGAGAAAGGTGAAGTGTAAAGTAAGATAGATAAAAGCAGCTACGACTACATATATAGAGTAGAAAAGTTAAATACATATATAATAAACAAACAGTAAAAGTGTTAAAATGTGCAAAAAAAGGAAAAATGTGTTATAATGCGATGCCCTAAAGCAGACCAACCAAAGCAATCCAGGGGACCCACACTCCAAAAATCAACCCAAAGCTGCACTACAGTATATCACTTGTAGGACTTATCTATATTGTGCCTTGTACTAGTGTGCATTCACAATCCCAGACTCCATGCTTTAAACCAATGGGTGAGGCGTGCTAGTCCAGGCTGAAGGTGTCTCATGCCTTCAGGTATGCAAAGAAGCACACTAATTAGAGTATTTGGCAAAGGGATCCAAGACTGCACACCCTGAATATATATAATGGGAGGTGCTACCTGTTGAGACTGTTAAAAAATACAAATCACAGGTGCACAACTTCAAATTACTAGTTATATATAAATACATTTTGCAATAAAAGTTTGCAATAAATAGAGATTTTTAGCATAATCATGGCCAAGGTTATGGGCCTACCCACCATATCCAAGTAACCTCTGTACGGTAGGTCCCTAACAAACTGGGTTTCAAATCCAGGGCACAGGACACTCCCAAACCAGCTCAGCTGAGCCACCCCAGGGCATCGCTCTAATGTGAAAGGTGAAGTGTAAAGTAAGATAGATAAGAGCAGCTATGGCTATATATAGAGTAAAAAAGTTAAATACATATATAATAAACAAACAGTAAAAGTGTTAAAATGTGCAAAAAATGAAAAAATGTGTTATAATGCAATGCCCTGAAGCAGACCAACCAAAGCAATCCAGGGGACCCACACCCCAAAATTCAACCCAAAGCTACACTACAGTATATCATTTGTAGGACTTATCTATATTGTGCCTTGTACTAGTGTGCATTCACAATGCCAGACTCCATGCTTTAAACCAATGGGGGAGGGGTGCTAGTCCAGGCTGAAGGTGTCTCATGCCTTCAGGTGTGCAAAGAAGCACACTGATTAGAGTATATGGGAAAGAGTCCTAGACTGCATACCCTGAATATATATAATAGAAGGTGCTACCTGTTGAGACTGATAATTAGAGATCTGCACCGACCCCCATGTTTTGGTTTTGGATCTGGATCTCCCCTGGTTTTGGATCTGGGTTGGTTTTGCCAAAACCTCACCTCTGTGTTTTGTTTTCATGATTTGGTTTTGGATCTGGATTTTTTCTTAAAAAATAAAAAAAACAGCTAAAATCACATTAAATGGGCCTTTTTTGTTCCTACAGTATTAATAACCTCAATAACATTTATTTCCACTCGTTTCCAGTCCATTTTGACTGCCTCACAGCTCACAATATTGATTTTTTTTTAATCTAGTTAAACGGCCAAAAGGTTTTGATTGATATAATTATTAATAGAGTTGAGGACTGTGCAAAGATAATGGTTGGGATTCCCTTGAGGATTGAAGAATTGATAGTTGGTGCAGCCCCTGGCTGTAAAATGTATAATAAATTTATTAAAAAACAATTCATTGGTGCAGCCCCGGGCTGAATAATTAATAATAATTTAATTAAAAAAGTAAAAAACAATTCATTGGGTGCAGCCCCTGGCTGAATAATTAATAAAAAGAAATTAATTGAATTGATAATAAATTAATTTTAAAACAATTCATTAGTGCAGCCCCTGGCTGAATAATTAATAAAAAAAATCATTGGTGCAGCCCCTGGCTGTAAAATTGATAATAAATTAATTTAAAAACAAATCATTGGTTCCTAAACCAACCATAACATTAACTTAAAATGTCAGGCAGCAATGCCCCAACCAGCACATAATGGAAAGGAAAAAGGTACAAGATGGAATAGTCCTTGGGCCTTCCCACCCACCCTTATGTTGTATACGAAACAGGACATTCACAGTTTAACAAACCAATCATTTCAGCGACAAGGACTGCCAATTGTGGCTGAAATTATTGGTTTGTTTGGACCCCCATAAAACCAGCTGCCAATGTGATATGGATATGGAAAAGAAAATTATCCCATACACAAACTGGCTTTACTTTACTAGTTGTCGTCATCCTCATCCTCGTCATCCCCATCAGTGTGTACATCCTCTTCTTCACACAATATTAATTTGTTCCCGCTGGAATCCACCATAGGCGCCTCTGTAATTTTTTCATGTATTTGTTGGTAGAGGTCTTCCTCGTGGAATTTGTAATTCATTTCAATGAACATCATCTTCTCCACATTTTGAGGAAGTAACCTCCTACGCCAATCACTGACAAGGTTGCCGGCTGCACTGAAAACTCTTTCGGAGTACACACTGGAGGGTGGGCAACTTAAGTAATGCAAAGCCAGTTTGTGTATGGGACTCCAAATTGCCTCTTTTTCCTGCCAGTACTGAAAGGGACTGTCTGACATGCCTATTAGAATGTTATCTCCGAAATAGTCCTCCACCATTCTGTGAATGGAGAACGTATCACACATACTGTATAGGGGAATTCAATAGGGAGCGAAAACTCAGTTTTTTGTGTTAATATCGCACCTATGATGTCATTATCGCAGGTTTTAGTTTTA
Source organism: Taudactylus pleione (assembly GCA_031769625.1). Taxonomy (NCBI): domain Eukaryota; kingdom Metazoa; phylum Chordata; class Amphibia; order Anura; family Myobatrachidae; genus Taudactylus; species Taudactylus pleione. The sequence continues at coordinate 11,252,678 of JAUIMM010000331.1, read as the reverse complement.
CACTGTATTCAATTTCAAAGACTTTTCGCAGGTTCGAAAAGTCTTTGAAAAAAAATGGGGATAACTTTTCACCACTGAATAGGTGGCGAAAAAAAGGGCAGAATTGGGGTTTAGGGGTGCAGGCTTAAAAAAAATAGCCTGCACCCCTGGGAATAACATTTTAAAAATAACTGTCAAAAAAAGTTTTTAAAAAAAATAGGGACACCCCAAAAAATTTATTGAAAAATTGGGGTGAAAAAAAAAAAATGGGAAAAAAGTGTTTAAAAATAGGGAAATAGGTTCAGGTCTATTCTGCAAGTATGCGGCAGGTGTATTCTAGAATAGGCTATTAGCGGCAGGTGCATAGTTGCAGAACTTTTAAAAACTTACTTTAGGGACACAAAAATATGCTAGTACCCATTTTCATGTACACCACATTTGATGGGACCACTTAAAAAAACTAAAAAAATAACCTAAGTGCTCTTCTGCAACACTTCTTCAATGTCAGGAAAAAAACACCTGCTGCAGCTATTTAAATCCCTGACTTTCATTTGCAGGCTAAAACGGGGGTACCCATAGTGATCCCCCATGTTTTTACAACTTTAGGGGGGTCCTACAATTTTTTTAAGGCAAATTTCGTAACTTTACGCAAAACCCACTTCGCAGGCTCCCGTTTTCGTTAGTATCATAATGAATACGGGGATAAACGGGCGCGTGCCCGATACTTTATCCCAGGTAAAAGCTCCGATATGAAACGTAAACTTCGACAACGAAGTTGCCTTGCCTTCGACAACTTAGTTTGCCCTGTCCTACTTGTCCACATATCAGTGGTCAAGTGGACAATGGGTACAATGGCTTTTCTGAGGACATTAATAAGGTTGTTTTAAATGTCCTTGTACAGATTTGGAATTGCTGTTCTACTGAAGTGGAATCTAGAAGGGATCTGGTAGTGAGAACATATGACCTTGATTAACTGTTGAAACCCCACTGCGGTAATAGCAGATACTGGATGCACATCTAATGCCAGCATAGCTGTTATGGCGTCAGTAATCCACTGTGCAACTGTGTGAATGCTGTTATATTTGTTTGCCCTTGCAAACGATTGTTTGACAGTTAATTGTTTTTTAGAGGATACACTACAAGTAGTCTTCCTCCTGGTCCCCTTCAGGGATGAATATCCACTGACAGTAACAGCAGCAGCAACAGGCGTAGTCATCAAGGAACCTTCTGAGGAATCACAGATAAGAGAGGAGTCAATCATGCTTCCAATAACAACATTGGATGCAGCAGGACTACTCCCGATGATGAATGAGGATGTTGATGATGCAGGTGTTGGTGTTGGAGATCGAAGGCGCTTGGATCCCACAGAGAGGGAGCAGGTAGGTGACACTGGACTTGTTACGTTTTGTGTTTTGGAACTTGACGACATACACTGTGATATTTGATGAATGCGCTCCAAGTGATGTAACAAGGAGGAGGTTCCTAGGTGGTTCACGTCTCTCCCTCTACTCATTCCTGCTAGGCAATGGTTACATATGGCTTGACAACTATTGTCCGGATTGGGGTGGAAATAATTACACACATGAGAAGTGGATTTTTTTGTCTTTTGCCCAGGCATGACAACAATGGGTTTGGCTTTTTCAATCCATGGGCATAAGCTGTTGCCTTACTTACACAAAGGACATCCTCGGCATCAACATCCTCATCACCAACATCTTCATCATCAACATCCTCATCATCCTAAGCGCCTTCAACTACCAAAATATCCTCCTCCTCCATGTGCAATTCCATAGAAGCATCCTCAATGACTACGTCTGCAAGATGTTGACTGCCCTTCCCCATGTTTACAGAGGGCACACAAATGTTGGAACTTGGAGGCTACTCCAGTACACTAGTATTTAGTTCTGGCTCACACATGGCAACCACGGATACACTTGCACTCTCCTCGGGGATTTGTGATTTTGATTTCTCAGGGCACACAGTTGGTTTTTCTGGAGCTGTCTTAACAACTTTAAAATTTTTAATTGGACCACCACCAGTACTTCTACAAGCAGAAGGGCTATCAGAATTAGCAGTCTTCATAAAGAAAGGCCAATGCCTTATCCTTTCCTTGCCACTTTGTGTAGTGAATGGCATAATGCCAATTTTTGGTTTATCTAAAGGCAAATATCCTTTAAATTTTTTTTTCTTAACTTCAGTAAAACTTGCTTTACCATATCGATGGCATGACTTAAGCCCAGGGGCATGGGCCTTCATAGAGGATGAGGAAGTTGATGTCCTTGCACTGCTGGCGGCAGCTACAACATGTGGTTCTTGGCCTTGCTCTCCTGTCATGTGACAGCCCTCCATATTTTCTGTGGTCTTGAAGCAGTGTCACAATAACCAATAATGTAGCCAAGGTTCGGTTACAAAATTCACACACGTGTAGTCGTGCGCACACACAAAAATATTAGACAAAAAAAAGACAATTGATTTTTATTTTTTTTCAGCTCCAGAACTTGAGCCCAGAGCACCGGTTGATCCTGACTGGAGTCGGACAGCACTAGGTTGCAACTTGCGTTGCTGGCAGGATCTTGTGCAGTTAAGCCTAACGCGCACGCACATGCACAGACAGTAAAAGATAAAAAAAAGACAAATAATTTTTATTTGTTTTCAGCTCCAGAACTTGGGAACAGAGCACCGATTGAGTACGACTGGAGTTGGGCAGCACTAGGTTGCAATTTGCGTTCCTGGCTGGATCTTGTGCGGTTAAGCCTAACATGCACAGACACACAGAAAAATATTACACAAAAAGACACTTTTATTGGGTTTTTTTTACTATTTTTTTTTTTAGTCCAGAACTTGGGCCCAGATGGACGCAGCAGAGCCCAGATGTATACTGTACCAGCCCAGATGGACACAGCAGACAGCACAGCCCAGAATGGATCAGCAGCACCAGCCCAGGACACAGCAGACAGCACAGCACCACCAGCCCAGGACACAGCAGACAGCACCAGCCCAGAATGGATCAGCAGAGTACCAGCCCAGGACACAGCAGACAGCAGACAACACAACACCAAACAACACCAGCAACTCTTCCAGCCCTACACTACCCACCCTCCCTGTTCAGTCTCCACCAGAGTTAAATGGCATCTGCCGCATGGTCCCTATATACTACATTGATCATAGAGACATAACCTCACGAACCGCAAGATTTCTGACTCTATGGTTTTGCCTCAGTTTTGAGATACGAGTCAGGCAGGAAACCCGAGCCTGCTTGGATCCGACTCATATCTGCTCAATTCAGGTGGGTGCGGATCTCTGAAATCCGTACCCACTCATCTCTAGTAGTTAGGACTGATAGATAATTTAAGACCAAGAAACCCATTGACTCCAGAACAAATATTGCATCACATCAGAAATCCAGCTAAATATACTTGGAGATGTGACTGTGGAGTCTGCCATTATTGGCAAGATAAACAATGTACTACTTGTAAGGTTCTAAGAAGTAATAGTAGAGACCCTTTCTCTAAAGAACCTAAAGGGGCTGCAGTCCCACCACCTTTTGACACTAGCCCATTATTTCCAGTCTCACAGTCAAGAGACAATGATGGTAATGTAGTACATACCACCTTCTTCTATAAGCCTTGGACCCCTGTGGAAGTAATGTGGTTCATAAAAGATTTACCAGACCCCAGAAACAATCCTATGGGTTTCCACAGGTATATGGAAAGGATTAGAAGTCTTCATAATGCCACATGGTTAGATATGCATGATCTCACTGAAACAGCATCAGGAGTACATGTACAGTAGCTAATGAAATAGCTCAGGCTATAGCAGGAAATGGGAATAATGATTATAATCCACCAGAAACAGCAGGCCAGACAACAGCAGAGAGTGGGACCCAGTGGGTAGCTAGTTGCAGAGTTTGGGCCCAGAGAGAGGCTGCTAATATGCCTGCTGTAGAAGAGAACCAAACTAAGGGTCAATCTGTGGTAGAATATTATGAGCAACTCCATAAGAGGCATACAGACCAGTGGTTTAACACACAAGACCCTGGTCATGTAACGATTCTGAAATTAACTTTGTTTGCAGGAAGGAATCCTGAATTAATGTGACAGTTAAAGGTCTGTAGGCCAGAATATTCCTCCATGCCTCTGAATGACCTAGTCAAAATACTTAGGTCTATAGAAGATAATGCTAAGGAAAGGCAAGAAAAGTATGATAGGAAAAAAGATGCTATAGACCACCAAAGCCACCAGGCAGGCCTAGTGGTCAGCAATCTAAAAGATCAGAAGAATGCATGAAAAAAGGACTTTGAGTTGCATGGAGCAGGGACACATAAAGAGGAATTGTCCCAAGTTAAAGAAACCCCAGACCCAAGACCTTTTGGTGAATCTTAGCCTGCAATACGAAACAGGCTCCCAGAGTATTAATTGTCCCTTAACATGTAATGCCCCAACAGGACCACAAATTATGATACCTGTTAAATTGGGAAATAAAAAGATAAACTGTCTCATAGACTCTGGGGCTGCTACAAACCTTTTAAAAGAAAATATAGTAGAACCCAAGTATAAGGGACCAGGCTCCACTAATGTAGTGGCAGTGGGGGCCAAGTTATCAGCCTCCCCAAAACCAAACCTGTACAGATTGAATTATACTCAGGAGTTATGCTAACGAACCAGTTTCTAATCTCAAAAGATTCACCAGTGAATTTATTAGGAGCTGACCTACTGGCAGCTCTGAAAGCTAGCATAGTGTACATAAATTGGGAAGCTATGTTAAGTACACCAGCAGGATTGTTACCAACTATGGCCTATGACACTGCACAATCCCTAATGACATGTTTACCCTCTGAACAAAAGGAGGAACCCTTATTGTCTGTAATTGAGGCAAGGGTACCATCAGGGGTATGGGCAAAGTGAAAAATGGATGTAGGACTCCTACCAGTAGATCCAGTAACAATCAAAATTAAACCTACAGCAACACCTGTGAAAATGAAACAGTATCCCCTTAACGAAGGCCAGACACAGATAGAATAGAAACACAGATACAACAATATGTACAAGCAGGAGTGTTAAAACCCTGCAGATCCCAATGGAATACTCCGCTGTATCCAATTAAGAAATGATCTAAGGATAATGAACCTGTATCTTACAGACTAATTCATGATCTTAGGGAGGTTAACAAGCATATGGTAATTGATAGACCTATTGTGCCAAATCTACATACGCTGCTAAACCACATCCCTCCCTCTGCTACACACTTTACAGTCATAGACCTGGCTAACGCTTTCTTCTCAGTCCCTCTGATGGAAGAAAGTCAATTAATGTTAGCCTTCACTCACAAAAGTCAACACTACACGTGGACAAGATTACCACATGGAGGAGCCACTTCACCTAGTGACTTCTCAGATGACACTTGTATTAAAAGGATGGGTACCAGTAGACCCAGAAACAGTGCTCATCCAGTATGTAGACGATTTGTTGCTATGTACCAATAGTGAAACAATGTGCATAGAAGAGACAGTGGGCCTGATTCAGAGTTGGGAATAGAGGGTCTGATTCAGAGCCGAACGCTATTTGCAGATGGTCGTTCTGAAAAAGGGGCCAGATATTTAAATTAAGCGCTCGCCCTTTGCGGTCTGTTGACGCCTCTATGTCTGAATGAGCGAACAAAACATGCGCTCGATATTTTGAAAAAAACGCCCCCTGGCCGCTCGCATCATACATCATCTCCGCTATTTATTAGATTAATCGAGTACATTGAACGGCGTATGAACTGCCCGCTATACTTGTGGTAGCATTTTCCTACCGCAATCATGCGAGCAGTTCAGGCTAAAAAACAACCAAGTGACGTGGCCGATGACGCTGCTTTGTTAATTATGCACACCCCGAAAACGCCCGTTTTGACCATTTGGCATGCCTGCGTTCAGATCTCCACTCCCCGTTTTCAAGCACCTTCCCCTGTTACCACCCACAAACGCCTCATCCTGTCACTCAAATTAGCAAGCATTCGCTATTTTGCGAGCACACGATTTCTGACCGCACTGACTGGTTCGCACATGCATATTACAACCCATACGCATGCGCAGATGTGCGAACATCGCTCGGAGCGAACGAGCGGACGCTTACGAGCGGTTCTGAATCAGACCCAGAGAGAGAGATAGCACTTAACTGTGTACCTGGACAAACCATGTTGCAATGCAAGGGGTGAGAATACATTTAAAAAAAAATTGCATGTAGGGTAAATACTGGTTCCTTTTACATGTAGCCCATACTGCACAGCTTTATTATTACTCTACAATTTAGATGTCAGTTTGGACACCTCCCTCCCAAATCTAAATCTCTCTGCACATTTTAATTCTGCCCCACCTGCAGTGCAGCATGGTTTCACCAAGATGATCTCTATTCCCAACTCTGAATCAGGCCCAGTGTCATTATTGAAATTCCTACATGAAGCACAATGTAAGGTGTCAAGAGACAAAATACAAGTTGCACAGCCTAAGGTACAATTCCTTCGCCATTGTGTAGCCCACCAAGTTAAGCACATCCTGGAAGAGAGAAAACAGATTATACTAGATGTAAAACCACTCCAGACACTGAAACAGTTAAGAACCTTTCTAGGGTTTATCACATATTGTAGGGATTGGATCCCAGGTGCATCTTCTAAGCTTCAAATATTATATGATGCACTAAAAGGTGATAAGCAGCAAGGTACTCTTAAATTGACAGTGTCGAAGCTGGATAATTGACTGAGACAGAATCTGTTTAAAATTAAATCTGCACAACGCCATTTTGTGAATGGCAACAAGACGCCATTTTGCACCATTTTAGCGAATCTCACCCATTATAAGTACATACGGCGATGCTATCATTTAGTGTCGTGCGATCCCCACACAATTGAAAGATATTAAAATTCCTCATTATGTAAATACAGACAGTTACTAAAACATATAATATGATCAACCCTGCAAACATGTACCACGGTGTACTCCACAAACACGTAGTCGCACAATGCTAACTAGTGTCTTTTCTCAATACCCCAATACTTATACACTGCACACTTACATAAAAAGGTTCCCTAGCATTAAGGTTAATATTTAAGGTTTTATTCATTATCAGTAATGTTGTGAAATACATGTTATTTGATATCTAAGTTTAGTGCATGATAAGCAGAACGTGTTTGGTGTCATTCTAAACCACTGTGTCTTTGCAGATTTCCGGTTTCATCGGTGAGGAGATTGCAACATGTGTCTGCAAATTATGGATTATAGAGAGCTAGGCATTAAAATGTACTCTGTAATGCAGCCAGGTTAGATTTGTTATGCAGTGGGAAAATGGACACAAAGAGCTGTTGGAGGCTGGATTGTGACCATTCGAACTGATCTATGAACTATACTGTAACAGAAGAACCAGGAAGAAGAACCAATGGAATCATGACAACCTGTTCTATTGTATTGCCTATCTCTGTAAGGGTATATATGCAGGCTCTCTGAAACTAGAGCCCAGTCATCTTGCTTTGCTGTTGATGGAGGTTTCATCTTTGATGCCGGGATCTGGATCCAGAGCGCATGCGTATGTAACGATTTTACCTTTTGACTGTATAATTTGTTTGCACTAATTGTATTTAGATCACAGCGTGTAACTATCTGTTTTTATGGTGAATAATAACTTTTTGTTCTTTGAAACCACAATCAAAGTCTGAAAGCAATTATTTCTTGTGCGACTCATAACACTAAATAGCGACAATTTTTAGAGTGTATAAATAGGTAAGAATCGATAACAGATGAGCAGAATCAGGTGTTTCAGGAGTTAAAGACAGACATTATATCAGCTCCAGCCCTGGCTTTACATGGGGGTAGGCAGAAGCCTTTGGCTTACTATTCCTTATAGCTAGAGCCAGTCATTAGAGCTGCCCCAACCTGTATCAGGGGGGTGGCAGCGGCAACCATTTTACTAGACAAAACTACAAACATTGTGTTAGGTCATTCATTGATATTACAAGTGCCACATGCAGTTACATAAATACTCATTCAGGCACATACTAAACACTTATCTGCAGCTAGACTCACAAAATATGAAGTAGCTTTACTTACCCCAGGTAATGTAAACATACAGAGGTGCCTGGTATTGAATCCAGCGTCATTGCTTTCGAAGGATTCAAAAGGAGGGAGTCTAGAAACACGAGACATTGACACTCAAGCAGCACCAGATATGCTAATTAATAGTAGTGCTGCCAGTGACAGTAATGATAGCAGAAGGGAAAGTGAATATCACAATCTTTTTTCTTCAGACACATGCTGCGAGCATGATTGTATTCAGCTTATGGAACAGGAAATCGCACAGATCTCTCCTGTATTAGACATACCAATTGCTAATGCACAATTACAATTGTTTGTAGATGGTTCAAGGTACAGTACTATGTAGATGGCCACCCACATACGGGATATGCAGTTACTACTGCATATAAGCCAATAATTCAAGAACCTTTACAACCTAACATGTGAGCCCAAGAGGCTGAATTAGAGGCATTAAAGGCTGCATGCCTTTATGCTGAGGGGCAGACTGTAAACATCTACACTGATTCCAGGTATGCCTATGGGATCACTCAAGATTACGGGCCAATCTCGAAGAGTAGGAACTTTGTAGGGTCTACAGGTAAACCAATAAAACATGCAAACTTGATTAGACAGTTATTTGAGGCCTTTCGGGTTCCCAGGCAGCTTTCAGTAATAAAGGTCAAAGCCCACACTAGGGAACAGACACAAGAAGCAGAGGGAAATGCATGTGCTGATGCTGCTGCCAAGGAGGCAGCCCTTAAGCCCCTACAACAGTCACCATAATCAGCTGTAGAATCCCCTAAAGTGAGTCAGGACCTTCTCTTACAGTTCCAAAAACAGGCCTCTCCAGATGAGTTGAAAGCTTGGCAGAAACAAGGAGCTGTGTGTATACAAGGAGAATGGTCATGTAAAGGACTCACCCGCCTGCCCAGGAGCCTCTACCCAGTGATGGCACAAATCCTGCATGGAAAGGTGCATGTGTCTAGAGACACAATGATCAACACTGTTAAAAAACATTGGCATGCTCCAGGGTTTGGCCAGGCTGTGCAAGCCTTTGTATCCGGGTACATGGTATGTGCACTCCACAACCCTGGCAAAGCTGTCAAGGTACAGTACCACTCAAAAGCACCCCAAAGATATTTTTTCCTTTTCAGAGAATGCAAATAGATTTCATCCAACTGCCTCCCTGCTCTGGGTATGTCTATGTCTTCATGGCAACCGATCTTTATAGTCACTGGCCTGAGGCCTGGGCCTGTAGGGGAGTAAATGCTAAAACAGTAGCAAAAGAGCTAATCCAAGAAGTCATTTGCAGATTTGGGGTACCAGATACAATAGAAAGTGACAGAGGTACTCATTTTTCAGGTGAAATTGCACAACACATAATGAGTGACCTAGGGATAGTCTCCGCCCTTCATGTGCCATACGACACAATGATCAACACTGTTAAAAAACATTGGCATGCTCCAGGGTTTGGCCAGGCTGCGCAAGCCTTTGTATCCGGGTACATGGTATGTGCACTCCACAACCCTGGCAAAGCTGTCAAGGTACAGTACCACTCAAAAGCACCCCAAAGATATTTTTTCCTTTTCAGAGAATCCAAATAGATTTCATCCAACTGCCTCCCTGCTCTGGGTATGTCTATGTCTTCGTGGCAATCGATCTTTATAGTCACTGGCCTGAGGCCTGGGCCTGTAGGGGAGTAAATGCTAAAACAGTAGCAAAAGAGCTAATCCAAAAAGACATTTGCAGATTTGGGGTACCAGATACAATAGAAAGTGACAGAGGTACTCATTTTTCAGGTGAAATTGCACAACACATAATGAGTGACCTAGGGATAGTCTCCGCCCTTCATGTGCCATACGACCACAAAGTTCCGGGTGCGTGGAAAGTCTAATGGTACCCTAAAACTTAAGATACAAAAATTAATGGCAGAAACAAGTAAAACTTGGGTAGAATGCCTTCCACTGGCTCTACATTCTGTAAGAAATACCCCATTGAAAAAGACTAAGCTGACACCATATGAAATACTATTTGGTAGTCCATACAAGCTTGGTTGTTACTTTCCTCAGCAGTTGCAACATCTACATTGTGATCAGACTGGTTATATGATACAGTTGCAGAAACAACTAACTCAAATCCACCATCAGGTGTTTTCATCTATTCCAGATTCCAATGCAGACTCATAAGCTACAGCCTGGAGACTGGGTAGTCATTAAAAGACATCTGAGGAAGGTTCTTGAACCCAGATACGAGGCTACTTAACCTGTTCTCCTGACAACTACAGCGGTGAAGGTGGCAGAGAAAATCATGTGGATACACGCTTCACATTACAAGATCTTCACACAAGGGGAGTTGGAGTAAAATTAATAGATATATGCTTTTAGGCCGCAAGTCTGATAGAGGCCTGTGTGGACGTATTCTATGTACTGCTATGGTTATTATACTTATTTTAGCAATGAACTTTGAGGTATTGATAAACAGGGGTAATGATGCTTTTAATAGTACAAATGGAACTAATCAATCCTTGGTAAGAGTTAAAAGAGAATTACTTGAGCAGCTTAATGAAATATGGGATAACAAGTTCTTGCAAATGCACTATCGATTAATGCAAGGTATTAACCTGACTGATTTTTGGATTTGTACACATTCCCCGATCTCAGCGAAAACCATGCCATATGTGGCAACTCCAGTAAGTTGGGAAGAATTAAGTAAAAATATAGATACCTGGACTAGGCCAATAAAATTGACACATGAGCCATTTAACAACTCAGCAGTACCATTGTTTGTGGCTGGGTGGTCCCAACCCCCCATTTGGAAAGCAGTACGCAATGGTTCATTTGACCAGTGGAACAATTTTGGCCAAATGTGCTATGAAAATGACTGTGTTAATATTAAAAATGAAGATCCTAAAAATGCAAACCTAAAGTTAGGAACTATTAAATTTAAAATAAATGTTACCATTTACGCTAGACAAGTAATTCGCTATATTGGTGAGGTACAGACACAAAAACTACTAATAGAATATAACACTAGCAACACTAGATGGGAGCAATATCTCAATCATTCCAGTGTTTGGAATAACACCACAAATGATATACGATGCACTTCGGATGACCAAGGTATATATCACGTGCTAGAGAGTTGCCCTGTAAAAAATACTTCAGTTGTTATGGCATGTTCAACAAGTAATTAAAACTGGGCAGCATTTACTACCAGAAGGGTATTATTTTATGTGTGGTAATAAGGCATATAAATTTCTACCTTGGGGAGGGTCAGGCAGTTGCACAATAGCAAGACTGAGCCCAGCCTCATGGATAGCAGAAACCATAGTCATAACAAATAGCCCTGCTAATCATGGAGCAAGGAAGGATCTTCTACAAAGTAAAACTCGTGCCCATGATTTAGTATATATCCCATGGTATAAGAAAATGGGCCTAGCTTTATCAATAGCCGACCTTAGTATACAAAATGCTCATAATTTAGAAGCATTAGCCAAATTATTTGATAAAGTTACAGATGAAATATTGGATGTATTAGAAATAGTTGATGAGACTTTAAGGTATCATACCAAGATTCTCAGACAGCATCAGCTGGTTCTGAACTATCTAACGGCCTCACAAGGGGGCATGTATCAGATAGTGGGACCTGCTTGCTGTAATTATATAGCTGATAATTTCACTGACCTGATATATGCACACTAGGAGAAAGTCAAGGAATTGAAGGAGCAGTTTAGGAAGACGCATAATGATCCAGAGTATGATATTGATAGTATTGGATGGTTTTCATGGTTGAATCCAGCAAATTGGTTCAAAGGGATAGGAGGTTGGCTTTCAGGTATACTTATGTTAATAGCTAAAGGAATGGTATTAGTAGTAATCATCTATTTTGTTAGACATGTTGTTTGCTTAATAAGGAAAATACTTACACTTGATTACTGTTCTAGGTTTACAGCATCTAAAGAAATATCAAAGACAACTATGATCCTGCTACATGAGCATACCCAGAACTTCTGTGTAATCTGCAAGACAAGAGAACCATTGCTTTGCAGAGAATTGTGCGAACAATGTATGGCAATAATAGAAGGCTTTTACAGGAATATGGATGAAAAGGAAGATTCAGGACTATAGGGACTAAGGGACTCATTGCCTATATGGTCTTGTATGGGCACTGCCCCATGCAGCTACCTCGTTAGGGGGGATTACTTATTGTGTAAAGTAGGGACCAAATATGTAGGGGGTGGGCCATGGCTAGGTAAGCTAGAAAAACAATAGTATGTAAAATTTGAATCGAAAGGAGGAAAATGTGGAAGTATAGAATCCATTTTGTTTTCAAGTATGCCACATATACATAGAAAGTAAATGCACAGGACAGGAGGGAGTTAATTCATTGTACAAACGCTGTCATATATTCACAGTAAAGCATATGTAGATATAAGGTAAGGTATGCGATTCCAAATCTTTAGCCAGCACTATAGTTTTTTCTGAAAATAATGAAATACAGATGTGTTTTCCAAGTGTATATATATATACCTATTCTTGTGTCATTAAAGCAGAGATTGATTTTACATTACACAAAGCAACAGTGTGGTGTCACTTTCTCTCTATGTAATTACATAATATATGCTTAAAGCAGAGAAAGCCATGAGGGTCATCTGAGCTCATTGTATTGTAGCCATAGCTATTGTACAGAACTGACAATCCAGACTACAGCCCGGTTGGATGCCATGGGACATAGGTGGTTGTCTGCTTTTGGTTCTTTATGATTTTAAATTAAAATACTGACCTGGAGTGAACAACACTGATGCTGACTCCCTGTCCAGAATTCCAAATCAGTTGGCTGATAAGATCGAGGAAGAATGGGTGGAAGTGCCAGCTGGAGATGTAAAAGGGATGTGTCAGTGTATGAGAACCACCATTGGAAACTGCCAAGAAATGGTTAGCAGTTTAGGAGCTTCCAACAAAGCTTTACCACTATCATATTGCTGGTTAAGTGTGGATGAGTTGAAAGGAATACCTAAGATAAATCACAAGAAATTGCATTGGGAACAATTGCATGACCCTGAAATATGACCTTTTTCCTCTGATAAGAATCAAGCTGCATATAGTTCATTTAGATCTTCAGGGTCATCCCGAGAAACTCAGTTGCTGCATAAACAAAGGAACCAGTTGTTTATGAAAAATGGACTTCTGTATAGAGACTGCCAGAAAGCTTAAGGAAGAGGTAAACTTCAAATAGTGTTACCGCAGAAGTATAGAATGATGGTGATGCATGCTTTACATGATTACCATGGCCATTTGGGATTAGAAAAAACTTTTGGTCTGATAGCTGATCAGTTTTTTTGGCCCGATATGAGAATGGAGATTGAGAATTATTGCCACTCATGTGGAAATTAAATTCTCCTTAAAACATTCCCAACAAAAGCAGCACCATTGGGACATATTCAAAGTAATGGTCCCATGGACCTTATGTGTATTGACTATCTAACATTAGAGATTGATTCCAGAAAAAAGTGTAACGTATTGATAGTCACTGACCATTTCACACGGTATGCACAAGCCTATGTGACACCTAATCAAAAAGCTGTTACCGTAGCCAACACATTATGGGACAAATATTTTATCCACTATGGCCTACCAAACAGATTACACTCAGGCCAAGGGAGAGATTTTGAAGGCCGATTAATACAAGAGCTATGCAACATTTGTGGTATAAAGAAATTCTGAACCACTCCATACCACCCCTAGGGTGACCCTCAGCCTGAACATTTCAACCACACCTTGCTTAATATGTTGGGCATGTTAAACCTGTTGGATAAAGTCAAGTGGAAGAAATATATAAACAAGTTAGTGCATGCCTACAATTGTACGAGAAATGAGGCCACAGGATTATCTCATTATTTAATGTTTGAAAGGGAAGCCAAGCTTCAACTAGATGTTTGTATGGGAATTAATTCAACAAATAAAGCCCCCAGTTCTCATACTAAGTATGTAGAAAACATCAGGAAAGAGTTGAAGATGGCTTTTGAATTAGCTAACAGAAAGGCTAGCAAACTTGAAGAAAAAAAATAAAACACGCTATGATCAGAGAGTTCGCAACCAGGAACTAACTCCTGGAGATAGAGTACTTCTCAGGCAGCTAGGTATGCCTAAAAAATTCAAAATAGCTAACCAATGGAAGGAGGATCCCTTTGTGGTGGTGGGAAAGTTTCAGGACTTACCAGAGTACAGAATTAAACATGAAAACTGGTCTAATAAAGTACTTACTTATCATAGGCAACACTTGCTTCATTCTATGAGGATGGTGACATGAATGGATTAGGGGATAGAGTAAGGCCCAACAGTCAAAGAAAACCCCCAGTGATTTTGACATATGATCATTTGGGGGAGCCAATGAGGATGGATAGAATAATACATCCCGGCATAGTTTTTAATTGGCTCTATTTCTGATACACAGAGATTGGGGTGTAGAGATAAATTAAGTGGTTATATGTATATGTGTTAGGTGGTGGTAATCTATTCACTGTGCTACATAGATTTCCAGGGGAGATTGTAGCCACATTAAAATGTGGCCAATAATATACCAGAACTGAAATTTTAACAAGAAAAATGTAGTATTCCACACTGTATTTTTGGGGTTTAGCTGTCAGGCTTGCAAATAATTTATGGTGTAATATATGTTAATTTTATATGTGTGTATATACTTATGCATATATAAAACATTATAGTAGGACCGGCACTCCTCCAAACCAAATCAGCTACCCGGGTGCACTTCCAAAGGACAAGGTAATATACAGGATAGCGGCAGCACTCCAATGGAATTTTTTCACACAGCGATCAGCAATAGAAACGGTTTATTCCAACATTTCAGATATTTAAACCGTTTGTGTTGCTGTTCACTGTGTGAAAAAATTCCTTTGGAGTGCTGCTGCTATCCTGTGTGTGTGTATATATATATATATATATATATATATATAGTGACACAGTCTGGATAGGGGTCCCTCTCCTGGGGTAGATGGACTTCCTCTTTACACACACAGCAACCGTGGAAACAGGACACAAGTCTGGGGTTCTCGTACAAACTGGTTGGTGCCAGTCTTTATTGTGCCAAATGAATATAACAAATCATAAACCAAAATCCTAGCCCGTCTGGGCAATAACTAAACAGTAGGTACCCTCACTACCAGGATGATAGGGCCTACTGCCCACACTGTCAACAACAGCACATGCACAGTACTTACAGGGTTGTTATAACAGTGTCTCTGGACATGCTAGCCTGCATGCCTACTTTCCCAGTTGTGAGACACTCAGCTACAACTGAACACAGCTTATATCAGCTAGTTTCAGCTGTAAGCCCTAATGAGCCTGCTACCAGGCTGAAAGGCCCAAAACCTGGAGTGACCTGTGGATAGAGCCCTCCATCTCCTCACATCCACACCCCCAGGAACCAAACCGGCTTTTCCAAAAGCCAATACTCTGGTCTGCTTACAAAACAGACTTCTCCTGGTTTTTTTTAGAACACATAGGCCAAAAACCTAGGACAATTGTACCTGCCATTGACCACTTTACCAGTGCTTCTATCACTATATATTACTATGAATAGATGATTTATAAGAGTATTTTATGGTGAATGTGATACTGTGTGAATTATAGATTGTGAGGGGAAAGAGAGTGCTGAAGCCATAGCAGAGGCTATTACATGCAGAACATGGGACTCGAGACACTTCAGAAAGTGCTAGAAGGGGCACAGGCCACCAAAGAAGTGGGAACTACAGGGGCTCGTGGCACCTTAGAAGGTGCTATTAGCATGGCGTGGGCTACTCCTAAGGCAGGGCTCGTGCTGCTTCTAGGAGAGGTATACAAGCAGAGCGCACCCTGAGCAGGCAGTCTGCTGTTCCCCCTTCCAGAGTGGCCACCATTTTGAGACCCTGTGTGGTACATGCTGGGCTCTCTGCCGCCTTAGGCCCGCCTGCTCTGGCTTCCTCCCCCTGCCGGACCTGGTTCTCTGCTGCCAGCTGCTCTGCTCTCCCTCTACTACTTAGAAGCTGGGCCCCCTATCTTCTGCTAGCCTATCCCCTTGTGTGCTGGTCAACTTGGGCTGCTACAGAACGTTGAACGTTGGAGCCTCTGACGTTCCTGCACCCTGTGGAGCATCCAACACCTCAGCCCAAAGTGAATACTTATCTGTCTCCAGCCTCTCCAGTTGGTCCTGGGACTTGTGGTGCCACAACTTTATTGCATCACCCTGAGTTGATTGTGTGCCCCTGCCCTGTACACTCCATCCTGTCAATTGTACCTGATTTTAACCTTCACCTTTGGGATTCCCATCCTTAAGGCTACAATATGTACTAACTGAAACCTCACCCCATCCCACCCCTAATAAGTACGCGTACAGTTTTTTATTTTTACGTTCTTATACCTCTTTTGGTATACCTATGCCCATAATGCCTAGAGGGAAGATATCTTCTGCAGGTGACCTCACACCATATCTCACAAAACATAAGCACCTGCCTGACGCTAAGGATGCTGCACTGGATTTGGCTCCTGATCACTCTAACAGACTCAGAAGAAGATGACCTTTATCTTATTATATCCAGAACAGACCAACTGGAATGTAGAGTCGAGGAGGTGGTTACATCACAAAAGTCTTATGATGCCGATCTCGTACAGCTACACCATGATGTTGCCTAACTTCAAGAAGGCCAAGAAGACCAAGATAACAGAGCCCGATGTAACAATTTATGCATCAGTGGTATTCCTGAAGACGTCAAACTCCCCCATCTTGAGCTCTAGCTCAAAGGCCTGTTTATGCAGCTATCTCCCTCTACCCCGGAAGATCACCTGCTCCTCGATCGGGCCCACCGTGCGCTTAAACCACACTCTCAATCTTCTTCTCAACCTCGAGATGTTATTCTTCATATGCATTATTTTATAGCTAAAGAGACTATCGTGATGGAGGCCCGCAAGCTCCCTTCGGTCACCTTTAGAGATGCAACTCTCCAGATTTTCCAGGATGTTTCCCCCTTGACCCTTGCTAAATGTAGGGATTTTAAACCTCTCACCAACCTGCTTCGCCATCACAATATAAGATACCGTTGGGTTTACCCCTTCCACATCCTAATATGGCATCAGAACCGGCTACATGTGGCTCAATCTCTCCTTGAGGCTCAACCTCTTCTTCCAACACTGGGTATATCCGAAGAGCTTGGTCCTACACCCTCTGCCCCTCTTCCCCAAAGACCTCTACAGATGATGACTCGGTGCCCCCTCCATCAGAATGGTCTACTGTTCCTGCATCTTCCAAATCCTCCACTCCGACCCCTGAAACCTGAGGTTTCATCTTTAATAAGGTATTCTATCATATATGTACACTTTATTCATTAGTACCATTTCACCACAGCTCCTGGTACTACCTATGTGTATCTCTACTATATACTATTGCCACCACTATATATATTCACAAACAGAATACATCCCTCTGAAGTTTTACTGTTGCATTATTTTTATGGTTTCATGGTGGGACCCCTCAACTTTTGAGGACTCCCCCCATTATGGATACTTATTATTGATAGCTCGCTATTTGTTTTTGGCAACTCAATTTGTCTGTTTTTTTTTTCATGTCTCTATAGAGGTTTGTTTTAGTTGTATTTTCTGAGGTTATATTATAAGGATTATAATATATATCTATATCTGTATGTATATCCTTACTGTTCGTTCAGTACTACCCTATTGAGAATATGTTCAATTGTTTGTGCATTTATACTTATATATGTGCAGATTTTGTCTATCCCATATATGGCTATGTTTTGTTTACGGTGATTTATCACCCCGAACCACCTCTATTCCTTGTGTATTTATTTTTATTTATGTAATTTTTTTGTTATTACTATTATTATGTTTCTGTTGTTTTGTTTACTCCTATTTATATGTTCCTTTCTTTATATTGTTTTCTATGTTCTAGAATTTCCTTCCCTTTTTTTCTCTAGCTCTCCTTCTACTCCACATGTACGATACTGCATTTTTTTGTTTTTGCTTCGTATATTTAGTTCACATGGGAGGGTCCTACCTTCTCCCTGTGTCATTGTTGAATGCATGCGGTCCCTCCAGGGTCTTGTATCCATTTGCTGACCTATGTGCTTTTTTAGTGCAAATTTCCCCTCCCCTTTGTCAGCACCCATGGCCTTGGACTCTTGTGCCACTTGGTCAACTTACCTCCCATCTCCCTCTCCAGTTTCCATTTCTTCTCAAACAGGACATTCCTCTTCTATATACCTGATGATGTGCCACTTTTGTTTACCTTTCCATTTTCAATGGTTTTCTTTTCTGGCCTCAACAGCCCCCCAAAAAGCAGCAAACTATTTACCACCTTTAACATGTATAAAGGAGACCAAGTGTTTCTACAAGAAACCCACTTTCTGCTTACACTCCATCCAGAACTCCGCTCTAAAGCTTATCCTACTGCCTACCATGCTTGCGACTCTAGGCAGAAAAAACGAGGCGTTGCTATTCTTTTTGCCCGCCACCTTACTTATGATATGATTGACTCTTATGAAAATAAGGAGGCCGCTTCCTTATCCTTGTGGGTACTCTTTACAATAGCCTATGTACTATTGTTAATATATATTCCCCTAACCAAGCCCAGCCTGCCTTCTTTACTATACTAGATACCCTCCTCTCCTATAAAATGACAGGGCTCCCTTATTGTATCTGGTTATTTTAATGCAGTTCTAAACCCTTCTTTAGACAGTTCTACCCCAAGGGCTACTGACTCCGATAGGGCAGACCTCCGTAATTCTAAGGCACTTCTTGGTCTCATGAAGTCCCAACTCCTTTATGACTTCTGGCGGGTTTGAGAGCCCCTTACTCGGGACTATACCTTTCTCTCTTCTGTGCACAATTTCTATTCTCATATAGATATGATCCTGCTCAGCCATGACCTAGCCCTCCAACTGATGGATGTTCATATCTATCCCTTGATATCGTTTGACCATGCCCCTGTTTCAGCTGATCTCTCTTACATTACTGAACATCCTCGTCCAATGACCTGGTGTTTAAATTATACTATTCTTCATTCTCGCGATGCGATCACCCGTCTCAATACCCTTCTTACAGATTATTTTCAATTAAATAATCTCCCAGGCACTTCTCCTTCCACCCTCTGGTTGGCTCATAAAGCTGTTTTAAGGGGGCATCTGATTAGTATGGCCTCTAAAAATAAAAACTACTTTTTAACCCATACTAATTCCCTTTCTATTTGGCTATAGCAACTTGAGTCGCAACATAAACAGTCCCCTAACCCCTCCCTACAACAGGAGCTTAACAGTGTTCAACATTCTTTTGCTCTGCTTTTCTCCCAACACACTGCTAAATGTCTTAAATGGTTATGCAAAACCTTTTACAAAAAAGGAGATAAAGCTAAAAAGATTTTGGCATCTAGACTCCGTGTGGCACAAACCCATAAAAATATCCTTATGATTAAAAATTCCACAAATCACCTTCTTCATGACCCAGCAGCTATCCGTTCTGAATTCCAGAACTTTTACAATAATTTATACAACCTAAAATCTATCTCTCCCCCTGCTTCTATCCCACCTACTGAGTCTGCTATCAAAGAATTTCTTTCCGCTGCTAACCTTCCTCGATTGTCTCAAGAGACCATAGGATGTTTGAGTAGGGAGATCTCAGAGGAGGAAATCGAAATTTCAATTAAGCAGCAGAAATCTGGCAACTCCCCTGGGACTGATGGCTTTATGACTGCATATTATAAAAAATGTATGGGGCATCTAGTTCCCCACCTGCATTCCCTTTTTAATGATGTCTTCCATGGGGACTCCTTCCCTACGGATATGCTTGAGGCCAGGATTATTGTGGTGCTGAAGGAGGGAAAGGACCCGCACAATTGTGCTAGTTATAGACCTATCTCCCTTCTGAAGTTAGATGTTAAAATATATGCCAAAATTTTAGCTAACAGACTCAACCAGGTCCTTCCCTCCTTGGTCCACTATGATCAGGTGGGCTTTGAGCCAGGATGTCAATCTCAAGATAATACCCGTACGACTATAGGCCTAATTCATATCATAAACTCTAGGAGATTCCCAGCTGTAATCATTTCTCTCAATGCTGAAAAAGCATTCGATAGGATCTCCTGGAGCTTTATGTCCCAAACCCTGCAATTGTTTGGGATATTAAGAGACTTCCTGACTGGTGTCACGGCCCTTTACTCTAACCCTTCCGCTACAGTCTCCATCAATGGCATCCCATCCGATCATTTCCCTATCTCAAATGGCACCAGGCAGGGCTGCCCTTTGTCCCTTTTGATTTTAGCCCTGGTGATAGAACCTCTGGCATCCCTAATATCACTGAACCCTAATATACATGGAGTGCTGGTTGGGAATACCTCTTCCAAGGTCGACCGTTTCACTGACGATATTTTCCTCATGCTCACTCAACCTCGGATTTCTTTACCCAACCTTTATCATCTACTAAACCGCTAAGGTATACTATCTGGGTATAAAATTAATTATTCTAAATCGGAGGCCATGCTCCTTCATATTCCTCATCGACATGCTGAGTCCACTAAATCCTCCTATAATTTTAAGTGGCACCATAGGAAAATCAAATATCTTCGAATCTTACTGACATCCCGTTATGATTTATTATATCAGGAGAACTTTCCACAGCTTTTTATCAAGCTTCAAGCAGATTTTGCCTCCTGGAAACAACATACTCTCATGGCTGGGCAAGTTCAAAGCAGTCAAGATGAATATTCTCCCTAAATGGCTCTAGCTTTTCCAAACCCTGCCGGTAGAAGTTCCCCTCACTCTCTTTCACAATATTCAGAAAAGTATTAACTGGTATATTTGAAATGGCAAACCCCCTCGGTTATCTTAGACTATTCTTAAAAAGCCTATTTCCAAGGGAGGTAGTGGACTCCCTGATTTTAAACTCTACTATCTAGCCTCACATTTTTCTCAAATTGTTTCCTCCTACTTCCCCCATGGAGTAACCTCCTGGCTGGCTATTGAATCCAATTATATCAACTCCCCAGACCTATCTTTCCTGTGGGGCTTACAGAAGAAACATCATCCCCCCTCCTCCAAACTTCCACCAACAATTAAATTCCTTTTACGGATATGGACCTTATACTCATTTAAATTTGCTATCACCAACCCTATATCTCCTCTTACATGAATGTGGTCCATATGAAATCGTGGATACAGGTGCCCTTTAAATTTCCTGCTGATTTTAGTTCGCAGGGGCTTTGGCTTTCTCTCTCAGACCTACAATTGCAATGTCCAGCCCAACCCCTAAATCCTTTTGAATATTTTCCAAATACGGCACTTTTTAGATTCCCTACCACAGGCCCTGCTTCATTGTGACCTCACCCCCTTTGAACAACTCTGTTACAATATCTTCGTCGATGCTGCTCGCACCACTAATAATCCCTGTGAATCCTCCGGGGATGTAGACCTTGGCCCCCCCACCTAATGAGGAGGCTTGGGACGACATGAGATTGGCAATTGCTAAAACTTCCATCTCTACTCGTCTTAAAGAAACTTCTTATAAATTACTGTATACTACTGTGGGTATTATACCCCAGTATGGCTTTCCCATATGTATCCCTCTGCTTCACCCCTCTGTTGGAGAAATTGTGGCCTTCGGGGTACCTTAGCCCATATCTGGTGGAACTGCCCAGTCCACAAACCCTTTTGGACCTCAGTCCATACTCTTCTGAATAATTTATTTGAGAACCTGATTATGAAGGACCCATGGACCTTCCTTTTAAGTTTCCCCACTCCTGATTTTAATAAATGCTCAGTTAAATTGTTATCCCATATCTTAGTTGCTGCCAGGAGTTTGATTGCTCGCAACTTGAAGAACCCTCTTCAACCATCCCTCTCTGCCCTAAATTCACAAATCTGGTAAATAGCAGAGATGGAAAATATCACCTACTATCTTCATGATTGATGTCATATGTTCTCTCAAGTGTGGGCTCCATGGCTCTTATATGATAGCACTGCTCCACCTTTGATTTCCACACCCATGTATGATTCATGCACATTGGATGAGCCATGACCTTTAAGTGGCAAACCCCTCTAACTAGCTGAATACTTTTATTGTTTTTTGAGTAGCACTTTCTTCTTCTAATGCTTTCTGTCCAATATCTGGTATTATTTATGATACCTTAATTCTCTTGGTAGTCCTGTTCCCCCCGCCCCCCCCATGCATTTACCCCCCTCCCCTCCTACCAACCATCTTATATGTTTTGGTTTGTTTCCAATGATTTTATTTAAATAATAGCTCATTTCTAAGGCTTATTCTGTTTATGTCTTAAATACTTGTTATTGTGAGCTTTCTTAATAAAGAATTTAAAAAAAAGAAAAGAAAATATAAAAGTTAATGGTCATATGTTTGTTTACCTGTCGCTGAAAATAGCAGAAGGACGAAGTGGAGGAGTCTACAAGGAAAAATAAACCTGAAACAGGTGTTGCATTGCAAATAAACCAGAAACAGGTGTATTTTGCATTGAATATACACTATATTTATTGCTTTAGGTTTTCCCAGGCAAACCTATCACCATTAAAAATAGCTTGGGTGGAGGCACTCTATATATAAATTATAAATGATACCATTACCAATAGAGTATCCCCAGGTTCCCCATATTAGAGGGTTTGAGGGGTTATATTTGGAGGCATACTGCTGAGATACGAGGTTAACCGAGAGTAGTAAAATAAAAATGGAATGTTTAATGGAAATTACCTTTATTTATGGTGTCAGAGGAAAGGGGTAAACCCAAAAAGGTGCTTTGCTGTAGGAGGAAATTTCTCTGAATCTACAGGCGAACTTGTAGGTAAACAAGTAAGAACATTTAATGGGATAATACAGCCCCATACAGTTGATAAATGGAGAGGGGAGTTAGGACTAGTGTGCGCCATGCTAATAGAAACAGAGAGGTATCTAGACCCTAATCTGGTCCCTGTGATGATGATTGCTGACTATAATTCTGGGAGAAGGTGGAATATAATATGGCCCATTGAAGGGGAGCAGGAGGAGACAGGGCCCCCATCACAAAAACTAGCCCCTCTAGAGATAATGGTGAGAGAGGAGGAGGAGATGCAACTAATGGTGAAGAAAAGTGTGGAAGTCAATTTGAGACTGTTATGGATAGGGTGGTTACACAGTTAGAAAGGTGGCATTATGAAGGGAGGAGGATGAGGAAACTTTTGATGCGTGGAAAGAGGCAGCAGTACAACAAACAAAAGAATGGAAGTGCCCAGACCATATAAAAAAATAGAGAGTAATGGAGAGTTTGAGGGGACTGGCTGTGGGGGTTATTCAGGCTACCAGATGGAGTAATCCTGAGGCCACCATAGAAACATACTTCGAGGCATTGAATTGTGCATATGGGACTCTAGAAGATGTGGGGGACTTAAGGCCTGATTCAGAGGTGCTCGCAAAAGAGAGTGCTCGCCCTGAATCAGGGCGGCTGTTTTTGGTTTTTTTACCCGGCCACCTGGTTGCTTTTGCAAGCAGCCAGGTGGTGGTCGAGATTATCGCAACCATCGGGCTTGCGACGAGACCCTTGTGGTAGGGTCTCATCTGCCGCAAGCCCCAGTGAGCTTCCTGCTCAAATAGAGCAGGAAGCTCACTACTGACATCATGAGTGATGTCAGTAGGGCCACCCACAAACTGCAGGCGTTCCTTCAGGAATGCCTCCATTTGACCAGCCACCCCACCTCCTGCCTACAAAATGGAGAGAGCTGTCGATCAACATCAACAGCCGCCCCATTTGTAGCGAGCCCTGGAGCGAGTGAATTTCTCACTCGGTCTGGGGCTCGTGCACGCACATTGCGAACGCCGTGCATGTGCAGTGCCCCACCATCGACCCGCTTGCGAGTGCATATCGCTTGCGAGCGGGTCTAAATAAGGCCCTTTATCTCTAGGCTACATCATACCTTTCAAGAGCCTGGAGAAAAATTGAGTACTTACCTTTTTAGATTAGATAAGTTATACAAAATAGTGGAGAAAGATGGGTTAAAGAAGGATGACATCGATGAGTAGGATGAACCAATTGCTATGGGGTGCTCAAATGTAAGACCCAGTGGCACAAAAAATTAGATGCTCTCAGATAAGGAAGCCACCTCTTTCTTTCTTTCAATGAGTTAATGAAACAAATCAAGTAAGAAGAAACTATAATAGATATGAGAAAACGCACCATAAAGAAAGTAACAGTGTTGGTGCCAGAAATAGAACAGGCTTCTTTTGAAGAAAAAATACTCAAATTAATGGAAGAACAAAATGCAAAGATAGACAAATGTATAGCTTCACACAGTGCAACTCCCACATTGTGAGGTGTGAATACCTCTACTACTTCAAATAGAGGTATGGGCAGTGGAGTCTGGCCTATAAATAGAGAATGTTATAGGTGTGGGAGAATGGGACATATGTGCACTCAGAATATTGGTGTTATGAACACAGGGTTAGTTTAGCTAGATCCAGTTTGAAGACAGCCTTGGGGCTGGTTTAAATTGACTAGTCGTGACCCCTGGGATAAGGGTGAGATGCAGCCTTTGGGCTGTGAAGCAGCCTTCAGGGAAGATTTGCATGGACATGTTGTAGCCAAGAGGCTAAAGGTGAGATGCAGCCAATGGGCTGTTGAAGTAGCCATGAGGGCTGTTGTGCCTTGGCTAGCTGTGACCTGGGGCTTATAATGAGATGCAGCCAGTGGGCTGTTGAAGCAGCCTTGAGGACTGATTTGCCTTGGCTAGTTGTGACCTGGGGCCCCAGGGTTTGATGCAGGCTTTGGTCTGAAGAGTCTTTGATGGAGTGGGTACAAAAACATAGAGCTGCTACCAATTTCATTGGGTTCACATTGGCGGTGGCGTGTCAGGTTGCTCACTTGGGATGCTGAGCTGCTACCAGTGCCACCGGAAGGACACTGGCAATGGTGCTGGATTGCGCACTGAGGATGCTGAGTTGCAACCGGTGCTGCCGGGATGACACTGGCGATGGTGTGCTGGATTGTGCACTTGGACCACTAAGTTGCGGTCAATGTTGCTGGGTTGACAATGGTGGCAGTGAGATGGATCATGCACTCAGGATGCAGAGTGGCAGCCAATATCGCTGGGTTGACATAAGCTGCCGGACACAGACTAGCGCTTCAGGTGGAGGAAGCACACCGTGCCACCTAGATGACGCAAGCAGCACGAGCAGGTGGAATGCAGACTGTGCCACCTGGATGGGACAAATGGCAGTAGAAAAACACAGTTAGACTGGCTCTGGAAAACAGGAGACTGGAACAACCGGAAGTGCGAAAAACTCTATTACCGGCATTGAGAGAAGGGCTGGCTGGAATGTAACAGAACAGGGCCCAACCATAGCCAGCCTCCCTTGATGATAGACCAGTGTGCACCTGGGTTGTGAACAAACAGGATAATCAATTAGTGTGCACCTGACATTGCACACAGACAGGCAGTGCTTAGTGCAGTGCCTCAGCAGCAACTAAGGCTGGAAACTGCAACCAAAATGAAATGCTTAACTGCAGATCCTTGACAAGGGGTTAAGGAACCCCTAAACCCTGGTTTGTCTGAAAAGTCCTCAAAAAATCTTCTCCTCAGGATAGGAGCATGTAATGACTCTGATATAGGACCTTTAGCTGCATATAGTTCATTTAGATCTTCAGGGTCATCCCGAGAAACTCAGTTGCTGCATAAACAAAGGAACCAGTTGTTTATGAAAAATGGACTTCTGTATAGAGACTGCCAGAAAGCTGAAGGAAGAGGTAAACTTCAAATAGTGTTACCGCAGAAGTATAGAATGATGGTAATGCATGCTTTACAATGATTACCATGGCCATTTGGGATTAGAAAAAACTTTTGGTCTGATAGCTGATCAGTTTTATTGGCCCGATATGAGAATGGAGATTGAGAATTATTGCCACTCATGTGGAATTAAATTCTCCGTAAAACATTACCAACAAAAGCAGCACCATTGGGACATATTCAAAGTAATGATCCCATGGACCTTATGTGTATTGACTATCTAACATTAGAGGTTGATTCTGGGAAAAAGTGTAACATATTGACAGTCTCTGACCATTTCACACGGTATGCACAAGCCTATGTGACACCTAATCAAAAAGCTGTTTCCGTAACCAACACATTATGGGACAAATATTTTATCCTCTATGACCTACCAAACAGATTACACTCAGACCAAAGGGACAGATTTTGAAGGCTGATTAATAAAAGAGCTATGCAACATTTGTGGTATAAAGAAATCCCGAACCACTCCATACCACCCCCAGGGAGACCCTCAGCCCGAGTGTTTCAACCGCACCTAGCTTAATATGTTGGGCACGTTAAACCTGTTGGATAAAGTCAAGTGGAAGAAATATATAAACAAGTTAGTGCATGCCTACAATTGTACGAGAAATGAGGCCACAAGATTATCTCCTTATTATTTAATGTTCGAAAGGGAAGCCAAGCTTCCAGTAGATGTTTCTATGGGAATTAATTAAACAAATAAAGCCCCCATTTCTCATGCTAAGTATGTAGAGAACCTCAGGAAAGAGTTGAAGACGGCTTTTGAATTAAAATAGCTAGCAAACTTGAAGAAAAAAATAAAACACACTATGATCGGAGAGTTCGCAACCAGGAACTAGCTCCTGGAGACAGATTACTTCTCAGGCAGCTAGGTATGCCTAAAAATTCAAAATAGCTAACCGATGGAAGAAGGATCCCTTTGTGGTGATGGGAAAGTTCCAGACATACCAGAGTACAGAATTAAACATGAAAACGGGTCTAATAAAGTACTTACTTATCATAGGCAACATTTGCTTCATTCTATGAGGATGGTGACATGAATTAATTTGGGGATAGAGTAAGGCCCAGCAGGCAAAGAAAACCCCCAGTGATTTTGACATATGATCATTTGGGGGAGGCAAGGAGGGTGGATAGAATAATACATCCCAGCATAGTTTTTAATTGGCCCTATTTCGGATACACAGAGATTGGGGGTAGAGATAAATTAAGTGGTTATATGTATATGTGTTAGGTGGTGGTATTCTATTCACTGTGCTACATAGATTTCCAGGGGGAGATTGTAGCCACATTAAAATGTGGCTAATAATATACCAGAACTGAAGTATTAACAAGGAAAATGTAGAATACCACACTTTATTATTTGGGATTAGCTGTCAAGCTTCCAATTCATTTATGGTGTAAAATATGTTAATTTTATATGTGCGTACAGTATATATGTATGTACATATGTATATATTAGGGATGAGCAGGTGCGGATTTATGAAATCCGAACCCCCCCGAGAACCCCCGATCCGAACCGGGAACCGAGTCCAGCTCGGGTTTTCTCGCCTGACTCGGATCTCAAATCGAGGCAAAACTTCATCATCCTGCTGTTGGATCTCGCGGGTTTTGAATTCTATAAAAGGTCCCCGCGTCGGCGCCATTTTTCACTCCGGCTGTGGACAGTGAAGAGGGAGGGTGGGAGTAAGGGCTGGCTGGGCTGTGTTGTGCTGCTGTTGTAAATAGGGGCTGTGTCCACTTCAAAGTCCATAGGGGCTGGCTGGGCTGTGTTGTTCTGCTGTTGTCCATAGGGGCTGGCTGGGCTGTGTTGTGCAGTCAGTTGTCAATAGTGGCTGGCTGGGCTGTGTTGTGCAGTGTCCCATAAAGGCTGTAGTCCTAAAGGGGTGCTGTAGTGTTGTCCGGGGGGTGATCTGTCCATCAGGGGTGCTCACCACAAGTGCAAAAAAACAATTATTTTTTTCTGTGTTTGTGAATTGTGTGCGCAGAAGCCGCACGTGCATCAACAAAGTAGCAGCGCCAAGCGTTCTCCTGTGTCATAAATCAAGGGCCGGCTGGCTCATCTGTTGAAGTGTGGTGTAACCCCCAAAGTGCGCTCCAAAAAAAAAAAAATTTCGGTGTTTGTGAATTTTGTGCGCCGTAGACGCACGTGCATCAAAAAAGTTGCAGCGCCAAGTGTGCGCCTGTGTCATAAATCAAGGGCCGGCTGGCTTGTCTGTTAAAGGATGGTGCAACCCCCAAAGTGCACACCAAAAAAAAATATTATTATTTTTTTCTGTGTTTGTGAATTGTGTGCGCAGTAGCTGCACGTGCATCAACAAAGAAGCAGCGCCAAGAGTGCGCCTGTCATAAATCAAGGGCCAGCTGGCTCGTCTGTTGAAGGGTGGTGTAACCACTAAGGTGCACTCCAAAAAATTTTTAAATAGTAGCCGCACGTGCATCAACAAAGTAGCAGCGCCAAGCGGGCACCTGTGTCATAAATCTAGGGCCAGCTGGCTCATCTGTTAAAGGGTGGTGTAACCCCCAAAGTCCTGTGTTTGTGAATTGTGTGCGCAGTAGCCGCACATGCATCAACAAAGTAGCAGCTGCAAGGGTCGGCTGGCTCGTCTGTTGAAGGGTGGTGTAAACCCCAAAGTGCGCTCCATTCCAAAAATAATAAAAAATTATTTTTCTGCGTTTGTGTGCGCCTTAGAAGCACTTATATATCAATATCACATAAATGGAGGACAAAAATTTGTCTGCTAAAAATAAAATAGGGAAAGATCAAGAACCACTTCCTCTTAGTGCTGAAGCTGCTGCCACTAGTCATGACATAGATGTTAAAATGCCATCAACGTCATCTGTGAAGGCTGATGCCCAATGTCATAGTAGAGGGCATATGAAATCCCAAATGACAAAGTTCAGGAAAATGACCTTAAAAAAATACATTTAAATCATCTGAGGAGAAACGTAGACTTGCCAATATGCCATTTACATTTACGAGTGGCAAAGAACGGCTATGGTCTTTCCCTATGTTCATGACTAGTGGTTCAGCTTCACATGATGATGGAAGCCTTCCTCCCGCTACAAAAATCAAACTAGTTAAGCTGACAAAGGCACATACTATATATAGTATGAATGGATGATTTATGAGTGTTTTATGGTAAATGTGATGCTGTTTAAATTATAGATTGTGAGGGGAGAGAGAGTGCTGAAGCCATAGCAGAGGCTATTACATGCAGAGCATGGGGCTCGAGGCACTTTAGAAGTTGCTAGAAGGGTCACGGGCCACCAAAGAAGCAGGAACTACAGGGGCTCGTGGCATGGCGCGAGCTACCCCTAAGGCAAGGCTCGTGCCGCTTCTAGTAGAGGTATATAAGCAGAGCGCACCCAGTGCAGGCAGTCTGCTGTTCCCCCTTCCAGAGTGGCCGCCATTTTGAGACCATGTGTGGGACACTCTGGTCTCTCTGCCGCCTTAGGCCCACCTGCTCTGGATTCTTCCCTCCTGCCGGACATGGTTCTCTGCTGCCGGCTGCTCTGCTTTCTCTCTACTACTTAGAAGCTGGGCCCCCTCTCTTCAGCTAGCCTCTCCCCTTGTGTGCTGGTCACCTTGGGCTGCTACAGCACGCTGGAAGTTGGAGCCTCTGACGTTCCTGCACCCTGTGGATCATCCATTACCTCAGCCCAAAGTGAGTACTTACCTGTCTCCTGCCTCTCCAGTTGATCCTGGGACCTGTGGTGCCACAACTTATTGCATCACCCTGAGTTGATTGTGTGCCCCTGCCCTGTACACTCCATGCTGTCAATTCTACCTGATTTGAACCTTCACCTTTGGGATTCCCATCCTGAAGGCTACAATATGTACTAAATGAAACCTCACCCCCTCCCACATCTAATAAGTACACGTGGAATTTTTTATTTTTACGTTCTTATACCTCTTTTGGTATACCTACGCCCACAATGCCTAGAGGGAAGAAATCTTCTGCAGGTGACCTCACACCATATTACACGAAACTTAAGCACCTGCCTGATCCTAAGGATGCCGCACCGGATTCGGCTCCTGACCACTCTAACTCAGACTAAGAAGAAGATGACCATTCTCCTATTACATCAAGAACAGACCAACTGGAATGTAGAGTCGAGGAAGTGGTTACATCACAACAGTATTATGATGCCAATCTCGCACAGCTATGCCATGATGTTGGTCAACTCCAAGAAGGCCAAGAAGACCAAGATAACAGAGCCTGACATAACAATTTACACATCAGAGGTATTCCTGAAGACGTCGACCTCCCCCATCTTGAGCTCTATCTCAAAGGCCTGTTTATGCAGCTATCTCCCTCTACTCCGGAAGATTACCTGCTCCTCGATCAGGCCCACTGTGCACTCAAATCATGCTCTCAATCTTCTTCTCAACCTCGAGATGTTATTCTACGCATGCATTATTTTACAGCTGAAGAGACTATCATGAGGGAGGCCCGCAAACTCCCTTTGGTCACCTTCAGAGATGCAACTCTTCAGATTTTCCAGAATGTTTCCCCCTTGACCCTTGCTAAACAAAGGGATTTTAAACCTCTCACCAACCTGCTTCGCCGCCACAATATAAGATACTGTTGGGGTTACCCCTTCCGCATCCTAATATGGCATCAGAACCGGCTACATGTGGCTCGATCTCTCCTTGAGGCTCAACCTCTTCTTCCAGCACTGTGTATATCTGAAGAGCTTGGTCCTACATCCTCCGCCCCTCTTCCCCAAAGATCTCTACAGACGACGACTCGGTGCCCCCCTCCATCAGAATGGTCTACTGTTCCTGCATCTTCCAAATCCTCCACTCCAACCTCTGAAACCTGAGGTTTCTTCTTTAATAAGGTATTCTATCATATATGTACACTTTATTCATTAGTACCATTTCACCACAGCTCCTGGTACTACCTATGTGTATCTCTACTATATACTATTGCCACCACTATATATATTCACAAACAGAATACATCTTATCTATAGCTGAGCGCAATATAACTATTCCTTTTTCTATATACCTGATGATGTGCCACTTTTATCTACATTTCCATTTTCAACTGTTTTCTTTTCTGGCCTTCCTCTCAACCATTGCGCATGGGTCTTAGGGTATTCTCCTTAAACGTGAAGGGCCTCAACAGCCCCCAAAAATGCAGCAAACTCTTTACCACCCTTAACATGTATGAAGGAGACCTAGTGTTTCTACAAGAAACCCACTTTCTGTGTACTCTCCATCCAGAACTCCGCTCTAAGCCTATCCTATTGCCTACCATGCTTGCGACTCTAGGCAGAAAAAACGAGGCGTTTCTATTCTTTTTGCCCACCACCTCACTTTTGATATGATCGACTCTTATGAAGATAAGGAGGGCCGCTTCCTTATCTTCGTGAGTATTCTTTACAATAGCCTATGTACTATTGTTAACATACAGTCAGGTGCATAAATATTGGGACATTGACAGAATTTTCATATTTTGGCCTCTATTCACCACCACAATGGCTTTGAAATGAAACAAATAAGATGTGTTTTAACTGCAGACTTTCAGATTTCATTTGAGGGTAATTACATCCAAATCAGGTGAACGGTGTAGGAATTACCTTTCTATTTGGCTACAGCAACTTGAGTCGCAGCATAAACAGTCCCCTAACCTCTCCCTACACAGGAGCATAACAGTGTTCAACATTCTCTTGCTCTGCTTTTCTCCCAACACACTGCTAAACATCTTAACTGGTTACGCCAAACCTTTTACAAAAAAGGAGATAAAGCTGACAAGATTTTGGCATCTAGACTCCATGTGGCACAAACCCATAAAAATATCCTTATGATTAAAAATTCCACAAATCACGTTCTTCATGACCTGGCAGTTATCCGTTCTGAATTCCAGAGCTTTTACAGTAATTTATACAACCTAAAACCTTACTCTCCCCCTACTTCTGTCCCACTTACTGAGTCGGCTATCCAAGAATTTCTTTCCGCTGCTAACCTTCCTCGATTTTCTCAAGAGACCATAGAATGTCTGAGTAGGGAGATCTCAGAGGAGGAAATCGAAATTTCAATTAAGCAGCAGAAATCTGGCAAGTCCCCTGGGCCAGACGGCTTTATTATAAAAAATATATGGGGCATCTAGTTCCCCACCTGCATTCCCTGTTTAATGATGTCTGTGCTAGTTATAGACCTATCTCCCTTCTGAACTTAGATGTTAAAATATATGCCAAAATTTTAGCTAACAGACTCAACCAGGTCCTTCCCTCCTTGGTCCACTATGATCAGGTAGGCTTTGTGCCAGAATGTCAAACTCAAAATAATACCCGTAGGACTATAGGCCTAATTCATATCATAAACTCTAGGAGATTCCCAGCTGTAATCGTTTCTCTTGATGCTAAAAAAAGCATTCGATAGGATCTCCTGGAGCTTTATGTCCCAAACCCTGCAATTGTTTGGGATACTGAGAGACTTCCTGACTGGTGTCATGGCCCTTTACTCTAACCCTTCCGCTACAGTCTCCATCAATCGCATCCCATCCAATTGTTTCCCTATCTCAAATGGCACCAGGCAGGGCTGCCCTTTGTCCCTTTTGATTTTAGCCCTGGTGATAGAACCTCTGGCATCCCTAATCCAACTGAACTCTAATATACATGGAGTGCTGGTTGGGAATACCTCTACCAAGGTCACCCTTTTCACTGACGATATTTTGCTCATGCTAACTCAACCTCGGATTTCTTTACCCAACCTTTATCATCTACTAAACTGCTATCGTATACTATCTGGGTATAAAATTAATTATTCTAAATTGGAGGCCATGCTCCTTCATATTCCTCATTGAGATGTTGAGTCCATTAAATCCTCCTACAATTTTAAGTGGCACCATAGGAAAATCAAATATCTTGGGATCTTTCTGACCTCCCGTTACAATTTATTATATCAGCAGAACTTTCCACAGCTGTTCATAAAGCTTCAAGCAGATTTGGCCTCCTGGAAACGACATACTCTTATGGCTGGGCAGGATCAAAGCGGTCAAGATGAATATTCTCCCTAAATGGCTCTAGCTTTTCCAAACCCTCCCGGTAGCAGTTCCCCTTACTCTCTCTCACATCATTCAGAAAAGTATTAATCAGTATATTTGAAATGGCAAACCCCCTCAGTTATCTTCGACTATTCTTAAGAAGCCTATTTCCAAGGGAGGTAGTGGACTCCCTGATTTTAAGGTCTACTATCTAGCCTCACATTTCTCTCAAATTGTTTCCTCCTACTCCCCCCATGGAGCGACCTCCTGGCTGGATATTGAATCCAATTATATCAACTCCCCAGACCTATCTTCCCTGTGGGGCCTACAGAAGAAACATCGTCCCCCCTCCTCCAACATTCCACCAAGAATTAAATTCCATTTACAGATATGGACTTTATACTCATTTAAATTTGCTATCACCAACCCTATATCTCCTCTTACACCTATATGGCATAACCCAAATTTTCCCCGAGGTTTGCATGTGGCACGTGAAGTCGTGGATACAGGCGTCCTTTAAATTTCCTGCTGATTTTAGTTCACAGGGGCTTTGGCTTTCTCTCTCAGATCTACAATTGCAATGTCCAGCCCAACCCCTAAATCCCTTTAAATATTTTCCAAATACAGCACTTTTTAGATTCCCTACCACAGGCCCTGCTTCTTCGCTACCTCACCCCCTTTGAACGACTCTGTTACAATATCCTCTTCGATGCTGCTTGCCCCACTAATAATCCCCTTGAATCCTCCTGGGATGTAGACCTTGGCCCCCCCACCTAATGAGGAGGCTTGGGACGACATGAGACTGGCAATTGCTAAAACTTCCATCTCTACTCGCCTTAATAAAACTTCTTATAAATTACGGTATACTACTGTTGGTATTATAACCCAGTACGGCTCTCCCATTGGTATCCCTCTGCTTCACCCCTCTGTTGGAGAAATTGTGGCCTTCGGGGTACCTTAGTGCATATCTGGTGGACCTGCCCAGTCCACGAACCCTTTTGGACCTCGGTCCATACTCTTCTGAATAATATATTTGAGAACCTGATTACGAAGGACCTTCCTTTTAAGTTTCCCCCCTCCTGATTTTAATAAATGCTCTGTTAAATTGTTATCCCATATCTTAGTTGCTGCCAGGAGTTTGATTGCTCGCAACTTGAAGAACCCTCTTCCACCATCCCTCTCTGCCCTAAATTCACAAATCTGGCAAATAGCAGAGATGGAAAATATCACCTACTATCTTCATGATAGAGTTCATATGTTCTCTCAAGTGTGGGCTCCATGGCTCTTATATGATGGCACTGTTCCACCTTTGATCTCCACACCTACTACCCATGTATGATTCATGCGCATTGGATGGCTCTGCTCTGACCTTTAAGTGGCAAACCCCTCTAACTATGTGAATCGTTTTCTTGTTTTTTGAGAGGCACTTTCTTCTTCTAATGCTTTCTGTCCAATATCTGGTATTATTTATGATACCTTATTTCTCTTGGTAGTCCTGTTCCCTCCGCCCCCCCCCCCCATGCCTTTACTCCCCTCCCCTCCTACCAACCACCTTATATATTTTGGTTTGTTGCCAATTATTTTATTTAAATAATAGCTCATTTCTAAGGCTTATACTGTTTATGTATTCCGTATTTGTTTTTGTGAGCTTTCTAATTAAAGAATTTAAAAAAAAAATAAAATAAAATGTAAAAGTTAATGGTCATATGTTTGCTTACCTGTCACTGAAAACAGCAGAAGGACGAAGTGGAGGAGTCTACAAGGAAAAATAAACCAGAAACAGGTGTTGCAATGCAAATAAACCAGAAACAGGTGTATTTTACATTGAATATACACTATATTCTATTGTTTTAGGTTTTCCCAGGCAAACCTATCACCATTAAACCTAACTTTGGTGGAGGCACTCTATATATAAATCATAAATCATACCATTACCAATAGAATATCCTCAGGTTCCCCATATTAGAGGGTTTGAGGGGTTATATTTGGAGGTATACTGCTGAGATACGAGGGTTACCCAGAGTAGTAAAATAAAAATGGAATGTTTTA
The DNA here is from genome assembly GCA_031769625.1 of Taudactylus pleione. Taxonomy (NCBI): domain Eukaryota; kingdom Metazoa; phylum Chordata; class Amphibia; order Anura; family Myobatrachidae; genus Taudactylus; species Taudactylus pleione. The sequence goes on along the minus strand of JAUIMM010000331.1, from coordinate 11,217,793 downwards.
ATGGAAATTACCTTTATTTATGATGTCAGAGGAAAGGGGTAAATCCACAAAGGTGCTTTGCTGTAGGAGGAAATTTCTCTGAATCTACAGACGAACATGTAGGTAAACAAGTAAGAACATTGTATGGGATACAGGGTCTGATTCAGAGCTGGACGCTATTTGCGCTCGCTTGTTCAGAAAAAGGGGGTGGCTATTTAAATTAACCGTTCGCTCTTTGCGGTCTGTTGACGCCTCTAGGTCTGAACGAGCGAACAAAACATGTGGACGTTTTTTTGTACAAAACGCCCCCTGGCCGCTCGCATCATACGTCATGTCCGCTATTTATTAGATTAATCGAGTACATCGAACAGCGTATGAACTGCTTGCTATTCTTGTGGTTGGTTTTTCCTACCGCAATCTTGCGAGCAGTTCTGGCTAAAAGACACCCAACTGACGTGGTCGATGACGCTGCTTTGTTAATTATGCACACCCTTAAAACGTCCGTTTTGACCTTTAGGCATGCCTGCGTTCGAATCTCCACTCCCCGTTTTCAGGCACCTTCCCCTGTTACCACCCACAAACGCCTTATCCTGTCACTCAAAATAGCAGACATTCGCTATATTGCGAGCACACGATTTCTGACCGCACTGACTGGTTCGCGGATGCGTACTAATACCCATATGCATGCGCACATGTGCGAACATCGCTCGGAATGAACAAGCGGCCGCTTACGAGCGGCTCTGAATGAGACCCACAGTTGATAAATGGAGAGGGGAGTTAGGACTAGTGTGCACCATGCTAATAGAAACAGAGAGGGATCTAGACCCTAATCTGGTCCCTGTGATGATGATTGCTGAATATAATCTGGGAGAAGGTGGAATATAATATGGCCCATTGAAGGGGAGCAGGAGGAGACAGGGCCCCCATCACAAAAAACTAACCCCTCTAGAGATAATTATGAGAGAGAAGGAGGAGGAGATGCAACTAATAGTGACAAAAGTGTGGAAGTCAATTTAAGACTATTATGGAGAGGGTGGTTACACAGTTAGAAAGGTGGCATTATGAAGGGAGGAGGTTGAGGAAACTTTTGATGCGTGGAAAGAGGCAGCAGTACAACAAACAAAATAATGGAAGTGCCCAGACCATATAAATAACAGAGAGTAGTGGAGAGTTTGAGGGGACCGGCTATGGGGGTTATTCAGGCTACCAGATGGAGTAATCCTGAGGCCACCATAGAAACATTCTTCGAGGCATTGAATTGTGCATATGGGACGCTAGAAGATGTGCGGGACTTAAGGCCTGATTCAGAGGCGGACGTTTTGTTTTGTTTTACCTGGCTTCCTGGCCGCTCGATAAGCTGTGGGTGACCACCCACAGCTTTTGCGAGCGGCCAGGTGATGGTCGCGATTATCGTAACCATCTGGCTTACGACGAGACCCTTGTGGTAGGGTCTCATCTGCCGCAAGCCCCAGTGAGCTTCCTGCTCAAATAGAGCAGGAAGCTCACTACTGACATCACGAGTGATGTCAGTAGGGCCACCCACAAACGGCAGGCGTTCCTTCAGGAATGCCTCCGTTTGACCAGCCACCCCACCTCCCGCCTACAAAATGGGGAGAGCTGTCGATCAACATCAACAGCTGCCCCATTTGTAGCAAGCCCTGGAGCGAGTGAATTTCTCGCTCACTCCGGGGCTCGTGCATGCGCATTGCGCACGCTGTGCATGCGCAGTACCCCACCATCGACCTGCTTGCGAGCGCATAGCACTTGCGATAGGGTCTAAATGAGGCCCTTTATCTCTAGGCTACATCATACCTTTCAAGAGCCAGGGGAAAAATTGAGTACTTACCTTTTTAGATTAGATAAGTTATTATACAAGATAGTGGAGAAAGATGGGTTAAAGAAGGATGACATCGATGAGAGTAGGATGAACCAATTGCTATGGGGTGCTCAAATGTAAGACCCAGTGGCACAAAAAATTAGATGCTCTCAGAGAAGGAAGCCCCCTCTTCCTTTCTTTCAATCAGTTAATGAAACAAATCAAGCAAGAAGAAACTATAATAGATATGAGAAAACGCACCGTAAAGAAAGTAACAGTGGTGGTGCCAGGAATAGAACAGCCTTCTTTTGAAGAAAAAATACTCAAATTAATGGAAGAACAAAATGCAAAGATAGACAAATTTATAGCTTCACACAGTGCGACTCCCACATTGCGAGGTGTGAATACCTCTACTACTTCAAATAGAGGTATGGGCAGAGGAGTCCGGCCTATAAATAGAGGATGTTATAGGTGTGGGAGAATGGGACATATGTGCACTCAGAATATTGGTGTTATGAACACAGGGTTAGTTTAGCTAGATCCAGTTTGAAGACAGCCTTGGGGCTGGTTTAAACTGACTAGTCGTGACCGCTGGGATAAAGGTGAGATGCAGCCTTTGGGCTGTGAAGCAGCTTTCAGGGAAGATTTGCATGGACATGTTGTAACCAAGAGGCTAAAGGTGAGATGCGGCGAATGGGCTGTTGAAGCAGCCATGAGGGCTGATTTACCTTGGCTAGCTGTGACCTGGGGCTAATGATGAGATGCAGCCAGTGGGCTGTTGAAGCAGCCTTGAGGACTGATTTGCCTTGGCTAGTTGTGACCTGGGGCCCCAGGGTTTGATGCAGGCTTTGGTGTGAAGAGTCTTTTATGGAGTGGGTACAAAAACATAGAGCTGCTACCTATTTCATTGGGTAAACATTGGCGGTGGCAAGTCAGGTTGCTCACTTGGGATGCTGAGCTGCTACCAGTGCCACCGGGAGGACACTGGCAATGGTGCTGGATTGCACATTGAGGATGCTGAATTGCAACCGCTGCTGCCGGGATGACACAGGCGATGGTGCGCTGGATTGCGCACTTGGACCGCTAAGTTGCGGTCAATGTTGCCGGGTTGACCCTGTTGACGGTGAGATGGATCATGCATTCGGGATGCAGAGTTGCGGCCAATGTCGCTGGGTTGACATAAGCCACCGGACACAGACTGGCACTTCAGGTGGAGGAAGCACACCATGCCACCTAGATGATGCAAGCAGCATGAGCAGGTGGAATGCAGACTGCGCCGCCTGGATGGGACAAACGGCAGTAGAAAAACACAGTTAGACTGGCTCTGGAAAACAGGAGACTGGAACAACTGGAAGTGAGAAAAACTCTATCACCGGCATGGAGAGAAGGGCTGGCTGGAATTTAACAGAACTGGGCCCAACCATAGCCAGCCTCCCTTGATGACAGACCAGTGTGCACCCGGGCTGTGAACAAACAGGATAATCAATTAGTGTGCACCTGACATTGCACACAGACAGGCAGTAATTGGTGCAGTGCCTCAGCAGCAACTAAAGCTGGAAACTGCAAACAAAATGAAAGGCTTAACTGCAGATCCTTGACGAAGGGTTAAGGAACCCCTAAACCCTGGTTTGTCTGAAAAGTCCTCAAAAAATCTTCTCCTCAAGATAGGAGCATGTAATGACTCTGATATAGGACCTTTTTGCTCCAATAAGAATCAAGCTGCTTATAGTTCATTTAGATCTTCAGGGTCATCCCGAGAAACTCAGTTGCTGCATAAACAAAGGAACCAGTTGTTTATGAAAAATGGACTTCTGTATAGAGACTGCCAGAAAGCTGGAGGAAGAGGTAAACTTCAAATAGTGTTACCGCAGAAGTATAGAATGATGGTGATGCATGTTTTACATGATTACCATGGCCATTTGGGATTAGAAAAAACTTTTGGTCTGATAGCTGATCAGTTTTATTGGCCCGATATGAGAATGGAGATTGAGAATTATTGCCACTCATGTGGAAATTAAATTCTCCTTAAAACATTCCCAACAAAAGCGGCACCATTGGGACATATTCAAAGTAATGGTCCCATGGACCTTATGTGTATTGACTATCTAACATTAGAAATTGATTCTGGGAAAAAGTGTAACGTATTGATAGTCACTGACCATTTCACATGGTATGCACAAGCCTATGTGACACCTAATCAAAAAGCTGTTACCGTAGCCAACACATTATGGGACAATTATTTTATCCACTATGGCCTACCAAACAGATTACACTCAGACCAAGGGAGAGATTTTGAAGGCCGATTAATAAAAGAGCTATGCAACATTTGTGGTATAAAGAAATCCCGAACCACTCCATACAACCCCCAGGGTGACCCTCAGCCCAAGCGTTTCAACGGCACCTTGCTTAATATGTTGGGCACATTAAACCTGTTGGATAAAGTCAAGTGGAAGAAATATAAAACACACTATGATCAGAGAGTTCGCAACCAGGAACTAGCTCCTGGAGATAGAGTAATTCTCAGGCAGCTAGGTATGCCCAAAAAATTAAAAATAGCTAACCAATGGAAGGAGGATCCCTTTGTGGTGATGGGAAAGTTTCCAGACTTACCAGAGTACAAAATTAAACATGAAAACGGGTCTAATAAAGTACTTACTTATCTTAGGCAACACTTGCTTCATTCTATGAGGATGGTGACATGAATGGATTAGGGGATAGAGTAAGGCCCAACAGTCAAAGAAACCCCCCAGTGATTTTGACATATGATCATTTGGGGGAGGCAAGGAGGGTGGATAGAATAATACATCCCAGCATAGTTTTTAATTGGCCCTATTTTGGATACACAGAGATTGGGGGGTAGAGATAAATTAAGTGGTTATATGTATATGTGTTAGGTGGTGGTATTCTATTCACTGTGCTACATAGATTTCCAGGGGGAGATTGTAGCCATATTAAAATGTGGCTAATAATATACCAGAACTGAAGTATTAACAAGGAAAATATAGTATACCACACTCTATTATTTGGGATTAGCTGTCAATCTTCCAATTCATTTATGGCGTAAAATATGTTATTTTTATATGTGTGTACAGTATATATGTATGTACATATGTATATATTAGGGATGAGCGGGTTCGGATTTATGAAATCCGAACCCCCCCGAGCCCTCCCGATCCGAACCGGGTACTGAGTCCGGCTCGGGTTTTCCCGCCTGGCTCGGATCTGAAATCGAGGCAAAACTTCATCATCCCCCTGTTGGATCTCGTGGGTTTTGGATTCTATAAAAGGTCCACGCGTCGGCGCCATTTTTCACTCCGGCTGTGGACAGTGAAGAGGGAGGGTGGGAGCTATGGCTGGCTGGGCTGTGTTGTGCAGTGTCCCATAAAGGCTGTAGTCCTAAAGGGGTGCTGTAGTGTTGTCCAGGGGGTGATCTGTCCATCAGGGGTGCTCCCCCCAAGTGCAAAAAAAGCAATTCTTTTTTTCTGTGTTTGTGAATTGTGTGCGCAGTAGCCGCACATGCATCAACAATGTAGCAGCGCCAAGCTTGCGCCTGTGTCATAAATCAAGGGCAATCTGGCTCGTCTGTTAAAGGGTGGTGTAACTCCCAAAAGTGCACTCCAAAAAAAATAAAAAATAATTTTTTCTGTGTTTGTGAATTGTGTGCGCAGTAGCCGCACATGCATCAACAAAGTAGGAGAGGCAAGCGTGTGCCTGTGTCATAAATCATGGGTCAGCTGGCTCGTCTGTTGAAGGGTGGTGTAAGCCCCAAAGTGCGCTCCATCCCAAAAATAATAAAAAATAATTTTTCTGTACTTGTGTGCACCTTAGCCACACTTATATATCAATATCACATAAATGGAGAACAAAAATTTGTCTGATAAAAATAAAATAGGGAAAGATCAAGAACTACTTCCTCCTAGTGCTGAAGCTGCTGCCACTAGTCATGACATAGACAATAAAATGCCATCGACATCGTCTGCCAAGGCCGATGCCCAAAGTCATAGTAGAGGGCATAAAATCCCAAATTACAAAGTTCAGGAAAATGACCTTAAAAAAATACATTTAAATCGTCTGAGGAGAAGCGTAGACTTGCCAATATGCCAATTACGACACGGAGTGGCAAGGAACGGCTATGGTCTTTCCCTATGTTCATGACTAGTGGTTCAGCTTCACATGACAATGGAAGCCCTCCTCCCGTTACAAAAATCAAACTAGTTAAGCTGACAAAGGCACAGTCAGGTGCATAAATATTGCCTCTATTCACCACCACAATGGCTTTGAAATGAAACAAACAAGATGTGCTTTAACTGCAGACTTTCAGATTTAATTTGAGGGTAATTACATCCAGATCAGGTGAACGGTGTAGGAATTACAACAGTTTCTATATGTGACTCCCACTTTTTAAGGGGCCAAAAGTAATGGGACTATCAACTGAAAAGCTATTTCATGGACAGGTGTGGGCTATTCCCTCGTTTTTTCATTATCAATTAAGCAGGTAAAAGGTCTGGAGTTGATTCTAGGTGTGACATTTGCATTTGGAATCAGTTGCTGTCGACTCTCAATATGAGATCCAAAGAGCTGTCACTATCAGTGAAGCAAGCCATCATTAGGCTGAAAAATCAAAACAAACCCATAAGAGAGATAGCAAAAACATTAGGTGTGGCCAAATCAACTGTTTGGAACATTCTTAAAAAGAAAGAACGCACCGGAGAGCTCAGCAACACCAAAAGACCCAGAAGACCATGGAAAACAACTGTGGTGGATGACAGAAGAATTATTTCCCTGGTGAAGAAAAACCCCTTCACAACATTTGGCCAAATCAAGAACACTCTCCAGGAGGTAGGTGTATATGTGCCAAAGTCAACAATCAAGAGAAGACTTCACAAGAGTGAATAAAGAGGGTTCACCACAAGATGTAAACCATTGGTGAGTTTGCCAAACAACATCTAAAAAAGCCATTACAGTTCTGGAACAACATCCTATGGACAGATGAGACAAAGATCAACTTGTACCAGAGTGATGGGAAGAGAAGAGTATGGAGAAGGAAAGGAACTGCTCATGATCCAAAACATACCACCTCATCAGTGAAGCATGGTGGTGGTAGTGTCATGGCGTGGGCATGTATGGCTGCCAATGGAACTGGTTCCCTTGTATTTATTGATGATGTGACTGCTGACAAATGCAGCAGAATGAATTCTGAAGTGTTTTGGGCAATATTATATGCTCATATTCAGTCAAATGCTTCAGAACTCATTGGACGGCGCTTCACAGTGCAGATGAACTATGACCCAAAGCATACTGCAAAAGCAACCAAAGAGTTTTTTAAGGCTAAAAGTGGAATGTTATGCAATGGCCAAGTCAATCCCCAGACCTGAATCCGATTGAGCATGCATTTCACTTGATGAAGACAAAACTGAAGGGAAAATGCCCCAAGAACAAGCAGGAACTGAAGACATTTGCAGTAGAGGCCTGGCAGCAGAGCCGGCCCTAACCAATTTGGTGCCCTAGGCAAGAATTTGGATGGTGCCCCCTAGCAGATAATCCCACCACACTACACTCTAAAGACACTCTCCCCCACCTCTTCATACATGATAGTTTTCACTTACCTCTTAGGAGTTTCTTCCTTTTCTCTTCTTTCTTTCTTTAGGAGTCTGGCAGAGGACATAAAATTGTGATTCATTTGCCCCCATTTTTACATATTTATTACATATATATCTATCTCTCTCTCTCTCCATGTACACACACACAAACACACATATATACAGTACACACACTGATCCAGTTGCAGCCCACCTCACAGCACCACATACTACCCCTTCACTGCCCAACTCACAGAACAGCACCCCTCTCAACACAGCAGCCCTGGCCTCATCCATCACCCCCTTTCCCAGCACAGCACCCCCGGCCTCATCCAGCACCCCCTTTCCCAGCACAGCACCCCTGGCCTCATCCAGCACCCCCTTTCCCAGCACAGCAGCCCTGGCATCACCCAGCACCCCCTTTCCCAGTACAGCAGCCCTGGCCTCATCCAGCAATCCCTTTCCCAGCACAGCAGCCCTGGCCTCATCCAGCACCCCCTTTCCCAACACAGCAGCCCTGGCCTCATCCAGCACCCCCTTTCCCAGCACAGCAGCCCTGGCCTCATCAAGCAGTCAGAACCACTCATTCAGCATGGTAGTGGATAGATCCCTTTCAGTATTTGTACCCTGATGTCATCAGTTACTGTCCAAAGTCATTCCCTACTGTTATGTTCTGGGTTGTTTGTGGACCCGGGGTGGTAGCAGGAGCGATCACAGAAGCAGATTTGAAAATAAAACTAGGATTTTTAATAAGTGCTTGAGTAGACATATAATGTGGCAGTAAATAAAAGTCCAGGAATATATAAATGTGCACAAGAGTTCTGTGGTGGGAGCAAAAGGGTTAATGTCCAAGTAGAAACAATTAGAGTTGTCCAGGTGTGTGCAGGTAGTGAAACTGAAAACAATCAAGTCAGGATTGCAGGTAGTGAACTGAAAATAATCAAGCCAGGTTTGCAGGTAGTGAACTGAAGCGCAGGATGTCAGCAGGCTCAGGCACTCAGGTATGGGCAAGGGTGATGGAGGAAGCGGGGTAGTCCAGTGGGAGCTAGGAGCTGACAGGCAGACTGGCAGACAGCGAATTCACAGGAACAGGAAAGCACAGAGAACTCCCTCTCAGCTAGGCTGAGATATACGTTGCACTGGCAAAGAAGGAAGGCACTGACCCTTCCTAAATACCCCATGCCGTGCTGTTACTGGCCGGAGGGAACATGTGACTCACCAGGATTGTCCAACCGCATCACATAGCCAGAAGGCAAGATGGCGGCGCCCATGCCAAACGGAACGGAGACGCTGCCAGGCCTCACCAGCGCAGAGTTACAACAGGGCCGCACAACAACGCGCGCAGCCAAAGACCCCCGCCAGACACCAGCTCCACCACCAGACAGCCCGCGTCACAACGACCTCACAGTTAACACCAGCCTAGCGCCATGCTGAAATACCCTGGCCGTGACACCTACTATCCACGTGGGCATAATGGGGGAATATAAACCTGTGGCGAGCAAATGTATGGGCATGGAACTTCCGCCCTCACTGCATGTCACTTCCAGATACAAATATTGAAGGGGATGTATACACTACCCCACTACCCTTTCAGCACAGCACCCCCTGTGCTCATTAATTATGCACCCCTTTCCCAGCACAGCACCCGTCAGTCATCCAGCACAGTCAGCACCCCTGGCCAGGCTGGCCTCTATGCAGCCCTTTCCCAGCCCAGTTAACATCTCTCAGTTATCCATCAGTGCCCCTCTACCAGCTGAGAGTTCAGTTGACTTACTTAGGGCCCCATTATCAATGATGCATAACACCTTTAGCGCTCACTAAAAGGGTTAGGTCATTCTTTCTGTATTTAACAAACAGCGATAATCTAAGATTACTGCTGTTTGTCACAGCATCGTTCCTGCCATCTTTAGATGGTGAGAGCAATGCAGTCCCCTTTGCCGGCAACGGGTATCCAGCGCTGTCTTTCTGTCTTCCAGGCACTACCGGGTCCCCTCTGGGTTAAGTGGCATGCACATGTGCAGATGGACCGTCCCGCATGCGCATTACACAGAAGCCCATAACTGGTAGCATTAGGCTGAGCGGAGGATGTGGCCAACAAGGAGGACTTTGCTGCAACTCGCCGGAGGGGCATTTTCGTTTGTGTCACTGCCACTCTAAATAAAATAATGCTTCTGGTGTTTAGCTTTGTTAATAAATGGGGGCCCTTATGCCGGCTACACACTAGACGTTATATTGTCCGATCTGGCGGATCGGACGACAAATTGTCCGCAATGGCCAGTGTGTACCCGCTATGTCACTGAAGATAGCGCGTGCCTGCGCATCGACAGCAACATTATCCGTTGGACCTGGATGCAGGTCCGTCGGGTTATATCGTCAGCAGGAGCTATGCTGCGGAATGCATCATGGCCCTGCCGTTGCTCTGACGCTCCCGGCAAAAGCAAATGTGTATGCATTTGCCGATACTGGAACCCCTGCCGGGTCACGCTGCTAGCGATTTCGTGCTGGGTACACATCGTTAAGTGTGTACACAGTTTAGACTCACTCTCTTCAGGGCCAGGGAGGCAGTCGCACCCACCCCTGCTTGTTTTTCCAGCTTCTGGCCTGTCCCTGCTGTACTTGGTGGGTGCTGGGCTATGGATGGAGAAGGAGCCGTGAGATGTGAGGGGTGGCTGCGGTAGGGCATTCGCAGAATACCCTCCCATGTCCATTTTACTTGCTGCAGCTCAGTGGAGGAACTAGTGAGTGGTGGCCTCACACCACATATGGTATCAGTAGTGCCATATAATGCAGAGTGCAACGCAGAGGAGTGTCACAGTGAGCAGCATATAATACAGAGAGTGTCGCAATGAGCGCCATATAAAGCAGAAAGTTGCAATGAGCGCCATAAAATGCACAGAGACATGCATTCAGCACCTTATAATGCAGTGGCGCCATATAATGCACAGAGTGTCACAGTAAGCGGCATATAATACAGAGAGTGTCGCAGTGAGTGGCATATAATATAGAGTGTCGCAGTGAGCACCATATAATGCAGAGAGTGTAACAGTAAGCGGCATATAATACAGAGTGTCACAGTGAGCGGCATATAATGCAGAGAGTGTTGAAGTGAGTGGCACATAATATAGAGAGTGTCGCAGTGAGAGCCATATAATGCACAGAGACCTGCAGTGAGGGCCTAATTCAGACCCGCTCGCGAGCGCAGGACACTCGCAAGCGGGTCGATGGTGCCCTAATGCGCATGCGCACGACAGAGGGAGCTCCATTGTGCGCATGCGTGAGACCCACATAGCGACAGCCAAGCTGTCGCTATGGGTCTCGCACCAAAGGGGGCGTGCAGTCGATGGTGATTGACAGCACGCCCCCTTTGGTGGGTGTGCCGGGGGCGTTGCTGCCCAGACGGAGACGTTCCCATGGGAATGCCTTCCATCTGGAGCCGGCCCCACTGACATCACTAGTGATGTCAGTGGGAGTGCTTTTGGCTCTGATAGAGCCAAAAGCATTCCTGGGCTTGTGGCAGCGAGACCCTACCACAGGGTCTCGTCGCAAGCCCGATGGTCGCAATGGTCTTGACCATCGCGACCATCATCATGGACGCTCGCATAAGCTGTGGGTGGTAACCCACAGCTATGCGAGCGTCCAAAAGGCCGCTCCATTTTTAGGTAGGAGGGCCCTGATTCAGAGCGAGCGCTCTTGTCAGAGCGTCCGGCTCTGAATCAGACCCTGAGTGCCTTATAATGCAGAGAACATCACTGACCCTCATATAATTAATAGCACAGATAATATGGACAAACCCCTCACATGCATATAGCATTAATACAGCCCCCACCCCCCACACAACATTAACACCCCCCACTCACACGCTACTACATTAATACTCTCCCCACTCACACACTACTACTACATTAATACACCCCCACCACAGGCAGTAAAACACACTCCAACCTCCCTCCCCCAGAAAACCAAAAACAATACACCTCTCCCCATTGCATGCAGATACCACCCCCTAGACTGGCACTTACCTGTCCTGGAAGTGGATGTGTGGTCCCTGCTGGGGCTGGTCTCCATGGCACATGATGACAGTCACAGGAGAGGAGAGGCTGTGACAGAGAGGGCTAGACTGCAAAGGAAGGGGCGGGGACCCGGGATCAGGGGGCCGAGTCTCAGGCAGGGAAAGGACTGTAGGAATGTGGAACAGATGAAGAGGGGGCTGGGACTCTGGGGGCGGGGCTGGGTCTCAGGCAGTCAGTCTAGTGACAGGCTGGTCATACAGTGATGGTAAGAGAAGCCCCCCTCCTCCTCCTCCCTCGGTACGGCCCCCTGCCAGACACAGGCAGCGCAGAGAGAGTTACTGTAATAATGAGTCAGTGTGACTCATTATTAGCACTGCTGGGCTGCCGAGCGGCGGGATGCCCCTAAAGCATTGCAAATGCCCTAGGCATTTGCCTGCTATGCCTATGTCTAGGGCCGGCTCTGCCTGGCAGAGCATCACCAGGGATGAAACCCAGCGTCTGGTGATGTCTATGCGTTCCAGACTTTCAGGCTGTAATTTTTGCAAATCCTTTGCAGGCAAAGTATTAAAAAGTGAAAGTTAGATTTAGGATTGATTAGTTTGTCCCATTACTTTTGGCCCCTTACAAAAGTGGGAGGCACATATAGAAACCATTGTAATTCCTACACCGTTCACCTGATTTGGATGTAATTACCCTCAAATTAAATCTGAAAGTCTGCAGTTAAAGCACATCTTGTTTGCTTCATTTCAAAACGATTGTGGTGGTGAATAGAGGCCAAAATATGAAAATTCTGTCAATGTCCCAATATTTATGCACCTGACTGTATATAGTATGAATGGATGATTTATAAGAGTGTTTTATGGTAAATGTGATACTGTTTAAATTATAGATTGTGAGGGGAGAGAGAGTGCTGAAGTTGCTAGAAGGGGCATGGGCCACCAAAGAAGCAGGAACTACAGGGGCTCGTGGCACTTTAGAAGGTGCTAGTAGCATGGCGCGAGCTACCCCTAAGGCAGGGCTCGTGCCGCTTCTAGGTGATTTATATAAGCAGAGCGCACCCTGAGCAGGCAGTCTGCTGTTCCCCCTTCCAGAGTGGCCGCCATTTTGAGACCATGTGTGGGACACTCTGGGTTCTCTGCCGCCTTAGGCCCACCTGCTCTGGATTCCTCCCTCCTGCCGTACCTGGTTCTCTGCTGCCGGCTGCTCTGCTTTCCCTCTACTACTTAGAAGCTGGGCCCCCTCTCTTCAGCTAGCCTCTCCCCTTGTGTGCTGGTCACCTTGGGCTACTACAGCACGCTGAAAGTTGGAGCCTCTGACGTTCCTGCACCCTGTGGATCATCCATTACCTCAGCCCAAAGTGAGTACTTACCTGTCTCCTGCCTCTCCAGTTGATCCTGGGACCTGTGGTGCCACAACTTATTGCATCACCCTGAGTTGATTGTGTGCCCCTGCCCTGTACACTCCATGATGTCAATTCTACCTGATTTGAACCTTCACCTTTGGGATTTCCAACCTGAAGGCTACAATATGTACTAAATTAAACCTCACCCCCTCCCACATCTAATAAGTACATGTGGAGTTTTTTATTTTTACGTTCTTATACCTCTTTTGGTATACCTATGCTTATAATGCCTAGATGGAAGAAATCTTCTGCAGGTGACCTCACACCATATCTCACGAAACATAAGCACCTGCCTGATCCTAAGGATGCTGCACCGGATTCGGCTCCTGACCACTCTAACGACTCAGAAGAAGACGACCTTTCTCCTATTACATCCAGAAAAGACCAACTGGAATGTAGAGTCGAGGAGGTGGTTACATCACAACAGTATTATGATGCCGATCTCGCACAGCTATGCCATGATGTTGCCCAACTCCAAGAAGGCCAAGAAGACCAAGATAACAGAGCCTGACATAACAATTTACGCATCAGAGGTATTCCTGAAGACGTCGACCTCCCCCATCTTGAGCTCTATCTCAAAGGCCTGTTATGCAGCTATCTCCCTCTACTCCGGAAGATCACCTGCTCCTCGATTGGTCCCACCATGCACTCAAACCACGCTCTCAATCTTCTTCTCAACCTCGAGATGTTATTCTACGTATGCATTATTTTACAGCTAAAGAGACTATCATGAGGGAGGCCCGCAAGCTCCCTTTGGTCACCTTCAGAGATGCAACTCTTCAGATTTTGCAGAATGTTTCCTCCTGGACCCTTGCTAAACAAAGGGATTTTAAACCTCTCACCAACCTGCTTCGCCACCACAATATAAGATACTGTTGGGGTTACCCCTTCCGCATCCTAATATGGCATCAGAACCAGCTACAAGAGGCTCAATCTCTCCTTGAGGCTCAACCTCTTCTTCCAACACTGTGTATATCTGAAGAGCTTGGTCCTACACCCTCCGCCCCTCTTCCCCAAAGATCTCTACAGACGACGACTCGGTGCCCCCCTCCATCAGAATGGTCTACTGTTCCTGCATCTTCCAAATCCTCCACTCCAACCTCTGAAACCTGAGGTTTCTTCTTTAATAAGGTATTCTATCATATATGTACACTTTATTCATTAGTACCATTTCACCACAGTTCCTGGTACTACCTATGTGTATCTCTACTATATACTATTGCCACCACTATATATATTCACAAACAGAATACATCTTATCTATAGCTGAGCGCAATATAACTATTCCTCTTTCTATATACCTGATGATGTGCCACTTTTGTCTACCTTTCCATTTTCAACTGTTTGCTTTTCTGGCCTTCCTCTCAACCATTGCGCATGGGTCTTAGGGTATTCTCCTTCAACGTGAAGGGCCTCAACAGCCACCAAAAATGCAGCAAACTCTTTACCACCCTTAACATGTATGAAGGAGACCTAGTGTTTCTACAAGAAACCCACTTTCTGTGTACTCTCCATCCAGAACTCCACTCTAAAGCCTATCCTACTGCCTACCATGCTTGCGACTCTAGGCAGAAAAAATTAGGCATTGCTATTCTTTTTGCCCACCACCTCACTTTCGATATGATCGACTCTTATGAAGTTAAGGAGGGCCGCTTCCTTATCCTTGTGGGTACTCTTACTTGGGACTATACCTTTCTCTCTTCTGTGCACAACTCCTATCCTCATATAGATATGATCCTGCTCAGCCATGACTTAGCCCTCCAACTGATGGATGTTTATATCTATCCCTTGAAATGGTCTGACCATGCCCCTGTTTCAGCTGATCTCTCCTACATTACTGAACGTCCTCGTCCAATGACCTGGTGTTTAAATTATACTATTTTTCATTCTGGCGATGCAATCACCCATCTCAATACCCTTCTTACAGATTATTTTCAATTAAACAATCTCCCAGGCACTTCTCCTTCCACCCTCTGGTTGGCTCATAAAGCTGTTTTAAGGGGGCATCTGATTAGTATGGCCTCTAAAAATAAAAAAGACATTTTAACCCGTACTAATTCCCTTTCTATTTGGCTACAGCAACTTGAGTCACAACACAAACAGTCCCCTAACCCCTCCCTACACAGGAGCATAACAGTGTTCAACATTCTCTTGCTCTGTTTTCTCCCAACCCACTGCTAAACATCTTAAATGGTTACGCCAAACCTTTTACAAAAAAGGAGATAAAGCTGACAAGATTTTGGCATCTAGACTCCATGTGGTACAAACCTATAAAAATATCCTTATGATTAAAAATTCCACAAATCACATTTTTCTTGACCCTGCAGCTATCCATTCTGAATTCCAGAGCTTTTACAATTTATACAACCTAAAATCTACCTCTCCCCCTACTTCTGTCCCACCTACTGATTCGGCTATCCAAGAATTTCTTTCCGCTGCTAACCTTCCTCGATTTTTTCAAGAGACCATAGAATGTTTGAGTAGGGAGATCTTGGAAGAGGAAATCGAAATTTCAATTAAGCAGCAGAAATCTGGCAAGTCCCCTGGGCCAGACGGCTTTACGACTGCATATTATAAAAAATATATGGGCATCTAGTTCCCCACCTGCATTCCCTTTTTAATGTCTTCCATGGGGACTCCTTCCCTATGGATATGCTTGAGGCCAGGATTATTGTGGTGCCGAAGGAGGGAAAGGACCTGCACAATTGTGCTAGTTATAGACCTATCTCCCTTCTGATCTTAGATGTTAAAATCTATGCAAAAATTTTAGCTAACAGACTCAACCAGGTCCTTTGCTCCTTGGTCCACTATGATCAGGTGGGCTTTGTGCCAGGATGTCAAACTCAAGATAATACCCATAGGACTATAGGCCTAATTCATATCATAAACTCTAGGAGATTCCCAGCTGTAATCGTTTCTCTCGATGCCGAAAAAGCATTCAATAGGATCTCCTGGAGCTTTATGTCCCAAACCCTGCAATTGTTTGAGATATTGAGAGACTTCCTGACTAGTGTCATGGCCCTTTACTCTAATCCTTCCTCTGCAATTTCCATCAATGACATTCCATCCAATTGATTCCCTATCTCAAATGGCACCAGGGAGGAGTGCCCTTTGTCCCTTTTGATATTTGCCCTGGTGATAGAACCTCTGGCATCCCTAATCCAACTGAACTCTAATATACATGGAGTGCTGGTTGGGAATACCTCTTCCAAGGAGGCCTTTTCACTGACGATACTTTGCTCATGCTAACTCAACCTCGGATTTCTTTACCCAACCTTTATCATCTACTAAACTGCTATGGTATACTATCTGGGTATAAAATTAATTATTCTAAATTGGAGGCCATGCTCCTTCATATTCCTCATCAAGGTGTTGAGTCCATTAAATCCTCCTACAATTTTAAGTGGCACCATAGGAAAATCAAATATTTTGGGATCTTCCTGACGTCCCGTTACAATTTATTATATCAGCAGAACTTTCCACAGCTGTTTATAAAGCTTCAAGCAGATTTGGACTCCTGGAAACGACATGCTCTTATGGCTGGGCAGGATCAAAGCATTCAAGATGAATATTCTCCCTAAATGGCTCTACCTTTTCCAAACCCTCCCGGTAGCAGTTCCCCTTACTCTCTCTCACAATATTCAGAAAAGTATTAATCAGTATATTTGAAATGGCAAACCCCCTCAGTTTTCTTCGACTATTCTTAAAAAGTCTATTTCCAAGGGAGGTAGAGGACTCCCTGATTTTAAGCTCTACTATATAGCCTCACATTTTTCTCAAATTCAATACACAAAGTAGGTAGTGTTCTTAAAAGCGCTTATAAGATAAAAATAAATTATACTCATAACAGTCCTTTTAGGCTTGTCGTTCTCTTGAAAGGATTCCTCCTCAGGCAATATACAAAACAAAAGAGACAAAAAAGGACATCTGTGTAGAATAGTTCGAAATGTTCATTGATGTTTTCATATAAACAAAGTGTTCATGGGAAGTGATTTCTTTCTATATGGAAAGGTGACGTACCACACTCACATGGAAATGGATATATCTAAGCTCCAAAAGGTATCTTTATATTTTGGGCAAAATATACTGGCTCAACATGCGACCAAAACAATGGGATTTAAACGTACCCTACTCACATTAACAATGGTAGGGAAAAATATATAAAGGTATCTTTACTGGGACACGCACCCAACTCACTTGGACAAACACAGCATGAAGCACATCAAGGTTTCTTTATATTCCTTATTATGTCTCCAAAATAAACCAGCAGGCAATTTTCAGTATTTATTCAAGTCCACAAAAGATATAAAAACATAAATGTAAGCACACAATCCAAAAGGTTCAGGAGAAGCAGAATTTCCACAATATCCAGGCACAGTTGTTAATCACTATAGTACATTGTATATAGAGCCGTCCGGAACAGTCTCCAAAAAAACAACAAAATGTACTTGAGTACCTTACTGGAAGTGCGATTCCTTACCACCCCCAAAATATCCTTATTGGTGATGCACAAAGTCCTCTCATAACCAACGCGTTTCAATCTATTGATCTTTTTCAAGGTATAAATGAGAGGTGCATCCTACCTGTCTATTTATACAGGAATCAATTATTCTTCTTCCAGTCACATGATGCGGTCACTTGATGCGACCGGATGTGACATCAGTCCTCTTACTTAATAAAAACAATGACTTAAAATAAAACTCCTTACTGTGGGCTCATTGCACCAACCCTAAGAACAGTGGTTATGGTACCTAACCCACAGATCCGGTAAGTATATACCTCACCGGGAGCGCCTTTATGTGTCAGGATTCCTGCGATCACACTCCATGGTGTTGGACCGCAGGTGACCCACACAGCTTCACCGGAAGTGCGTCACACCCCGATGTTACCATGGTTACACTCCACCACCATGGAACGCAAGCGACCCACATGGATATCTCCATACGCTAGCTCCTCCGGTATCGCGCTCCTTTTAATGAAGCGCAAACAAACATAAACCACAAATCAAGTGGGTATATGCCTCACCGGGAGCACTTCATGTGTCAGGATTCCTGCGATCACACTCCATAGTGTTAGACTGCAGGTAACCTATACGGCACACCCCGATGTTTCCATGGTTACACTCCACAACCATGGAACGCAGGTGACCCGCAAGGATATCCTCACATGTTAGCACTCCCTGGGTTGTGCTTCGTTTCAATGGAGCGCATACAAAACATATGTATCTTCAAATCAGGTACATTATAATGGCACCTGATTCCGCAAATGTTCAAATACATAAATAAATACTAAAGAGGAGTATATCAAAATTATACACTCATACATATAAATAAATACAATGATAATAAAAATTACTAAAAAACCATTACTGTAAAAACCATTTCAGCTCAAAATCAGCGTTTAAACCACCAGGCATTAAAGTATCGAGGTTAAAAATCCACTTCATTTCAGCTCTAGCAAGATTACCTTCTAAATCCCTATCCTTCCAATTAGATTTTATGTTCTGAATACCAATAAATCTAATTAAATCTTTATTGGAACATTTATGAGTAGTCTTAAAATGATTTGATAGGGTATGTGTTTCCATGCCTTTCTTAATATTACGTAAGTGTTCTGCGAGTCTAGTCTTTAAAGCTCTTGATGTTTGTCCTATATATATTAGGCCACATCTACACTCAACTAGATACACTACATTGATGGTATGGCACGTAATGAACTCATTTATAGTGTACTCCTTTCCTTTCACCATAAAATTTGTAATTTTAGTGGTCGGAGATGAAATGGTTTTACATGCTATACATAGTCCACATCTATGAAACCCTTTTGTACGGATGGGGTTACAATTTGTAGAAGGTAATGTACTTCTTACTAAAGTGTTTTTTAAATTCGGGGCTTTTCTATAAATGAATGTTGGCTTTGATGGAATTGTATCTTTTAGGACCGGATCCTTCAATAGGATTTCCCAATGTTTCTTAATAATCTTCTCTATGTTTTTATATTCAGAGTTAAAGCCTGTAATAAATGCCCACTCAGTATTCTTTTTATTATTATTATTATGGCACTGGTCTACATTTTTATTAAGTACTTTATCTCGATCCATTAGTAATACCTCTTCTCCCACTACTTTCACTAAATCTGGATCATAACCCTTTTTGAGAAATCTATTGCTCATCGCAGATATTTGTGTTCTCAAATGGACATCTTCACTGCAATTTCTCCGCAGTCTTAAAAACTGGCCGTTAGGTATACCTTTCAGCCAGTTTGGGTGGTGATTACTTGTTTGGGGTATATAACTGTTTGAATCAGTGGGTTTAATATACCCCTTTGTGTGGATGATGTTGTTCTTCACATATATGGTCAAATCTAAAAAGTTCACCTGCGTTTTGCTGACGTCAAAGGTCAGGTGAATATTCTTAATATTATGATTCAATGATTCACAAAATGATTCTAAATCTGTATCTGTCCCCTTCCATATAAACATGATATCATCAATAAACCTGAACCATGATACCAAGTCTGCACCCACCCCCCCACACCACATCATGCTCCCAACGGGACATGAATAGGTTGGCGTAGGCGGGCGCAAACTTGGTACCCATGGCCGTTCCGACACACTGAAGATAATATTCACCCTCAAAGAAAAAATAATTATTTTTTAAAATAAATTCAATACCTTCTAAAATAAAATTAATCTTATCTGGTGACATGTCCGTTTGTTTGAAATGCCATTTCATGGCTTCTATTCCATCCTCATGGTTTATACTTGTATAGAGCGATGTTACGTCAGCCGTTACCAAATACATGTTCACAAAAACCTCTACATTCCTCAACTTATTAATGGTGTCAATTGTATCTTTCAGATAAGATTTGCTTTTTTGCACTATCGGCTGGAGGTAATAGTCGATCATCTCAGACAGGTTTGTAGTTAAACTTCCTGTGCCCGAGATGATCGGTCTCCCTGGAGGAGCTGTAGGGTTTTTGTGTACCTTAGGTAACATATATATCCCTGGTGTTCTAGGATTAGCAATATTTAAGTACTCAAACTCTTTTTTATTAATAGTCCCTTTCTCCAGAAACTTAATCAAGAACTTATGGTAGTTGTTTTTAATCTTCATCGTCGGATCAGTTTTCAATTTCTGATAGGTGTTATTTTTCTTTAGTTGATCATCTAATTCCTTAATATAATATTGTTTATCCAAGATTGCCACAGCTCCACCCTTATCACACGGTTTTATAACAATCGTTTTGTCTTCTTTTAAGTTTTTTAGAGCCTGTCTTTCTCTTTTAGTTAAATTCCCTAAAAGTTTCTTATGTTTGGTATTTTTTATCTTATTAAGTTTCTTCACATCATCCAAAACTGATTTAGCGAAGCATTCAATCAAGCTCCCTCTAACATGGACGGGATTAAAAGTAGATTTTTTTCTTGAACGGTGCTGGTGTACTGCATACTTGTGTGGTACCGGTTTGTACTTCCCCCCCATTCTCCTTTATTTTAAAGAATTTTTTCACTGTTAACTTTCGGGAGAACTTATGGACATCTAGAAACGTATTAAATGGATTGACATGATTACTTGGGGCAAATTTTAATCCTTTTTTAAGGACACTTTCCTCCTCCTTGGTTAAATTTCTTTCACTAAGGCTGGATATTGAATCCAATTATATCAACTCCCCAGACCTATCTTCCCTGTGGGGCCTACAGAAGAAACATCGTCCCCCCTCCTCCAACCTCCCACCAACAATTAAATTCCATTTACGGATATGGACTTTATACTCATTTAAATTTGCTATCACCACCTCTATATCTCCTCTTACACCCATATGATATTAGCCCAAATTTGCCCCAGGTTTGCATGTGGCACGTGAAGTAGTGGATACAGGCGTCCTTTAAATTTCCTGCTGATTTTAGTTCACAGGGGCTTTGGCTTTCTCTCTCAGACCTACAATTGCAATGTCCAGCCCAACCCCTAAATCCCTTTGAATATTTTTCAAATACAGCACTTTTTAGATTCCCTACCACAGGCCCTGCTTCTTCGCGACCTCACCCCCTTTGAACGACTCTGTTACAATATCCTCGTCGATGCTACTTGCCCCCACTAATAATCCCCGTGAATCCTCCTGGGATGTAGACCTTGCCCCCCCCACCTAATGAGGAGGCTTGTGAAGACATGAGACTGGCAATTGCTAAAACTTTCATCTCTACTCACTTTAATGAAACTTCTTATAAATTACTGTATACTACTGTTGGTATTATACCCTAGTACAGCTCTCCCATAGGTATCCCTCTGCTTCACCCCTCTGTTGGAGAAATTGTGGCCTTCGGGGAACCTTAGCCCATATCTGGTGGACCTGCCCAGTCCTCGAACCCTTTTGGACCTCAGTCCATATTTTTCTGAATAATATATTTGAGAACCCAATTACGAAGGACCCATGGACCTTCCTTTTAAGTTTCCCCCTCCTGATTTTAAAAAATGCTCTGTTAAATTGTTATCCCATATCTTAGTTGCTGCCAGGAGTTTGATTGCTCGCAACTGGAAGAACCTTCTTCCACCATCCCTCTCTGCCCTAAAGTCACAAATCTGGCAAATAGCGGAGATGGAAAATATCACCTACTATCTTCATGATAGAGGTCATATGTTCTCTCAAGTGTGGGCTCCATGGCTCTTATATGATGGCACTACTCCATCTTTGATCTCCACACCTACTACCCATGTATGATTCATGTGCATTGGATGGCTCTGCTCTGACCTTTAAGTGGCAAACCCCTCTAACTAGCTGAATACTTTTATTGTTTTTTGAGCGGCACTTTCTTCTTCTAATGCTTTCTGTACAATATCTGGTATTATTTATGATACCTTATTTCTCTTAGTAGTCCTGTTCCCCCTGCCCCCCCATGCCTTTACCCCCCTCCCATTCTACCAACCACCTTATATGTTTTGGTTTATTGCCAACGATTTTATTTAAATAATAGCTCATTTCTAAGGCTTATTCTGTTTATGTCTTAAATACTTGTTTTTGTGAGCTTTCTTAATAAAGAATTTAAAAAAAAGAAAAGAAAATATAAAAGTTAATGGTCATATGTTTGTTTACCTGTCGCTGAAAATAGCAGAAGGACGAAGTGGAGGAGTCTACAAGGAAAAATAAACCAGAAACAGGTGTTGCATTGCAAATAAACCAGAAACAGGTGTATTTTGCATTGAATATGCACTATATTCTATTGCTTTAGGTTTTCCCAGGCAAACCTATCACCATTAAACCTAGCTTGGGTGGAAGCACTCTATATATAAATTACAAATTATACCATTACCAATATAGTATTCTCAGGTTCCCCATATTAGAGGGTTTGAGGGGTTATATTTGGAGGCATACTGCTGAGATACGAGGGTTACCGAGAGTAGTAAAATAAAAATGGAATGTTTTAATGGAAATTACCTTTATTTATGATGTCAGAGGAAAGGGGTAAACCCAAAAAGGTGCTTTGCTATAGGAGGACATTTCTCTGAATTTACAGACAAACATGTAGTTAAACAAGGAAGAGCATTTTATGGGACAATACAGCCCCATATAGTTGATAAAAGGAAGAGGGGAGTTAGGACTAGTGTGCGCCATGCTAATAGAAACAGAGAGGGATCTAGACCCTAATCTGGTCCCTATGATGATGATTGCTGACTATAATTCTGGGAGAAGGTGGAATATAATATGACCTTTTTGCTCCAATAAGAATCAAGATGCATATAGTTCATTTAGATCTTCAGGGTTATCCTGAGAAAGTTGCTGCATTATCAGAGGAACCAGTTGTTTATGAAAAATGGACTTCTGTATAGAGACTGCCAGAAAGTTGGAGGAAGAGGTAAACTTCAAATAGTGTTACGGCAGAAGTATAGAATGATGGTGATGCATGCTTTACATGATGATCATGGCCATTTGGGATTAGAAAAACTTTTGGTTTGATAGCTGTAGTATGGTTTATTGGCCCAATATGAGAATGGAGATTGAGAATGATTGCCACTCATGTGGAAATTGTATTCTACGTAAAACATTACCAACAAAAGCAGCACTATTGGGACATATTCAAAGTAATGGTCCCATGGACCTTGTGTGTATTGACTATCTAACATTAGAGGTTGATTCTGGGAAAAAAATTTAATGTATTGATAGTCTCTGACCATTTCACACAGTATGCACAAGCCTATGTGACACCTAATTAAACAGTTGTTACCATAGCCAAAACATTATGGGACAAATATTTTATCCACTATGGCCTACCAAGCAGATTACACTCAGAAGACCAAGGGAGAGATTTTGGAGGCCGATTTATAAAAGAGCTATGCAACATTTGTGGTATAAAGAAATCCCGAACCACTCCATACTACCCCCAGGGTGACCCTCAGCCCGAGCATTTCAACAGCACCATGCTTAATATGTTGGGCATGTTAAACCTGTTGGATAACGTCAAGTGGAAGTAATATATAAAATATATAAATAAGTTAGTACATGCCTACAATTGTACGAGAAATGAGGCCACAGGATTATATGTTCGGAAGGGAAGCCAAGCTTCCACTAGATGTTTGTATGGGAATAAATAAAGCCACCATTTCTCATACTAAGTATGTAGAGAACCTCAGGAAAGAGTTGAAGACGGCCTTTGAATTAGCTAATAGAACGGGTAGCAAACTTGAAGAAAAAAATAAAACACACTATGATCGGAGAGTTCGCACCCAGAAACTAGCTACTAGAAATAGAGTACTTCTCAGGCAGCTAGGTATGCCTAAAAAATTCAAAATAGCTAACCAATGGAAGGAGGATCCCTTTGTGGTGGTGGGAAAGTTTCTGGACTTACCAGTGTACAAAATTAAACATGAAAATGGGTCTAATAAAATATTTACTTATCATAGGCAACACTTGCTTCCAATACGGAAGGAAATTCAGTTGAGTAACATTCAACCTCCAGATGTATTGACTTCTTCTGAAAGAAATATACAGAAAGCGATATTAAAACTGAATACCAGTAATTTGGGTCAAAGTGATTTAGAGGAACAAGAGAATGAGAATGAAAGACAAGGATATTTCTATATGGAGGGTCCTCCTATACATGAATACTTACCTGAAATTCCACCGGAAGAAACTATGGACTTAAGGGATAGTATAACTATATGTGAAACTTCTAATGAACTTTCTTTAGGGAGTGATGGAGAGAGTTCAAGAGAAAGCTACTCATTATATGAGGATGGTGACCTGAATGGATTAGGGGATAGAGTAAGGCCCAGCAGGCAAAGAAAGCCCCCAGTGATTTTGACATATGATCATTTGGGGGAACCAAGGAGGGTGGATAGAATAATACATCCCAGCATAGTTTTTAATTGGCCCTATTTCGGATACACGGAGCTTGGGGGGTAGAGATAAATTAAGTGGTTATATGTATATGTGTTAGGTGGTGGTAATCTCTTCACTGAGCTACATAGATTTCCAGGGGGAGATTGTAGCCACACTAAAATGTGGCTAATAATATATCAGAACTGAAGTATTAACAAGGAAAATGTAGTATACCACACTTTATTATTTGGGATTAGCTATCAGGCCTCCAATTATTTTATGGTGTAATATGCAGTATATTAATTTTATATGTTGTTGTTTTATATTTGTTTGATGTCACATTAAATTCACCCTGCAGTGGGTGTTTGGTTTACCTGGTACTGAAGCCTCTGAGTGCCGCCTTTATTTTTGGTATATATATATATATATATATATATATATATTATGAATAGATGATTTATAAGAGTATTTTATGATAAATGTGATTCTAATACTGTGTAATTTATAGATTGTGAGGGTAGAGAGAGTACTAAAGCCATAGCAGAGGCTGTTACATGCAGAACAAGGGGGCACGGGCCACCAAAGAAGTGGGAACTGCAGGGGGTTGTGGCACTTTAGAAGGTGCTAGTAGCATGGCACAAGCTACCCCTTAGGCAGGACTCGTGCCGCTTCTAGGAGAGGTATATAAGCAGAGCGCACCCTGAGCAGGCAGTCTGCTGTTCCCCCTTCAGAGCGCACATCTCTACTCACCATTAGGAGGGCGAGGAATAGCGATCGAGGTGCCAGAGTAGGACTGTGATCTGGAGGTAGTGCCGTGTGCTAGGTGCTATCGCTGTGTGCCGGGTTTTATAGGTTGTAGGAGCGGCACCGGAGGTGCCAGCCAGCGGCAGCGCTGTGGCGGAAGTGGCTGCAGTCTCTGAGGTAACCTGGCGGCTGTGCAGTGAATAACCAGCCTCCAAAAGTGAGCCCAGCGGCAGCAGCGCCCAGGTCAGAAGGAAGTGGAGGAGTGGCTGCCATTTACGTGGTAACCTGGCGGCTGTTCATTGAATAGCCGGCCTCCAACAGTAAGGCCAGCGGCAGCAGCGCCCAGGTCATAAGCGTTGCCCGCTGCTGATTGGAGCAGACCCTCCATCAACTGAAGGCAGGAGACCAGTGGGCGGAGACCTGATGCTTGATAGGCTGCAGCAGTAGCGCTGAGCCTTGTGTGAGTAAAAAAAGACACACAGCATTCTCACACCAGTTCCCACATTGGTGCTGTATATTAGTCAAGTGGAGAAAGTAATAAGCAGACTATTGTAGAAATACGGTAGCAGCCAAATAAATGTTAAGCACTATATTCCATTTTTTTACAAGGAGCATCTGCTGTATTTAACAGAGGAAATATATAAGTAAAGCCTGAGGGGGACTATACAGCTTTTTCCCATAGTATTGGAGAATTAACATTCAAAGTTATAAGAGCAAGAGAAGGTTAATACAAACCATAGGTTGTCACCAGTTACAAGTACAGTATTGCTCATCGGAGTATTAGTCAAAGCTTCAGGAAGATTTACAGTGTAGCAATAAAGGAGTCCAGGGAAGATATTTATTCTCCAAAATAACAGTATTGAAACTATATATCAACTGTAAGGGAATTGCTACCTTATATCATTCATACTGCTTTATTCTATGGCTTTGGCAATTTACTCTCACAGGGACATATTGTAATAATATCTGGACTAGTCATTTGCTTACTAAAGTAGTCCAGTATGTGAAATTCTGGGTTTTGGTGAGAATTAACTGTGAAGGAGTGGACACAAAGTAATTAATTGGATCACATAAGACTACAATCCCTACCGGGTAAAAAGTGGATTTAATTATTTAGACAAGCCAGCCAACAAGTTTACGGATAACCACAAGGACAATACTTGTGCTAAAAGGAGCTAAGCAAAACTCCTGACTTGAACTATATATATGTCTGTACTTCATTCTAGCATCAGAGGTACATAGTCACCAAGAATAAATTGTAAACAGATAAAAAAGTATAGATGTGATATTTGCTTGCAGACTGCAACAATATGTTTAAATGCATGTGAAATTTTTTTAATTCTGTTTCTCAGAAAAGAAAATATAAAAGTTAATGGTTGTATGTTGCTGACATGTCGCTGATAACAGCAGAAGGACGAAGTAGAGGAGTCTACAAGAACCTTGTACAAGAATGTATATTATGCTGTGTTGTATATTGCATTGAATATACTCTATATTCTATTATTTAGGTTTTCCGAGGCAAATCTATCACCTTTAAACCTAGCTTGGATGAAGGCACTCTATATATAAATTACAAATTATACCATTACCAATATAGTATCCTCAGGTTCCCCATATTAGAGGGTTCGAGGGGTTACACTTACGTTGTGTCTTTCTTGAGAACCTTGAGTGTTATGTCTGCTCCTGCTGCTGGGAGTGGATTTTCATCCCAGAAGGGATGAAGACATTGTGTCTTTCTTCCCAACGGACACAGATCTGAAGAGATGCAAAGAGCTGTTGGTTAGCAAAAAAGTCAGCTTAAGTGGCACATGATGCAGCGGTGGCTTCTCCTTCAGTTTAACCAGCAAGTGCATCTGCCAAGAAAAAACTAAACTTTACCCCAAAAAAACACTGGTGATGCAGATCAGTCAACACAACCAAGTTTTTTTGTCCTCTGCCCAGGTATGACACTGGGCTTTTCCTTATCATGGGCAAGAACTGTTTCATCCACTGGTGCCTAATTTACAAAAACAACATCCTCATCAACAACATCCTCATTAGCGTCAGCTACACAAATATCTTGCTCATCCTGGTGCACTTCCATAGAAGCATCCTCGATTTCTATGTCAGCATTTCACTTGTGGTTACATCATCATAAGAGGCAGAATCACCAGTCATAATTAAAGGCCATGGCCTTAGCCTTTCCTTGCCACTTCATGTGGTGAAACTGGCATATTGCTAATTTTATGACTTTCTGCTATGGGCCCCTCCACCATAGCGGGCCCTGTGCAAGGCACTGGCTTCACCTCCGCTAATTCCGCCACTGGTGGTGGCTAAGATTTCATAAAAAGGGGCATGTGGAGGGATCTGATGGCATATAAAAGAGCTTGAAATCTGACAAATAAAATGGTTGTAACCCCCCTGCAGTTTTGGTCATGCCCCCTGTTTGGGAATCTGAAAATAAAAAGGTGTACTCTCATAGAGATTATTAAGCTTTTTCAAATGCGGTCACTTACTTTTAAATGTAACAAACAAGTTCCTAAAAAATGTGCCAAAATGTAAATACACACAGACTCAAATGAGTACGAATACATAAAATATGGTTTCAAAAACAGTGCTTCTGGCAACCCTAGCAGTGTCTCTTGGTATGGTTAAAGTTGTTATGCTTTCATGTTTCATTTGGTTCCTTTTATGAACTCTGAATAATTTTTCTATGAACAAGAGCTCGTATATATCCAGGCCAGATACATACAACTACAAACTTTGTCTCAGGAAGCCTCATCTATTTTCTGGTAGACCACACCCCATCTGTGGTTTGCAAACAATAATTAATCTGAGCTATGCAAAAGGTTTTGGTGATTTGCACTTTATGTTTAGCTGATAGAAAATGTTTATCTGGTGCTGAGATTTTGAACCCAAAGTAATGAGTATTGTTGCATAATGTTTCTCAGAAGTAATGTAATACTCATTCAGTCTCACTAGTCTATGGACCTCCTTCAGAGGCGCTCGCAAAATGCAAGCGGTCGCTCTGAATGGGGGCGGCCGCTTGGTTTTTGAAGTGCGTCCTCCTGGTCGCTAGCTAAGCTGTGAGTTACCAGACCATCGCGGCCATCGGGGCTTGCGACGAGACCCTAAGGTTGGGTCTTGGCAACCGCAAGCCCCAGGCAGCTTCCTGCTCTGATCGAGCAGGAAGCTCCCCACTGACATCACTGCTGATGTCAGTGCGGCTGCCCACAAAACGGCAGGCGTTCCTTAAGGAACACCTCCGTTTGTGAAACCACCCCCCCGCCACGCCTACAAATGGGTCGAGCTGTCGATCACCATCGACAGCCGCCCATTTTGTAGTGAGCTCCAGAGCACGAGAATTTCTCTCTCGCTCCGGGGCTTGCGCAGGCGCAGTGCGGACTCTGTGCGTGCGCAGGGCCTAAACATTGACCCGCTTGCAAGCGGGCCTAAATGAGGTCCTATATGTGCTGTGCCAGTATTTGATATAATCACCATATAATCATTATTCTCTCCTAGCATGTTATAGTAGGAATGATCATAATCAAGGCCCTCATTCAGACCCGGACGCAAGTGGCCGTTCGTACGTTCGGCGTACGTAAAAAAATATTTAAATTCAAGCACTCGCTCGTATTTTCGATCGCAGCCAAACATCCTCCCCAAACTCAAGCGACCCCTCCTCTAACTAACGAGCGTGCCAAATAGCGAGCGTACAGCCCCGAAGTGGCTTGAAGGGAACGCACGCACAAGTACTACCCGGAAGTGGGACTGTCAGATTTCGATTAACTGCTCGTTTATTCTGCCTACCTCCGTCAATCGTATCATGCCAATCAATATATCAATTATCTTAATTTTTTTTTTTTTTTTTTTTAACACAATGCAATAAACTTTATTCTTGTCCGTGTTTGTGTTTACCCGCAGAATACGTACGGCTTAAACATTCGCTTTTATTTGTCAAAATACATGTTAGCCCCAATTAAACAATTGTTCTATTTGTTTTTCTACCCGCATATTTCCCGGAGTTCATTTCTTTATTTAAATTTGCTTACGCATGTCACTGCATCAAGCCTATCATAACTCTCAAGAGATTTCTGGCCCTGTCGAACACATGACTCATACACTAACCAATAGAATTGGTCCTGTTAATTACCCAAATACATTAGCCAATCATACATTTTTTGGGCACTTTATTAAAAATGTTTTTTAACAAATACACCATTGGCATCATGAGAGCCTCCGCATTCACCAGGCGCGAGCTGCTGGTGCTAACGGAGGTGATGGATAGGCGGATCACCAGCCAGCCTCCACCCATCACCAACCACGAAAAGCGTTCCGCATATGCGGAGGTACGGGCCCGCCTGCGCTCATTCGGCTCACGCCGCCAGATCGGGCAGCTGGAGCGCAGGTGGTCAGACCTGCAACGGCGGACGCCCCGCTTGCTGGCATGCTTTCGCATGCAGATCGCAGAAAGTAAGTTTTAGGGACTGTGGTTTTCATGTTTGTCTTTGTGGCCCTAACTGCGTGTGCATGTTTTCATGTATGTCATATTTATTCATTGTACTCATGTCTGCATGGCCATGTTTTCCATGTATGTCATATTTATTCATTGTACTCATATCTGCATGGCCATGTTTTCCATGTATGTCATATTTATTCTTTGTACTCATATCTGCATGGCCATTTTTTTGTTTTTTGGGATCAGAAAATGGTGTTTTTCTCGGATTTGTGTGGAAACAAGCCACAATTTGTTTCACATCTTTTAGGGGCACAGCGAAGACTACGCCGTCATCATCAGGCCAGACGGCGCTCACGGCCACTCTCCCCAACCCCCAGCCAACCCTCTACAACCCCAAATTCCCCTATTCACCACTCCTCCCCAGCCCTCCAAGACCCTCTGGTGGAAATTTCGGGGCTCCTTCCCCTCCGTCCCAATTCCCCTTCTCCTCCACCCACCCCTCTTCGAATGACCCCCTCCCCGGAATCGGAAATTACCCCATCCAGATCGTTGGGGAATGGAGGCACCTCCGAGGAGGACGAGGGAGGGCCTTCTGGAGCTGCCGTTTTTTCTTCCGGTATGTTTTTGTTTTGGTTTCTTTTTCGCCACAAACTGTTTGTATGTAATCATGTGTCGTTCCCTTTTTTGGAGTTTTTTGCTAGACTTTTGGTGATTTTGCAGATTGCCTTTACCTGTTACTGCTGATTTCAACATACACATATCACACTTGTCGGAATTTGTTGATTGGCCTTGTATTTTTGGCCAAACCATTTTGGGGGGATGGCTTTTAATGGTGTAATTATGGTTAGTTTCTAGATATTTGTGTTTTGTTTTTTTTGTTTTTGCCTTTTTTTTAATGTGGTTTCATTATGGTTGTATTAATCCCCACACTTTTGTCACCCACAGAGGAACAGAGGCGTCGGGCTGAATTAGCCGCCTGTGTGGCCCGTATGCGGCACAATATAATCGGTCCGCTGGTGGTCCTTGACCATATGTCGGTCCTCCTTATAGACTAGTTTTTTTTGTTTTTTTGCCAAATGTAAATAAATTTATATTTTCAAAGTAACGTTCTGTCTTATTCGTTATTTCTAAATCAGAGATTGTTTACCCTGACCTAAGTAGACTCTTCCTGCAAGGATTTGCAATTTTTGTCACTAAGTTTGTGTGTTGTATTTTTATGTTAAACCGGCACAAGAAACACCTAACAGTAACAATCAGATATTACTACATTTTACAGGTTCCTAGTTGGGGTGCAAGCTGCTTAGACCAATATTACGAAGCCAACTGATTGTACAGGATTCCTTTGGGTGTTGGTTTGGACCCTGAAAACATATTACATTTTAGCTCAACTGGCGTCATTACTGGATTACCCCTTAGGCAAATGTAACGTGTGTGAACCTGGTTACACTTGCTTGTAACGTTCAAAAAAAGGTACAAAATTTCACTCGCAAAACATTTATTCACAACATAACTCAAAAATCAAAGTGGTCACTCACAAACAAAACACACAGTGATAATCACAAATACAACACATACCAAAAAAAACAAAAAAAAACACAACAAATCAAGAACTGGTTGACGAAGGACCATGCCAACATGATTCCACAAATATGGCGTTGCAATTTGGGTTCCATAATATATCCCCAAAATGTCCACATACAGGTTTTTTAAGGGTAGCAGGAAGTAGTCATCGTTGGAGTGCCAAAGATTATGTGAAAAAACAGAAGATGGAGAAAATTAAAAAAAAAAATTAGTTGTTCTCAAACAAATGTACCACATTGGGTATAAACACTGTTGTTTTGTCAATAATTACCTAAAAAATCTGGCCACCACATCATCGCATATGGCCCCCCCACATACTGACCTCCGACCAACCTCGGGGGGGCCATCCTCAAGTAAGGCATCCTCTGGCTGCATTGGGACACCACTCCTTATGGCGATGTTGTGAAATATCTCACACAGGACCACAATTTTTGAAACCATATCCGGCAAATACATGAGCTCGCCCCCAGAGCGGTGGAGGCATCTGAATCGGCCTTTTAAAAGGCCGATACAGCGCTCCACCACTTGCCTGGTGGCTGTAAGTGCGGAATTATACTCACTTTGTGGCCCTGGTGAGGAAGCCAAATAAGGAGTGAGCAGCCAGGGCGTGCAAGGGTAGCCACTGTCTCCTGTGAAAAAGAATAGACAACATCAGGATCACTCTGTATGAAGCTTAACATTGTTATGTACTAAAGGTCTCCACTTACCCAGAAGCCACGCATCACCAGCTTGTAGGTTGGTTAATTTGTGCCATATCCCTGATTGCCGGATGACGAAGGAGTCATGTGCACTTCCTGGTAATTTTGCATTCAGGGACAGGATCTGGAGGGAGGCATCACATACCACCATTACATTGAGGGAGTGATAGTGTTTCCGGTTTCTAAATATTGCCTCCAGCCGTGCTGGAGGCTGAAATGGTATGTGAGTACCATCCACAACCCCAATGATGTGTGGGAAGCCAGCTATTTGGTAAAAATTGGCCTTGGCCACACTAAGGGCACCCATATCCAAAGGCATTTGAACAAAATGATGGAGGTGCTTGAAAAGTGCCTCCATCACTGCCCTCAGGATCCGGGAAAAGGAGGATTGTGAGATGCCCGCCACTATTCCCACCGTTGTTTGGAACAATCCTGAGGCACAGAAATGTAACACCGCCATAAATTGCGTAAGTGGTGGTATTGCTGTAGGACTGTCAATTTGCCGCTCAAGATCACTCTCTATTAATGAGAGAGTGTCTATGATGATTTTGGGAGGAAGACGGTAGCATCTTAAAACCTCATCATCGGGCATTCCAAAAAGGGTGACACGTGTTTGAAATATCTGGGGCCTTGCACGCCTACGATGCCTACGCCTGGGACGAGATTGAGGTTGGTCGGCTTCCGGGAGGATGGCCAGAACAATCCGACCCAGATCAACCTGAAATGGCAAGATTTGAATGTCAGGCTTTTTAACCCCCCCAAAAATAAAAATTTTAACTTAGCTTGAAGATACCATCCATTGATGCTTACATGCCGGGGTATTGTCATGATACGTGCAAACTGGAAATAATCACAACATAAATATACATCATTTTATGCTGGCCATTCTGATTCCAAATTTTGAGCAAGACAAAACATAAAAGGGGAGAAATACACATTTGGGCAAAGAGCAAAACGACATTGCGCACACTACGTCAAATGGAGGCCAAATGTAAGCAACAAATGCTAAAGAGAAAACACAAACAATTTTACAGGATGAATAAGCATTTCAAAAAGCGCTAATTAGTTCGCAAATACAAGTCACAATAGAAAGTAATAAAAATGCGCTAATTAGTTCGCAAATACAAGTCACAATAGAAAGTAATAAAAATGCGCTAATTAGTTCGCAAATACAAGTCAAAAAAACGCAGCTAAAAATAAATAAATAAATAAACAGATTTCGGATTTAGAAAATCAAAGGTTACAAGTGTAAGGACAACCAAAGTTGCGTAAAGACAAACAAGAACATTTACAAAACAATTTAAAAAATGAACTTACCAATAGATAATATATAAGATTCCGGATCAAAAGGTCTTTGGGGCAGAGCCAAAAAAAAACCTAAGAGAGATGAAATGACGCCAAAAAAGCGTTAGAAAATTCAGAAACAGAAGGAGACACAAATTGAACCAAAGTTAAACTTCTCAAAACTTACCAAAACAGGAAACGCCAAAAAAAATTACACCTGAAAAAAAGCGAACGGAAATAAAAAAGCGAATATGACCAAAAAAAAATACTTCAACCAACGCAAACTCCTAAACCAGCCAACAATCAACTCCAACCAACGTAACCTCCAACATTCAAAATACGCCACCTTGACTCGAGACGCCCCAAGCCATAAATAGTGTTTAGTTTCCCACACAAATTAAGGAGGGATCATAGGAACGCACAATCAATGATGCGGCCGAAAAATAAGGACGCATGTATAAATACGTCACGAGCCAAAACAAACATTCTGGTGTATTTCTTGTTTGGAGCTCAGACATGGCTACAGACCAGGGAAACAATGGACAACAGTCTGGCGGTAAGTATTTCAGGCATTTTGACTCAATGATTAATTAGAAACATAATATTGTGCAAGTTGTGAAGTTGAGAATTCTCCAAATTTACACAAATAGGTGAGGAGGATGACATGGAAGAGGCTGCTGGGCCCAGT
Organism: Taudactylus pleione; assembly: GCA_031769625.1. Lineage (NCBI taxonomy): Eukaryota > Metazoa > Chordata > Amphibia > Anura > Myobatrachidae > Taudactylus > Taudactylus pleione. Next base: position 11,184,264 of record JAUIMM010000331.1, on the reverse strand, counting down.
ATTCCGGGAAAGCTGCCAAAAAGAAAAGGCAGCCACAATTCACAAGAAAGGAGATGGAGGTTTTGATTCAGAAGTGTGTGGACATCCTGCCACAGGCAGACAGGAATATGAGTGCAAGCCAGAAGTGGAGAATGTGGGAAGAGGTAACCGTTGATGTCAATAGGGTGGGTGATTATGTCCGTCTAGCCCGGGATGTCAAACGGCGGTAAGTAAACACTTGCCCCCCCTAAAACCAAAACCCATTTTAAACAAAAGGATAATGGTTCCAATTTCACCCACAGATGGGCCGACTTCAAATATTGCCTGAAGCAAAAACTGGCGGACAGGGCTAGGCATGCAAGGGGGACAGGTGGGGGTCCCACCCCTGTGTCATTGGAATTGAATGATTTAGAAGAGCTGGCACAGGAGTGTGTGCAGCCTGTGGAGGTGTTTGGCGTGTCCAACATGGATACGGACATGCCAGACTTTGCGGCTCCTCATGTCGTCCCAGGTAAATATTGTGATGTCACCAACTCTGAAATGTTATTGTGCCAATATGTAGATTCTAATGTGAGTCTTTTCTCATTTTTCCAACAGAGACACAGGCGGATGAGTCTGCTCCAGAGGGGAGCCTTGGCCGCAGAATTTCTGCAGGCTCTGCAGGGGAGGAACCTGTACATCCGGCTGAGGACCCTGCAGAAGCCAGTCCTGGGCAATCCCCCACGCAGGCAGGGTCCCTCCTCACAGAACTCAATTTTAAATCGGATTTCCATACGGAGATTCTGCAGAGGATGGACGCCAGTCTGGTACGGGTGGCTGAGGCCCTGGAGCAAAATGCTGCGGCCAACGTGACCATTGGTCAGGCCCTGGCGGAAAATACCAGGGCCAACATCCGCATCGCCAATGCCCTGGAGCAGCTCGTTCGCCAGCACATGGTGGAGCTGACCTCCCTTCCTGCCGGAACATCAGGATCCTCCACCTCTGGCACAACATCAGCCAATCCTCCAAATGTGCCTAGCCCTGGGCCTAGTCCAGTGGCCACAACATCTGCCTCTGGACAGGCCAGGCCGATGACATCCCGGACCCGGTCTGGCGCCCTCCCTCCCCCAGCCAAACGGCCAAAAAAACGGTGACAGCATTGGCTACTTTTCCCACACTCCTTCTGTGCTTGCCTCATATTCTTTTCTGGCCAAAACTTCCCTCTCCTTTCTTGTGAATTGTTTTTAATTTTTGCATTTACGTTTACCAACAATTTATTGTTTGCACAATTAATAAATATTGTGGAATGAACACTGCCAAAAATGTTTGTGTTAAATATGTGCATTAATTGTTTTTGGGATACCAATAAATTTACATCAAATGTACGACTTTGTATTCTGACATTATTGTCAAAATGGGTTACATTTAATCCGGGCCCACAAGCCAACAACGTTCAAACAAAAAAATTTTACATTTGAAAAAAAGGGCTCTTTAAGGAACGTTTAAAACATTACCTAAGGATGCAAATTCACCATGCAAAAACAAAATGAGGCACAAAACCTAAACATGTTGACATTATTGTTACAATAGTCCAAAAACAACACATTGCGGCCAAAATAAAGCCCCACAAATGTACGCTAATTGATTGTGTAATCCAGACATTAGCAGCTATAATTTCCACCTGCGTTCGGTTTTGTGCTATCCAAAAATACTACTTTCCAAACACATACCAAGCCGGTTTTCAATCCAACACTAATTGATTTTCTGACAAGCCGTGATTAATCGATGCAACATCGTGGAGTGCCGGGAAGGAGGAGAAGGCCATCGCCAATGTGGTCGAGTTATCCAGACCCTAAGCTGTGCGAGCATTTTGAAGGGAAAGAGGATTATCCAGTGACGTATGAGTTGGTACGAACACATTTGACGTTCGCATTTGTTAATGTATGTACGCCCCAAAAACGCCTCGCCACGCCTGCGTTTTTCCATCTCCTCCCCCGTCAACACCCAAAAACGCCCTGTTCTGTCAATCACATTTGACATGTCACTTCCTGTACGCTATTTGACGAACGAGACAAAAAAAGCTCGCAATCTGCCGTACGCACATGCGCAGTGTAACACCGACGCATGCGCGGTTAGTCAACATCGGAACGCAACGAGCGTAGTGCTGTTAACGAACGGCTCTGAATCAGGGCCCAAGTCTACCATTGATGGTGCAATCAATGGCAGAGAACCATTGAGGCAAAACCATGAATGGTTTACACTTTTGATGATCATAGTAAAACTTTTGTTATTCTGCACAGGATTTTTTAATTATGTTATATACAGTATATGTGAAGTACCAACTATATCAAAATCAATCACTAAGAGGTGTTACTAGATATCGCTATGGTTGGTGGTTCTCCACTGGGTTAAATAGATTACGATAATGCTGCGTATACACACAGCGATTTTCGTGGAATATTTGAACGATAACGATATGCATATCATTCATTATCATTCAAATCATTTACTGATCGTTCAGGTTTTGGCCCCTGCCAACTGCTGAATGATCAGCGATGCGCGGGCACATATGGGCGATAGCGAAATTGCCCATCATCCCTGCAAGCTGGACAACCTACTCGATATCAAGCAGGTTACTATAGGGACCCGCGATTGCCAGCTATAGTCGCTGGCAAGTGTGTGGTGTGTTGGATAATTTATATAGATTATCCAACACACCAGGGAGGGTGCAGTACGATCTGCCAGTGATATCGTATCGCTGGCAGATGCTACGTGTGTATGCACCAATACATACTAGGGTAGTTTCATTGCTAGGATGCAAGAAAACAAAAGGATAAACCCTTTTTTGGAGGGACACTACTTGTGTGAATATTATATGTGATTATATGTATAAATTTAACTTTTAAATATCATCAGTTAAAATGAATGAGCAAAATAAAAAGTTTATAAAAAGAAAATCATATAATTTATTAAGATTTTCAATGGAGTAGAGCACAGGTTCTCAAACTCGGTCCTCAGGACCCCAAACAGTCCATGTTTTACAGGTCTCCTTACAGAATCGCCAGTGAAATAATTAGCTGCACTTGTGGATCTTTCAAAATGTGTCAGTGAGTAATTACTACACCTGTGTACCTGCTAGGTGACCTGCAAAACGTGAACTGTTTGGGGTCCCGAGGATCGAGTTTGAGAACCACTGGAGTAGAGCACAGGTTCTCACACTCGGCCCTCGGACACTCAGACCCCAAACAGGTCATGTTTGCCAGGTCTCCTTACTGAATTGCAAGTAAAATAATTAGCTTCACCTGTGGATCTTTAAAATGTGTTAGTGAGTAATTAATTCACCTGTTCTCCTGCTGGGTGACCTGGAATACGTGAACTGTGTGGGGTCCTGAGGACTGGGTTTGAGAACCACTGGGGTAGCCTACTCCAAATCAAGGTGAAAACAATTGATAATTTCTCAATTTCCCTCAGGGTATTAGTGAGAAATACAGCAGGTAGGAGGTATATAATGAAATAATAATCTGTTAGTGTTAGCTGATCTATTATGATTTAATCTACAGATGGCATCAGTACAATATTCTGAACTTCTGTGGAACTGATTGTACCTATACCATACAATTCACACCTCATCAGCAATCAGATTTACAAAGCAATTATGTACAAAAGATCGTTTGTATGATACCAGATTAAATGATGATGTATAACCTTTTAATATTGATTATCTAATACACTAGTAAATATTCTTGCATCATACACATTGCAATCACAAGAGTTAAATAGAAACAGTTTAACATTAATTCATAGCTGTTGCCACTTATACTTCAGGTCTTAAATAATGTTGCGTCATACTGGCTGGTAGAATGTGTACTGTGTAAAAGTGAAAGTAATTGAACGAATCACACAGCGCTATAAATACAGCAGCAGAGAACATTGACAGACATCAGAGAGACTTTCCCTGGACTTTGGATCAAGAGCTACCTATGATGGTGAAACTACTTACAGTGATTCTGCCGTGCTTGGCTCTTTGTATTGATACAGCGGTAAGACACAGGATGCTGCTAGGATTTAAATCTGTGTGCCTTCTTAATCATATTACTGTGTATTGTTACCAGTGTACTCTGGTTGAACTTAATGCAGTACATTCTTTACACTGTTATACCCCTTTTACACCAGACCTAAAACCCAGGTTATTGTAGGGTTAACCCGGGTAGCTCCTTGGTGTAAAGGGACAGGGTTGGATTCCTGGGTTGAGTGACCCGGCAATCCAACCCAGGTAACTTGCAGGGTTTAACATGGGAATGACCGCCCCTTTCCCTTCTGGGTAGAATAGCTCTTATCAAAAGTTGTTTTCCCAAATTGTCCTACTCGGTTCAAATGCTCTCTATCTGCTTAGATTTATCAGATGTGAAGGTTTTTACCAAGTTGATAATTTCTTTTTTGTGGAAAGGAGGTCATCCTCGTATTGCAGTGGCTAAATTACAATTACCCAGTTCAAAAGGGGGCTTGGGACTGCCTGACATTCTCACGTTCATGAGGGCTTTTCAGATATATCAGCGACTGGTTACTATGTAGAGACACCTATACACACCCAACAACTGAGTCAGCCACGTTTACTCCATTTTTGGCGGCCGCACTACTTCAGTCTCCTAAGCGTCTTATTCGCACCTATATTTTTAATAATGTGTCGTTTCATAATACTTATGTGGCTTGGCGTAATATATGTTTGAAACTCAATAATACACCATACACCATACACTAGCTCTAAATATGTTCTGTTTCTGGGTAACCCGCTGTTCCCTCCAGGTCTGGACAACTCTTTGTTTCTCCAGTCAGGGTTGTCTTAACAGCAGTGTGGGCTTTGGGCAAAGCAATGCACTGGAGCCCCTACCCACCCATTCACGGGAAAAAAATGTAAATGGTCAATAAAATTAAACCCTCATGCATGCCCATCAGACCTCTCACACATGCAGAGAGACTCTGTCTGACTGGTCTGAAGCCGGTGGATGAAGTGAAACTGGAACTGAGGTGAGTACTTGTCACGGGTTTGGGGGAGGTTAGATCGGAATACAGTACAAATTTACCAACTGGCCGCAGCTGCAGGGGGCGGGTTGGTGGGCCCCTACAAGCTTCGGGCCCTTGGGCAACTGCCCAACAAGCCCAATGTAAGCGATGGTCCTGCCTCAAGTGGAAGGATTAGGGCATTGCTATGGTGAAAGATGTGTTTGATCCTGAAGGAATTGTCATTTCTTTAGTGTTTTTCTTGTTACAAATGGTATACTCCACAAATAATTTTATATGTATCTGCAAATTGTTCAATTTGCTTATTCTATTATGTCACAAGTCAAATATTCAAACTCTCCTGATTTGCTTCATAATCTATTGTCATTCATATTACTTCATCCTTATAAAACTCAATATCTAAGGGTGCGTACACATGGGGCGATGCTCCCTGAACGAACATCGTCCCGTGTGTTCCCCGGCAGTTTGTGCTCAGTGTCGTTAACGACACTGAGCACAAAACACTGAACGATTTCATGGACGAAATCGTTCAATGTCGGGCTCCCTCCCTCATCCCCGAACATGTCCAACCTGACAATATCGTCAAGTTGGACGGGATGTTCGGACGATGAACGACAGTGATCAACAATCAGCGTGAACGCACGTTGTTGGTTGTAAAGGCTAAAAATTTTATTTTTTTTGGAACGATTTGTCATAAACGACGTCGTTAACGACAAATCGTTCAAAAAATCATTACATCTGTACGCACCTTTAGTCTAGATCTTGTTAGCAATTCATACGCTCGAGTTTGGAAACAAACTGTAGCGTCTTGGGGTAGAGATATACCATGTATATCTTCAGCCGATAGTTTGCTTGCACACTATGACTCCACCCTGAGATTTTTTTACGCTGCTCCTGGTTACAGGATGTCCATATCAAGACTATCAATAGAGGTTATATATCACAAGCACGCAGGAGCTTTATGGTAGCAGAGGAGTCAGGTAACTGTCCTAAATGTGAACACCCACACGCAACTTTTTTTTCATAATCTATGGTTATGCCTGACAATGCGCAAATTTTGGGGGTAGGTAGTAGTTTTTATTAATAACATTTTCCATCTAAAACTTAGAAGCGATTCTTTGGCACTATTATGTGCCAATTTTTCGGAATGGGATTTTGGTATGGATAAAAAATCTATAATCCCTCCCCTAACTATTACAGTAACTATTGCTAAAAAGTTATATTATGTAGTTGGATCACTTCTACCCCTCCCCCCTCCCCCGCTTTTGGGTTTGGTAAATCAATGCTGCTTACTACCTTATATTATGATAGGCAAGCTGTTTTTCCAGTATGAGAGACTGGTGTAGTCTCCTTTTACAACAAATGGGGTGCTTACATGGATCAGCTCGACTCCTCCACACAGTCAAAAGTGTTAAAGGTATTTGAAACCACTTCTTGGTGCTTACATAGAAACGTGATGTGATGGATGACACCCATCCAACTGTGTTCTGGTATGTTTCTATGTCTGGTTGCAGGGCTGCCATCAGAAATGGTGGGGCCCGGTACTGACCGTGCAGGCAAATGTAAATGCCGTCCAGTTGTGATGTCAGACCAGGCATATTGAGCAGCAGTTTGTTAAGTATGTATGGGTTTAACAATCAGCTGCTCGGCAGGAGGATCCAAGGGTCAGCTGACATGTCAGCCTGGTGTGTATCCATCATGCAACCTTGGCACCTAGCAGAAAACACTCATGTTTTGCCCTGGTTTTGTAAGAGCTGTATAAAGTAATAGTAACAGTAATCCTGTTTCTTTCTCTGTTGTGTAGCTTGCACAGTGCAGTTTGGCTGGTCAGTGGCAGAATGACCTCGGCTCTAATATGACAATATTGGACCCAACAGAAAACGGAATGTTTTTAGGCACTTATCTAACAGCTGTATCTATCAACGATACGGCCAGCATTGCCGAATCACCTCTTATAGGATATCAACAAATAAATGGGCCTTCGACATTTGGGTTTACCGTGAAATGGACTTTTTCAGGTACATAATTTTATTATTTGCTCTCTAATGTATCCCCTCATGTATTCTGGTGTAGATTATGTTGGCCAATGCTGTTCATGTAGTGTAAATAGTTCAGCACAGTGAGATATTCTACATCTGTCAGTGAGAGATTTCCTCCTTGTCTGTGAAAACAATATAGCCTGCATATGTTATGGCCAGAGATGGTTTGGAAAACAGTTCTGCAGGTGGATTTCTGAAACCGAACCCCCCGGAAACCCACCCGATCCGAGTCACATCCGAGTCAGGCTCGACTTTTCCCGCCTGACTCGGATCTGAAATCGAGGCAAAACGTCATCATCCCGCCTTCCAGATCTCACGGGTTTTGGATTCAATAAAAGGTCCCCGCGTCGGCGCCATTTCTCACTCCGGCTGTCTACAGTGAAGAGGGAGGGTGGGAGCTAGGGCTGGCTGGGCTGTGTTGTGCAGCTGTTGTCCATAGGGGCTGTGACCACTCAGTCCATAGGGGCTGACTGGGCTGTGTTGTGCTGCTGTTGTCCATAGGGGCTGGCTGGGCTGTGTTGTTCTGCTGCCATAGGGGCTGGCTGGGCTGTGTTGTGCAGTCAGTTGTCCATAGGGGCAGTGGGCCTGATTCAGAGTCGGACGCTATTTGCGGACGCTCGTTCAGAAAAAGGGGTGGATATTTAAATTGAGCGCTCGCTCTTTGCGGTCTGTTGACGCCTCTATGTCTGAGCGAGCGTCCGAAACATGCACTCGCTATTTTGTAAAGATGCCCCTTGGCCGCTTGCATCATACGTCATCTCCGCTATTTATTAGATTAATCGAGTACATCGAAAGGCGTATGAACTGCTCGCTATTCTTGTGGTAGCATTTTCCTACCGCAATCATGCAAACAGTTCAGGCTAAAAGACAACCAAGTGACGTGGTCGATGACGCTGCTTTGTTAATTATGTACACCCTTAAAACGCCCGTTTAGACCGTTTGGCACGCCTGCGTTCGGATCTCCACTCCCCGTTTTCAAGCACCTTCCCATGTTACCACCCACAAATGCCTCATCCTGTCAATCAAATTAGCAGCCATTCGCTATTTTGCGAGCACACGATTTCCGACCGCACTGACTTGTTGGCGCATGCGCATTACAACCCATATGCATGCGCAGATGTGCGAACATCGCTCGGAGCGAACGAGCGGCCGCTTACGAGTGGCTCTGAATCAGGCCCTGTGTCCACTCCAAAGTCTATAGGGGCTGGCTGGACTGTGTTGTGCAGTGTCCCATAAAGGCTGTAGTCCTAGAGGGGTGCTGTAGTGTTGTCCAGGGGGTGATTTGTGCATAAGGGGTGATCCCCCAAAGTGCACTCCAAAAAAAAAATATTTTTTTTTTGTGAATTGTGTGCGCAGTAGCCGCACGTGCATCAACAAAGTAGCGCCAAGCGTGCGCCTGTGTCATAAATCAAGGGCCGGCTGGCTTGTCCATTAAAGGGTGCTGTAACCCCCAAAGTGCACTCCAAAAACAAAATTAAAAAAATTGGGGGGGTTTGTGAATTGTGTGCGCAGTAGCCACTCGTGCATCAATAAAGTAATGCCAAGCGTGCGCCTGTGTCATAAGTAAAGGGCCAACTGGCTTGACCATTAAAGGGTGCTGTAACCCCCAAAGTGCACTCCAAACAAAATAAAAAAATATTTTCTGTGTTTGTGAATTGTGTGCGCAGTAGCCGCACGTGCATCAACAAAGTAGCGCCAAGCGTGCGCCTGTGTCATAAATCAAGGGCCGGCTGGCTTGTCTGTTAAAGGGTGCTGTAACCCCCAAAGTGCACTCCAAAAACAAAATTAAAAAAATTGGGGGGGTTTGTGAATTGTGTGCGCAGTAGCCACACGTGCAACAATAAAGTAATGCCAAGCGTGCGACTGTGTCATAAGTAAAGGGCCAACTGGCTTGACCATTAAAGAGTGCTGTAACCCCCAAAGTGCACTCCAAACAAAATAAAAAAATATTTTCTGTGTTTGTGAATTGTGTGCGCAGTAGCCGCACGTGCATCAACAAAATAGCACCAAGCGTGCGCCTGTGTCATAAGTAAAGGGCCGGCTGGCTCGTCTGTTAAAGGGTGGTGTAACCCCCCAAAGTGCACTCCAAACAAAATAAAAATTATTTTCTGTGTTTGTGAATTGTGAGCCTGATTCAGAGCCGCTCGTAAGCGGCCGCTCGTTCGCTCTGAGCGATGTTCGCACAACTGCGCATGCGTATGGGTCATAATGCGCATGTGCAAACCAATCATTGCGGTCGGAAATCGAGCACTCGCAAAACAGCGAGGGACTGCTAATTTGATTGACAGAATGTACCGTTTATGGGTGGTAACGGGAAGGTGCTTGAAAACGGGGGAGTGGAGGTCCGAACGCAGGCATGCCTAACAGCAAAAAGGGCGTTTAATGGGAGTGCATAATTAGTAAAGGTGCGTCATCGACCACGTAACTTGGTTGTCTTTTAGCCTGAACTGCTCGCAGTGACTGCGGTAGGAAAAACCTACCACAAGCACTGCGAGCAGCTCAGATGCCTTTCGATGTACCCGATTAATCAAATAAATACCAGAGATGACGTGTGATGTGAACGGCAAAGGGGTGTCTTTACAAAATAGCGAGTGCATTTTTCGTTCGCTCTCTCAGACATAGAGGCGTCAACAAACTGCAATGAGCGAGCGCACAATTTAAATAGCCGGCCCCTTATTTTAAACGACCATCTGCAAATAGCGTCCGGGTCTGAATCACGCCCTGTGTGCACTGTGGCTGCACATGCATCAACAAAGGAGCAGTGCCAAGCGTGCGCCTGTGTCCCATAAGTAAAGGGCCAGCTGGCTTATCCGTTAAAGGGTGCTGTAACCCCCAAAGTGCACTCCAAACAAAATAAAAAATATTTTCTGTGTTTGTGAATTGTGTGCACTGTGGCTACACATGCATCAACAAAGTAGCGCCAAGCGTGCGCCTGTGTCATAAGTAAAGGGCCGGCTGGGTTGTCCGTTAAAGGGTGCTGTAACCCCCAAAGTGCACTCCAACAAAAAAAAAAACATTTTCTTCTGTGTTTGTGAATTGTCTGCACTGTACGTGCATCCTCAAAGCAGCAGCGCCAAGCGTGCGTCTGTCTGTTAAAGGGTGGTGTAACCCTCAAAGTGCGCTCCACAAAAAATAAAAAATTCTTCTTTTTTTTCTGTCTCTGTGAATTGTGTGCACTGTAGCTGCACGTGCATCAACAAAGGAGCAGCGCCAAGCGTGCGCCTGTGTCCCATAAGTAAAGAGCCGGCTGGCTCATTTCTTAAAGGGTGGTGTAATCCACAAAGTGCACTAGTCTCCAACAAAAATAAAAAGTAATTTTCTGTGTTTGTGTGCGCCTTAGCGATCCTGACTAAGGAGGAAATTGACGAGGAGGGAGTTGAGGGTGTGGTTTGCAGGCACTTGGATGCACTTGGATACAACAGGACAAAGGGATTTAGATGTCCCTGGACTGCTTACGGTCTTAGCCGAAGTTTCTGAACTTGACAGTAACTTTTTATGAACGCGCTGCAGGTGACGTATAAGGGAGGATGTTCCTAGGTGGTTAACGTCCCTACCCAGGTGGGCGCTGGCTGCCTGTCACTGCTAGCAGAGCTGCCCGTGGCCCGAGACTGTCAGGTACATGCGCAATGGCTTTGTGTATTGCCGGGCAGCACTGAACTCTGAGCACTCGGCTCAGACGCTGCCCGGCTGTTCGGCTGTGCGCGGCGGTGCAGCGTGACATCAGAGATCATGCAGCATTGCACAGCGCAACCCCACACTGTCCATCCTCCTTCAACCGCGCCCGCGGTTAAGTGGCGGTCGGAGGATGGAGCGGTGTGGCTGTGGGGGCTAGTGTGGCATCAGGCATCCTGCTAGGCGGCTGTAAAAAAAAATGCCAATGACAAACTATTAGGGAGGAGGGAACCTTTCTGCTGCACACCCAGGGAAGGAGCCCTGCTGATGCCCCCCCCAGGGAAGGAGCCCTGCTGATGCCCCCCCCAGGGAAGGAGCCCTGCTGATGCCCCCCCAGGGAAGGAGCCCTGCAGATGCCCCCCCCCAGGGAAGGAGCCCTGCAGATGCCCCCCCAGGGAAGGAGCCCTGCTGATGCCCCCCCAGGGAAGGACCCCTGCTGATGCACCCCCATTGAAGGAGCCCTGCTGCACCCTTACCCCCAGGTGAAGGAGCCCTGCTGCACCCCCACCCCCAAGGAAGGAGCCTTGCTGCACCTCTACTTCCAGGTCAATGTTAATTTATTCCTGCTGCGGACTATGGGGGCCATGAAAGATTTATTTTCTTTCCTGTGGGCCTGTACTAGGCCATGAATGTTATTTATTTTATAGTACCTGTGGTTTTGGAGGGCCCCGGATAACATTCGTGGTCCCAGCGGGGACAAATTAATACTCTGTGAGGATGAGGATGTACACAACACTGAAGAGGGTGAGGAATCGGTGGATGAGGACGACATCTTGCCTCCGTAGAGCCAGTTTGTGCAGGGACAGATTAATTGCCAGCTTGTTTTGTGGGGGCCCAAATGAACCAATCTTTTCAGCCACAGTCGTGGCTGAAAGTGTGCATGTCCTGTTTATACAACATAAGGGTGGGTGGGAGGGCCCAAGGACAATTCCATCTTGCACCTCTTTTTTTTCTTTGCATTATGTACTGTTTGGGGCCTAGTTTTTCAAACTGCCATCCTGTCTGCCACTGCAGTGTTACTCCTAGATGGACCACGTGTTTGTGCCGCCCACTCGTGTCGCTTAGCATAGTCATCCAGCTACCTCGGTGCAACCTTTTGGACATAAAAACACTATTGTGAGGTGTGAGGTGTTCAGAATAGACTGGAAATGAGTGGAAATTAAGGTTATTGAGGTTAATAATAGCATAGGTGCAGAAAAACCCACAAATTCTGTGATTTTAGCTGTTTTTATGCTTTTTTTAAAAAAATACAGATCCAAAACACAAAACCCAGAACCCAAAACACGGAAGGGTGGTTTTGGCAAAACCAATCCAGATCCAAAACACGAAGAAAGATCCAGATCCAAAACCAAAACACAAAACACGAAAAGTGGCCGGTGCACACCCCTATAATAAATAGGATGATTGTAGATGTAAAAAGAGACAGAAGCACTGATAACATTTTAAAAAACTGAAGAAAGGAAAAGAAGGGGTTTACTTATTCAGTGCACTTCCCCCTAATTTACATATAATGAATACTTTCCAATTACTATTGTATCAATTAAAACCTAACTTTTATTTATTATTAATTTATAAAATATATAATCTATTAATAATAGCAGCAAAATATAAAAAAGTATAGAAGTTATTTCAGATAGAAATAGTGACTTAAAAAGGAGCGTCCTCTCGCAGTGCCGTAACTAGACATTTTAGTGCCCTGTGCATCAGTGCCCCCCTCACACACATTGTAAGATTGGAGGGGCCATGGCCAATGATACTGTGGCAGTGTGGACCTGGGCCTCTTTTAGTCATGAATTAATCTCAGTTGTTACCCCCCCCACCAAAAAAAAAAAAACCCTCTCTATGCCTCACTATCTCTTTAATATTCTTTACCTGGCCATTAAAATCCACCCACATCCCCTCCCAATGCCTCTAATTTATTTGTGAAATAACCTTCCTTAATAATTCCCTCATGATTCAATGATGAAGTGAAGATTACTGACAGTATAATATATATTTTCAATAATAAATAACATTGTATAGCACTTACCCCCCCCCTCCCCCCATCCTCTTTTGGCTCCTCCTGAGTCCTGCTTAGTGGATGGCTTTAGTAGTACAACAGACACTCTGCTGACATACGTTTTGCTTATGCTTTCTCAAGGCCTTGATAGGTCTCCAATGAAATACAGATCATGTGGCAAATATATGCTTTAAATGTGCTTTAATAACACAGGGGTCTATTTACTAAGCAGTGTTAGGAGGCAAAGTGAAAGGAAATAAGGTACCAGCCAATCAGCTCCCAACTGTCATTTTTCAAACACAGCCTGAGACATGGCAGTTAGGAGCTGATTGGCTGGTACCTTATCTCATTTCACTTTGTCTCCTAACACTGCTTAGTAAATAGACCCCATAATCTGTTATAGTACAGTAGGTTGGATATGGGTATATCGCTATGACAGCTTTTATGTTATGTAATAAATTACTGGTCGACAGATCTGTGATTCTGTGGCAATAGTATATACTCTGGTTGAGTTAAAATAGAGATTCTCAATTGAAATAGAAATAACACGATATAGTAATGTACAGTATATGCTCTGGTCGAGTTAAAGTAGACATTCTTGAGTGAAACAGAGGCCCTGATTCAGAGCCGGACGCTCTGACAGAGCGCTCGCTCTGAATCAGGGCCGTCCCTATTACTTTTTGGAGCGGCCTCCTGGCCGCTCGTATACTGTAGCTGTGGGTGAGCACCCACAGCTATAGCTGGGATGACCTGTCAGGTGGGGTAGACGGTGAAATCACAATTTTTAACGTATGTTACCTGTTAAGGGTGTATTACTCTGCACTGTTGTGTTTTCTCTTGTTTCTAAGGAGTATGGCGTGGTCCTTAGCACAAAAACCAACACTTCATTTTTAAAGAGGAATTTTCTTTACTTTTCAAGAACAATTTAGTTCTCTGATGGAACAATACATTAAGTTTAACATAGATGGGTTTTCACAATACAACAATATTTGAAGGCAAACTTTTCACACTTATATAACACACACAGTTACAAATAGAAACAAAATATTTATTAAACTGGAACTTCTTCAGTGCATTTACTGTAGGGGCAAATTGAGTTAGTAGTTCACATTAGATACACAAGTTATAACATAAATACTTTCCCAAATCATAAGTAAGTATCCTTCTGCATTAACTTGAACTTTACCTAAGCTAAGTACTAGTAACGCACTATAATGTTATTATGAAAATGTATTGCGTAATGGGTGGACAATGTTAAGTTGGTGCGCACAGGTAGATAATAATTGAATTCCTTAAAGAAGGCTGTAAACTGATGCTGAATCCTGGCTGTAGGAAGACTGTTGTTGCTAAGTTGGGCCCTTGTATGGTGCAAACCTGGGTTTGTTAGCAACTTATTTCCCTGCTGTTTAAGACGATTTAAGTGATGGGCACTGAACCCCTTCAGAATTCCTTAACCATACAGTCACTGCAGGGGAAACCTCAGTTCTGTGTCTATAGCAATTTACTAAGTCCATTATTGTCTTAGGATCCAAAAAGTTTAAACAGTATTTGGGAAGTGCTAATACTTTTAAGCTGCAGAGTCTGAAGACTAATTAGGGTTGTTTTCCTTCCTGGTGCAGCTAAAACTCTAATAGCTCGGGGTATTAAATGTTCATATCTCTGATTAGTCCCCGTTTCAGGCAATCAACTTATATGGGCTGAGTTCTCATCAGTTACCTGGAAGAGCTGCAAACCTGAGCACTTCTATTCTATGACAAAATCCGACAGCTTGACAGGGCAATTACCTCAGGACGTTTAACTGTAAGAATAAAAGTCACTGCACCTAATAAAGGAGATGTTGATGTTAACATAAGACTTGTCAGCTCCCCTATACTAGTCCTGGTGAAGTTATGGTTTAGTATATGTGTCTTGGTGCTGCAGCTGTCTCATGAAGAGAAGGGAAAGTCACTACTACGTGTCTCCTGCAGAACGTGCCTGTGACAGTAGCTGGATGGTATGCCGCTGTGACATGTATACTGACAGACCTGTTCCTCGTTGGCAGATCTCTGGGCCTGATTCAGACCCGCTCGCGAGCGCTGAGCGCTCGCAAGCGGGTCAATGGTGCCCAAGTGCGCATGCGCGCGACGGAGGCGGCTCCGTCGTGCGCATGCGCAAGACCCGAATAACGACGGCCAAGCCGTTGTTAAGGTTCTCGCACCAAAGGGGGCGTGCTGTCGATGATGAGTGACAGCACACCCCCTTTGGTGTGCGCGCCGGGGGCGTGGCTGCCCAGACGGAGGCGTTCCCATGGGAACGCCTACCATCTGGGTCCGGCCCCACTGACATTACTAGTGATGTCAGTGGGAGTGCTTTTGGCTCTGATAGAGCCAAAAGCACTCCTGGGCTTGCGGCAGACCGCAGGGTCTCATCGCAAGCCTGATGGTCACGATGGTCTTGACCATTGAGACCATCATTTTGGTCGCTCGCTATAGCTGTGGGTGGTCACCCACAGCTATGCGAGCGGCCAGGAGGCAGCTCCAAAAAGGAGCAGGGACGGCCCTGATTCAGAACGTCCGGCTCTGAATCAGGGCCTCTGTGTTCAGCACCACCAAAAGCCAGACAGCCCTCTCTTCTCAGCACTGAGCCACAGCTGTCACTCATGGAGGAAAAGGGGCGGCTCTGGAGCTCTCTTCCTTCTTAAGACAGCCTCCCAGTAGCAGACATGATGGAGAAGGCCTGACCTCCCTCACCAGTGACAGGCAGCGATCACCGGCCAGCGCAGCTCCTGCCTCACAGCCAGTTACCTCAGGAGTTCCCCTCAGCAGCCAGTGCAGGGCCCCTATTTATACACTGTAGTCACATGACAGTTTCCAACTGACCACATGCACTGCTGAATCTGACAGTTGTCTTCTACCTCACAGTGCAGGCAGGACTCCCCCGCTCAGCCAGAGGTCAAACTACTTCCCCTCTGAGAGGGGGTTTATATTAATATATATACAGCACCACTTAAAAGGATAATATCCTGATGTAAGGCTCACAATCATAATATACATATGCCCTCTCAACATGGGGTACATCAAGGTTCTGGGGTACCACATAGTGAGCGGCCAAAATGATGGTCGCGATGGTCAAGAGCATCGCGACAATTGGGCTTGCGACGAGACCCTTGTTGTAGGGTCTCATCTGCCGCAAGCCCTGGAGTGCTTTTGGCTCTATCAGAGCCAAAAGCACTCCCACTGACATCACTAGTGATGTCAGTGGGGGGGGCCCCAAACGGTAGGCATTCCCATGGGAACGCCTCCGTCTGGGCAGCCACGCCCCCGGCACGCCCACCAAAGGGAGCATGCTGTCAATCACCATCGACAGCACACCCCCTTTGGTGCGAGATTCGGGTCTCGCACATGCGCACGACGGAGCCGCCTCCGTCGTGTGCATGCGCACTTGGGCAACATGGACCCGCTTGCGAGCGGGTCTAAATCAGGCCCAGAGATCACACAATATATATGGGCTCTGAACAGGGCCACCATCAGCGTGGTACAGCCGGTACTAATGTATGTGTTCATATGATCGTATAATCAAAAGTGTACATTAATGAGATGCACGCACAGCTTTCATTGAGACGGGATGAATTATTTTCTAATGGTGGGGTACCGTGTCTACATGTACTACAGTAGTGTAATATTTTGAAAGGAAGACATTTTTTATTATTGAAAACAGCAGCGGGTGGGTGGAGTGCACAAGGATGAGCCCACTAGTGACATTGTACACATAGGCCCTCATTCAGAGCCACTCGCTAGCGGCAGTACGCTCGTTCCGAGCGATGTTCGCACATCTGCGCATGCGTACGGATCGTTATACGCATGCGCGAACCAGTCAGTGCGGCCGAAATTCATGTGCTCGCAAAATAGCGAATGCCTGATAATTTGAGTGACAGGATGAGGCGTATGTGGGTGGTAACAGGGGAAGGTGCTTGAAAACGGGGAGTGGAAATCAGAACGCAGGCGTGCTTAAAGGTCAAAACGGGCGTTTTATGGGTGTGCATATTTAAAACAGCAGCGTCATTGACCACGTCACTGGGTTTTTTTTAAGCCAGAACTGTTCGCAAAATTGTGGTAGCAAAAACCAACCACAAGAATAGCGAGCAGTTCATACGCTGGTCGATGTACTCGATTAATCTAATAAATAGCGGACATGACGTATGGTGCGAGCGGCCAGGGGGCGTTTTTAACAAATAAACGAGCGTATGTTTTGCTCGCTCATTCAGACTTAGAGGTGTGAACAGACTGCAATTTGCGAACGGATCATTTGAATAGCCACCCCTTGTTTTTGAACGAACGACCGCAAATAGCGAACGGCTCTGAATCAGGCCCATAGTCTGCTATAATTCGCAGACATCCCATCACATGCAAGACAGTTGCCGCTCTTGATACGGCTGGCATGTGTGGGCTAGAAGTTTGGGTGAGCCCCTTGCAGAAAGGTCATCCTGGGTTTGAGACCTAGGAAAGAACAATTTTTTTTTTCTTTTAATGTTTACTACAAGATTAAAAAGAAATCACTTGGTGGTGTGTGACCAAAAAGACTCATTTCCAGCATTGCATAAAGACCGAGTCATTGAAATTCAGTATTCTTATTCAAGCTGACTGAAGTCAATACATTGTCCACAACTTCATACCACCTGGCATTTACAGTATATGCTACTTTATGCCACTGTACTGCTGATGCACTGTGTGCTCAAGAAAGTGGTGTGCGGCACTCCATACAGTACGCCACATAGCGCCCTGCTAGTCGTACTATGCTGTGGTGTATTGAGTCTCATTGTACTGCACATGCCCAGTGGAGCCGGTCTGGAGTGACACACAGTGCGTCAGTACTAGGCTGATGCACTGTGTGTTGTACACAACAGGTGTGGCTTTTGACATGGCTGGCATATATGGGCTAGAGGTTTGGGTAAGCCCCTTACAGAGAGGCCGTTGTGGGTTTGAGACCTGGTAAGGGACATTTTATTTTATTTTTTTAAATCTTCAATACAGGATTAAAAAGAAATCACTTGGTGGTGTGTGAGTTCTGTCATTTACTGCTCCCAACATATCTTGCTGCTTGGTGTTTCTATTACACAGCATTTAAAATTGCTAGGTAATCTAACTATAGAAAATTTCATATAGTTTTTAAATCTGTACCAAGGCAGGAAATTACTCTGTATCTGTGTTTGTGGTTTGTCCTCTCACCATTTGTTTATTTGCTTGCTGACCCTTTACTGTTTGGGGAGGGGTAGAATCAGTGTGGACACCTGGTTTCAGCCATACTTATTACTTACATCCAGGGTTGCATTTGCAAGAGTGCTTATATTTGAAGTGTAACTAGAATTTTTAAATTGAAGCCGGAGTTATTCAGGAGTTAAACAGGATGAGAACAGAAGGAGAAACTAAAAAATCAACTATTCCTGCTATTAAGGACTGTTTTTAAAAACCACCACACTTCCAACATGCCTATGGATTGTGCCTGTACCTGGATCCCCAATGCTGCTCACATCCCTCCTGACCTCCTCATGCATTCTGCTTATCCACTCCAACTATACCATACCAAACAACGCAGCAAGTTGACCCCACTAATGGACCTTGGTTGTGGCCCCAAATCTTGAGGCTTGGTGAAATTTGGATCAACTCTTTGTCCTTTCCTCTTAAGTTTAACTAACCTTTCCATAAATGTTATATTACTGTCACCCTTGTATCCAGCCCATCTGTGTCACCCCTGTCTGTCTGCCCCCTCCCCTTAGAATGTAAGCTCTCACGAGCAGGGCCCTCTTCCCTCATGTGCTTCTCCTTCACTTGATTATACTTTAATATACAACAGTACCCCACCCTTGGTTGCCGACACCATGCTGCTTATCTAAGTGTTATGCAGCAATGTATTAATCATGTATCTGTCCTGCATTGTTTGTACTGTTAATAACTGTTTTCTTGTGTGCTCATTTGTTTATGTACTTTGTAAGGCACTGCGGAACCCTTGTGGCGCCATATAAATAAAGGATAATAATAATAATAATAATTTATACAGGTATCTGTGTTGACCAAAAAGATGCACTCCCAGCATTGCATAAAGACCAAGCAATTGAAGTTCAATATTCTTATGCAACCCTATTGAACTCAATAAATTGTCCTCAAGTTCTCACTACCTGGCATTTCTATGCTACTTTATACCACCCAGCAACATTCTATACTAAACCGCCATGCATTAGACATTGTATTGTACACATTACAGAATCGTCTCTTTGTGTGCATGGCCATTCAAGTCCCTTCACCACCTCTCCCCACCATGATGCATTACTATTCAACCTCACTGTACTACTGTAATTGTATGTCTCACCACCATCATTCACTTCTATTCAATGCCGCCACAGGCTGAGCCTGCTATTGACATTGTACACATTGTCTGCTGTAATTCGTATATGTCACATCACATGTGTGACAGGTGCTGCTCTTGTTATAACTGGTGTGTGTGGGCTAGTGGTTTAGGTGAGCGCCTTGCAGAGAGGGCATCCAAGGTCGAGACCTGGAATGGGATTTTTTAAAATTATTAAAAAAAAAAAATTTTAACAGTTAAAAATATTGTCTTGCTGTGGAACTACAGGCCCCAGCAAGCTTACCCCACATGCTGGTAATTAGAGAAACACAAGTACCAGCATGCGGGGCATTACAAGCCTGCTGGTACCTGTAGTTCCACAACAAAAGAAATATAAAAATAAAAAGATGCACACACCATAGAAAGTTAAAGTTTATTAAAACATACATGCACACACGGAATGGGTATGAAGTCTCCCCCCTAACCCTCTCCTTAGTGGTGCCTAATCCTAACCTCCCCTCTAGTGCCTAACCCTAACCTCCCCCCAGAGGTGCCTAAATCTAACTCTCCTTACCACACCCTAAACCTACCCCTCCCGGGTGGGTGCCAAAGCCTCACCTAGCCCCGGGGGTGCCCAACCTTAATCCTAACCCTCCACGTGGCCAACGCTAAGGGTGCCCCAGATTTACCTCATTTGGGCTGGTGTTCTGCAGCATTCAGTATTTCCTTCAATATTTCAACGCCTATCTTAAGTCCCATGCTGGGCTTCTGCAGTAGGGATATAGACTGGCGGCATCTCGTCCACCAGTCTATTGACTGCATCCCCGCACACACATACTGTATGTACACACACTATATTTATATTTACTATATAGTATATATTTATATTAGATTATATTTCTAATAATTTTTTTTCACAACACTTTAATAAACCAGAGAACAGTACTGTACAGTATATAAAAAAATGTAATTAAATTAAATGTAATATAAAACAAAATAAAAAATGCAGATGACCGCCGCCCGCAGCTGAATTACCAGTCGTCTGAGTTGCTCTGTGAGAAAAAAAAGTACAGTTTTAGAACAGTAATAGGTTATAATAAAAGTACAGTATAAATTCTTTCACTAGTACTGTACAGTCATTGACTCTTAATAAAACCTAATGTACCTAAATAGGATGTACAATACTTCACATGGATCTATCCATACAGCTTATATTGTAAGTAATATTTGAATGCGCACAACATGGCTGGCTCACCTGGCACTCTCATAATGGCATAACAAAACTACATGGACCTGACTTATGTATTTTGTGACTCTACTAGCAATAAGATGCTGCAACCACCTACAGTATTTTGTGTCATCTCTTTTAGGCTTAATCTACAATATTCCACCCAAGGTACTGTAATCCCACTGTGGGTGGAATGTAGAGTACAGTCAATGGAAGTTAATGCCCAAAATATCTGTACCAAATTTGCTTGACGCCTACTGTATTGTGCACTCTAGTTTACTTTTTACTTCAGTATTAGTGTACAGTACCTAATCCACAGTGTGCACTTTGTGTGTTAAGCACCTTGAGCCCTGCTGGAGAAAGTGTGCTACAATACTGGATATAAAATAAAAATTAGTAAAATTATTATTACTGTTCAGTCCCTCTATTTAGCTGCGGGGGTCCCTGGCCTTGCGCCTGTTGCCTGCGAGTAGCTTCTTCTGTTTTAGTAAAAAAAAAGGTTCAGTAAATTACAGAAACAACTAAAGTTGGCTAGTTCTAATAACTCTTCATCCACATTTCCATTTCATTCAGCCCCATTTCATTTATCCCCAAGCTGCTTTGTGTAGAAGTTCATGAGGGGCAAAACACAGTCTTTAACCACGCAACAGAAATTACTGCCCCACCAGTTCCCCACACCCCTGGGAAAGACGGGACACTGGGAGAAAACTGACAAACACGACAAACACGAGGAAGCAGAGACAGGGGGGGAGGTTTAAGCTCAGGGCCAGATTAACAATGGGGCGAATGGAGCTACAGCTCCAGGCCTCCACATAAAAATAGGCCTATTGTCATGACAACATGATGTTGACTGGCCATCTGCTCTCCACACGGTCAGCCATAAGTCATAAAATTGTATTTCTATTTACCTTAAAAAATTAAGCATTTTTTTTCTTTTACATATTTACGGAGCCATTGGGGCTTAGAGTATAGTTGGTGTACACACCCACATGGCACTGGCCACACCTCCTCTGCTTCTCATAATAGGCCCTTGGTCATTTTCAGCTCCAGGCCCATGTGGCCCTCAATCTGGCCCTGTTTAAGCTGACAGGCAAATGGAAAGCTGAAAGACACAGGGGGGTAGGGAATTAGGCTGAAAGACACAGGGGCATAGGGAATGAGGCTGAAAGACACAGGGGCATAGGGAAAGAGGCAGAAAGACATGGGAGGTGAAGCTGGGAGACACAGGCAATGGAACCTACAGTACAATAGAATGGGTCCCCCAAATATATACTGTAATTGTATCAGATTCCTAGATTTCACAACCCATATGCAGCAAGTGTACAGTATGAGCGGACTGCAAAATTATAGCAGACCACCCATACACAAAGATCGAAGTCTTTCTGCAGAATCTGTATATCAGATATTCACTGTGCTGCACAGCTGACGCAATATGTCTGTGATAGGGGTGTGCACCGGCCACTTTTCGTGTTTTGGTTCTGGAACTTTCTTCGTGTTTTGGATCTGGATTGGTTTTGCCAAAACCACCCTTCCGTGTTTTGGGTTCTGGGTTCTGGGATTTATGTTTTGGATCTGTATTTTTTTGGGAAATAAGCATAAAAACAGCTAAAATCACAGAATTTGTGAGTTTTTCTGCTCCTATGCTATTATTAACCTCAATTTCCACTCATTTCCAGTCTATTCTGAACACCTCACACCTCACAATAGTCTTTTTATGTCCAAAAGGTTGCATTGAGGTAGCTGGATGACTATGCTAAGCGACACGAGTGGGCGGCACAAACACGTGGCCCATCTAGGAGTGACACTGCAGTGGCAGACAGGATGGCAGTTTGAAAAACTAGGCCCCAAACAGTACATAATGCAAAGAAAAAAAGGGGTGCAAGATGGAATTGTCCTTGGGCTCTCCCACCCACCCTTATGTTGTATAAATAAGACATGCACACTTTAACAAACCAATCATTTCAGCGCCAGGGTCTGCCACACGACTGTGGCTGAAATGATTGGTTCGTTTGGGCCCCCACAAATCAAGCTGGCAATTAATCTGTCCTTGCACAAACTGGATCTACGGAGAGCAAAATGTCGTCCTCATCCACCGATTCCTCACCCTCTTCAGTGTTATGTACATCCTCATCCTCACAGAGTATTAATTCATCCCCGCTGGAATCCACCACCACAGGTTCCTCTGTACGTTCTGGAGGATGGTCTCCCTGGAAGAATTGATAATTCATTTTGATGAACATCATCTTCTCCACATTTTGTGGAAGCAACCTCCTACGCCTTTCACTGACAAGGTTCCCGGCCCTTGACTTATGACACAGGTGCATGCTTGGCACTGCTACTTTGTTGATGCACGTGCGTCTAAGGCGCACACAAACAGAAAAATATTTTTTTCTTTTTTTGGTACACTTTGGGGGTTACACCACCCTTCAACAGACCAGCTGGCCCTTGACTTATGACACTGGCGCACGCTTGGCGCTGCGACTTTGTTGATGCACGTGCAGCTAAGGCGCACACAAGTCACAAACACAGAAAAATATATTTTATTGGGGGGGGCACTTTGGGGGTTACACCACCCTTCAACAGACCAGCTGGCCCTTAACTTATGACACAGACGCACGCTTTGTACTGCTACTTTGTTGATGCACGTGCAGCTAAGGCGCACACAAGTCACAAACACAGAAAAATATATTTTATTGGGGGGGGCACTTTGGGGGTTACACCACTCTTCAACAGACCGCTGGCCCTTAACTTATGACACAGACGCACACTTCGCACTGCTACTTTGTTGATGCACGTGCAGCTAAGGCGCACACAAGTCACAAACACAAAAAAATTAATTGTTTTTATTTTTTTGTGCACTTTGGGGGTTACACCACCCTTCAACAGACCAGCCGGCCCTTGACTTGACACAAGTGCACGCTTGGTGCTGCTACTTTGTTGATGCATGTGCAGCTAATGCGCACACAAACACAGAAAAAGGTTTTTTTTCTTTTTTTTTCCGGCACTTTGGGGGTTACACCACCCTTCAACAGACGAGCCGGCCGGCCCATGATTTATGACACAGGCGCATGCTTGGCGCTGCTACTTTTTTGATGCACGTGTGGCTAATGCGCACACAAGTCACAAACAGAAAAAAATATATTTTTTATTTTTTGGAGCACTTAGGGGTTACACCACCCTTCAACAGATGAGCCAGCTACCCCTTGACTTATGACACAGGCGCACACTTGGCGCTGCTACTTTTTTGATGCACGTGCGGCTACAGCGCACACAAACACAAAAAAAATAATTGTTTTTTTTGCACTTGGTGGGAGCACCCCCGATTGACAGAGCACCCCCTGGACAACACTACAGCACCCCTTTAGGACTACAGCCTTTATGGGACACTGCACAACACAGCCCAGCCAGCCCCTATGAACTTTGGAGTGGACACAGCCCCTATGGACAACAGCAGCACAACTCCCACCCTCCCTCTTCACTGTCCACAGTCGGAGTGAAAAATGGCGCAGACGCAGGGACCTTCTATAGAACCCAAAACCCGCGAGATCCGACAGTGGGATGATGACGTCTTGCCTCGATTTCAGGTCCGAGTCAGGCAGGAAAACCCGAGCCTGACTCGGTTCCCGCCTCGGATCGGGGGGGGGCTCGGGAGGGTTCGGATTTCAGAAATCCAAACCCGTTCATCCCTAGTCTGTGAACAATGTTGTTCAGAGATATACAGTATACTGTAGCTGGTACAGACCCACCGAAGTACAATGTTAAGCCAGCTTACTGTAACTGTCACCACTTTCTTACGTAAAGGGGGAACCTGGAACTCGGGTGGCGGAGTAACTGTGAAAAAAAAAATTGGCACAGTCAGTTTGATTTTGAAAAAGAAGACCCCCTACAGTACTGCACAATAGTACTATTACAACAGTAGTTTTACTACAGGTATCTTACAGTATTGTACAGTAAACTACTGAAAAATAAAAACAAGTACAGAAATAATTAGTTTGTAAGGATAAGAGGTTGGAGATGGGTCTTTGGAGTCCAGGAGGGAGAGAGACACTGTGAAATAGAAAAAAAGTAGAGATAGAAGACAATGTAGTGTACAGTACTTACAAAGCCTAGAGAGGCGGCTGGGGCTGGCTGCGGCCTCCTGGGCTGGGGGGTTGGACCCCTTGGGTTGAAAAAAACAGAATGTTACTGTATTTTGCCACAAAACAAAAATGTCAATAGATAGAGGACAACAGTAGTATTACTACAGGTATTATTACTGTACAGTATGGCTCATGGACACTAGACGATGTTTGTATGAGCCGATATCGTGAGCTATGGGCCTGGCAGCAGTGCGAACGTTGTCAAGTGAATGTACACTTGCTGATGCTGGTAGCGAGGAATGACGACGGGGGTGGGAGGGGAGGCCATGCTGCATTCGCCAGCATGGTATCGTTAATGATATCCCCAGATTAGGCTGCATGTACAGCCCACTGGGGATATCGTTGATGACCCGAGGGAGCGAGCGTGCATTTTTGGATTTACAGGGGACAAAACGTGTAGGGGTCTCCTGTATTATCCATAACCAGCACCAAACTCATTCTAGCTGGGGAGTAATGCCACAACATGGGAAACCCTTTCACTGGGTCCACTGGCCAAAGCATTTTGGAGCCAATGTACAATTCAGTACAGTAGTGCCCTCAATACTGTAGTGTATGTGTATACATTTATATAGATAGATACCTGTATGTATTTGTATAAATGACAGATCTCACAAACCACCAAGTGATTTATTTTTAATCCTGTAGTGAAGATTTTAAAAAATAAAATAAAATGTCCCTTACTAGGTCTCAAACCCGGGGCACCCTCTCTGCAAAGAGCTCACCTAAACTTCTAGCCCACACACGCCAGCCATGTCGAAAGCCACACCTGTCGTGTACAGCACCCAGTGCATCAGCCTAGTACTGATGTACTGTGTGTCACTCCTGACCAGCTCCACTGGGCATGCGCAGTACTAATAGACTCCATATATCACAGCATAGTGCGACTAGCAGGGCACTATGTGGCATACTGTATGGAGTGCCGCACACCACTTTCTTGAGCACTTTCAAAGTGCATCAGCAGTACAGTGGCATAAAGTAGCATAGAAATGCCAGGTGGTATGAAGTTGTGGAGAAGGCTTTAATAAGAATACTGAACTTCAATTGCTTGCTAATTTATGCAATGCTGGGAGTGCGTCTTTTTGGTCAACACAGATACCTGTATAAATGACAGAACTCACACCACCAAGTGATTTCTTTTTAATCCTGTAGTGAAGATTAAAAAAAAAAGTCCCTTACCAGGTCTCAAACCCGGGACGCCCACTGTGCAAGGCACTCACCCAAACCTCTAGACCACACATGCCAGCCATCTCGATAGCCGCACCTGTCATGTACTTTATGTATAGTAATGTGATGTGTGTGAATTACTGCAGGCAATGTGTACAATGTCAATAGAGGGCTCAGGATACAGCGGCATTGAACAGAAGCGAATGATGGTTGGGGAGCATTAGTGAATATTTATCCCGCCTCATTAAAAGCTGTGCATGTGAAATATTTTTATAAAAAAAGTACAGGACTCACACTTAATGTAATGATTTAAAACTTCATTACACATTCTTCTACAGCCATGATTCCATGAGAAAACAATGTACTATAATATACCGAATTACCGTTTCTGTCAGCCAATCATTGGGCAGTGATACATAAATTGCATTGGATCTCAGAAGCATGGAGAGTGTAGTTTAGGAAAAGTGACACCTGGTGGACAAAAAGTTGTATTACACCTTATGACTTTTTCCTGCGCCACTGTATGTTCTGTTATTTATTTTATTTATTTATTAACAGTTTCTTATATAGCGCAGCATATTCCGTTGCGCTTTACAATTGGAAACATTGATAGAACAAAACAGGGTAATAACAGACAGACATAGAGGTAAGAGGGCCCTGCTTGCAAGCTTACAATCTATAGGGAAACAGGCATTGATACACAAGGATAGGTGCTATATATATTGCAATTTGGTCTGGCCAGAATGCAGAGTTTCTTGGTGGGCTGCTTGATCCAGTCACATAGGAATGTCGGCAAAATGTCAGGAGTATGTGAAAGAAAGACAATATGTGAGGTTATGTATGGACTGTGAGAGGGGATGTGATAAGACATGGAAGCTATGAAGGTTATGTGGTCGGTTCTGGAATCTGATAAGCTTGTCTGAAGAGGTGAGTTTTCAGGGAACGCTTGAAGGATTGAAGAGTAGAGGTAAGTCTTATTGTGTGTGGTAAGGCATTCCATAGAGTAGGTGCAGCCCGAAGAAAGTCCTGTAACCGTAAATGGGAGCAAGTAATGCGTGGGGATGAGAGACGCAGTTCTTGTGCTGAGCGGAGAGGTCGGGTTGGGAGATATTTTGAGATGAGTGAAGAGATGTATGTTGGTGTAATTCGGTTAATGGCCTTATGTGTAAGTAACAGTATTTTGTATTGAATACGGTAGAAAACCGGCAACCAATGGAGGGACTGACAGAGCGGGGCAGCAGATGATGAACGTTTGGCAAGGAAGATAAGCCTCGCAGCTGCATTCATAATGGATTGTAATGGCGATAGCCTGTTTTTGGGAAGACCAGTAAGGAGACTATTGCAATAGTCAATGCGGGAAATAATGAGTGCATGGATTAGAGTTTTTGCAGTGTCTTGTGTGAGATATGGTCGAATTTTGTATATGTTTTTTAGATGTATGTAACATGATTTTGAGACAGATTGAATGTGGGGAACAAAGGACAATTCAGAATCAAGGATGACACCAAGGCAGCGAGCTTGTGGGGTGGGGTGGATTGTTGAGTTATCAACAGTGATAAAGAGATCAGATTGGTAACTGTTATTGGCCGGTGGAAATATAATTAATTCTGTTTTAGAAATATTAAGTTTCAGGTAGCGAGATGACATCCAAGATGAAATGGCAGAAATACATTCAGTGACACGGACCAATACAGATGGTGATAAATCTGGAGAGGATAGGTAGATTTGAGTATCATCCGCATACAGATGGTACTGAAATCCAAAAGAGCGGATTAGTTTGCCAAGAGAGGTGGTATAGATTGAGAATAGCAAAGGACCTAAGACAGAGCCTTGCGGTACTCCAACTGATAGAGGTAGCGAAGAGGAGGCAGAATCAGAAAAACGAACAGAAAAAGAGCGATCAGATAGGTAGGAAGAGAACCAAGAAAGGGCTGTGTCCTTAAGACCTAGGGATTGTAATGTTTGTACGAGAAGAGAGTGGTCAACAGTGTCAAAAGCAGCAGAGAGATCTAGAAGAATTAGAAGTGAGTAATGGCCTTTAGCCTTGGCAGTGACCAAATCATTTACTACCTTAGTCAGTGCTGTCTCTGTGGAGTGCTGGGAACGGAAGCCAGACTGAAGTGGGTCCAATAAGTTGTGGGTGTTAAGAAAGTGTGTGAGGCGGGTGTAGACAAGTCTCTCCAGTAGCTTGGAGGGGCATGGGAGCTGGGAGATAGGACGGTAATTAGAGAGAGTGTTAGGGTCAGAATTTTGTTTTTTCAGAATGGGAGTAATCACTGCATGCTTGAACAGTGATGGAAAGATGCCAGTAGAAAGAGAGAGATTACAGATTTTAGTTAGGGTTGGGATGAGCACAGGAGACAGAGCTTTACTAATTTGTGAGGGTATAGGATCTAGAGGAGAGGTAATAGAGTAGGAGGATGAGAAGAGTGTAGATACTTCATCTTCATTTGTGGGGTCAAATGAAGAGAATGTGCCAGAGGGTTCAGGTAGGGAATTGAGTAGGTCACTAGCTGAGGAAGAGAATAACATTTCATTTCGGATATTATCAATCTTGTCCTTGAAATAGGAAGCAAGATCTTGTGCACAGATAGTAGCAGGTGGCTTGGGTGAGGGAGGGGTAAGAAGCAGTTTAAATGTATTAAAAAGTCGCTTGGGGTTAGAGGCTTGAGCAGAGATTAGAGATTGGAAATATATTTGCTTGGCAGTGTCCAGAGCAGTACGATAAGAGTTGTAGATAGACTTATATGTGAGGAAGTCACTTGGAGTGCGAGACTTTCGCCACTGACGTTCTACTTTACGTGAGAGTTTTTGTAGATGCCTTGTTAAGTTAGAATGCCACGGTTGACGTCTGAGTCTACGCGGAGTGTGATGGGTAGCTGGAGCTACTTCATCGAGGGCTTTTACTAAGATCTGGTTTAGCTGTGATGCAGCATTCTCAGGAGAAGTGAGTGCAGAAATTGGTGAGAGTTGTTGTTGTAGAGAGGTAGATAGTTGTTGAAAGTTAATCACATTAATATTTCTGCGGGTTTTAGTAGGTTTGGTTGATTTCACTGACATTGAGGTTGATGTAATGGAGGAAAGTGTGCAGGTGATAAGATTGTGATCTGAGAGAGGGAAAGGAGCATTAGTGAAATCAGAAACTGAGCATAGTCTGGTAAATACAAGATCAAGGCAGTGGCCCTCCTTATGAGTAGAGGAGTCAGTCCATTGGGAGAGGCCAAGAGAGGAGGTTAGAGAGAATAGTTTGGTGGCATGAGGAGATTGTGGACTGTCAATGGGGATATTGAAATCACCCATAATGATGGTGGAGATGTCTGAGGATAGGAAGTGAGGGAGCCAGGCTGAAAAATGTTCCAGAAATTGGTGCGGTGGCCCAGGCGGGCGATAGATAACAGCAACTCGCAGAGAGAAAGGGGTGAAAGTCCTGATAGAATGTACTTCGAATGATGTAAATGTGAGTGAAGGTACCTGTGGGAGAACTGTGAATGTGAAAGATTGGGAGAGTAATATTCCTACCCCACCTCCTTTACAATTGCCAGGCCTGGAGGTGTGTGAGAAGTGTAGGTTACCATGTGAAAGTGCAGCAGGGGAGACAGTGTCTGATTGTGTTAGCCATGTTTCTGTTATTGCCAGAAGGTTGAGGTTGGTTGAAATAAAGAGGTCATGGATGGATGTTAGTTTGTTGCAGACAGAGCGTGCATTCCATAATGCACATTTTAGTGACTTGGATGGTGAAGGGAGGCATGCAATATTTATGAGGTTAGCTGGATTTATAGTTTGTTGTGGGTGTGGCATGTGAGTTGGGCCTGGATTTGGAGATATGTCACCAGCTAATAGAAGCAACAGGAGCGAGATATAAATATATTTGTGGGATTTGACAGAATGTTTGTTATGGCGAGAGGTTGTGGATGTTATTGTCAATGTGTTTAGATAAGTTAAAAGCTCATATGTGTTTGTAAGAGAAGAGGAAAGTACTGAGGCAGCAATATGTACAAAAGGAGGAGCTGCAGGGAGAGTAAAGGATGTAGTAGTCTTAGAGATGATTCCATGGAGTGAGATCATTAATAGAAGTTTTTGATACATTTTTGCAATACATTCAATAATGCACAACACACAAACTACTGGTAAGGAATGATATTGTAATTACCTTGTTGTAGATGTTGTTCATTCAACTGTGTTTTTTTTAACTGTTATATAATTACACTTTGTGTTATAACACACTTAGTGCTTATAATACACGGCTGCCATCGACATCCACGGCTGCCTCTATACTGATTCTAAACTTAAAGAAAGTCTGATTGAGACATGCTACAGCTGACCACAAATGCTAACTAATCAATGAAGAAATTTGGCACTGGGTTTGTGTAAACACAAGCAGTATCCTACCATAAACTAGGCATCACTGAACAACATCCCCCACCCAGGTAATCCAAAATACAATCAAGTCATTACATCTAAATCTTTGCTAACAGAAATAAAATCCATTATGCAGAAATGTAAGAGCAATATGTTGCTTGCTAGATGGGAATGGGTAACATACTTTTTAAAATCCAAACAGCTGATCTGAGTGATTGCAAAGCACTAGTTAGACTATGCAGCTTGTAGAATGGGGAACATACCTGCAGGGATGACAAGAAATAGAAGATGTTCAGTCCAGTTGCAAATTTATGTAGATTACTGTTTTTTTTAACTGTTATATAATTACACTTTGTGTTATAACACACTTAGTGCTTATAATACACGGCTGCCATCGACATCCACGGCTGCCTCTATACTGATTCTAAACTTAAAGAAAGTCTGATTGAGACATGCTACAGCTGACCACAAATGCTAACTAATCAATGAAGAAATTTGGCACTGGGTTTGTGTAAACACAAGCAGTATCCTACCATAAACTAGGCATCACTGAACAACATCCCCCACCCAGGTAATCCAAAATACAATCAAGTCATTACATCTAAATCTTTGCTAACAGAAATAAAATCCATTATGCAGAAATGTAAGAGCAATATGTTGCTTGCTAGATGGGAATGGGTAACATACTTTTTAAAATCCAAACAGCTGATCTGAGTGATTGCAAAGCACTAGTTAGACTATGCAGCTTGTAGAATGGGGAACATACCTGCAGGGATGACAAGAAATAGAAGATGTTCAGTCCAGTTGCAAATTTATGTAGATTACTGTTTTTTTTAACTGTTATATAATTACACTTTGTGTTATAACACACTTAGTGCTTATAATACACGGCTGCCATCGACATCCACGGCTGCCTCTATACTGATTCTAAACTTAAAGAAAGTCTGATTGAGACATGCTACAGCTGACCACAAATGCTAACTAATCAATGAAGAAATTTGGCACTGGGTTTGTGTAAACACAAGCAGTATCCTACCATAAACTAGGCATCACTGAACAACATCCCCCACCCAGGTAATCCAAAATACAATCAAGTCATTACATCTAAATCTTTGCTAACAGAAATAAAATCCATTATGCAGAAATGTAAGAGCAATATGTTGCTTGCTAGATGGGAATGGGTAACATACTTTTTAAAATCCAAACAGCTGATCTGAGTGATTGCAAAGCACTAGTTAGACTATGCAGCTTGTAGAATGGGGAACATACCTGCAGGGATGACAAGAAATAGAAGATGTTCAGTCCAGTTGCAAATTTATGTAGA
The DNA here is from genome assembly GCA_031769625.1 of Taudactylus pleione. NCBI lineage: Eukaryota > Metazoa > Chordata > Amphibia > Anura > Myobatrachidae > Taudactylus > Taudactylus pleione. The sequence goes on along the minus strand of JAUIMM010000331.1, from coordinate 11,153,045 downwards.
TTACTGTTTTTTTTAACTGTTATATAATTACACTTTGTGTTATAACACACTTAGTGCTTATAATACACGGCTGCCATCGACATCCACGGCTGCCTCTATACTGATTCTAAACTTAAAGAAAGTCTGATTGAGACATGCTACAGCTGACCACAAATGCTAACTAATCAATGAAGAAATTTGGCACTGGGTTTGTGTAAACACAAGCAGTATCCTACCATAAACTAGGCATCACTGAACAACATCCCCCACCCAGGTAATCCAAAATACAATCAAGTCATTACATCTAAATCTTTGCTAACAGAAATAAAATCCATTATGCAGAAATGTAAGAGCAATATGTTGCTTGCTAGATGGGAATGGGTAACATACTTTTTAAAATCCAAACAGCTGATCTGAGTGATTGCAAAGCACTAGTTAGACTATGCAGCTTGTAGAATGGGGAACATACCTGCAGGGATGACAAGAAATAGAAGATGTTCAGTCCAGTTGCAAATTTATGTAGATTACTGTTTTTTTTAACTGTTATATAATTACACTTTGTGTTATAACACACTTAGTGCTTATAATACACGGCTGCCATCGACATCCACGGCTGCCTCTATACTGATTCTAAACTTAAAGAAAGTCTGATTGAGACATGCTACAGCTGACCACAAATGCTAACTAATCAATGAAGAAATTTGGCACTGGGTTTGTGTAAACACAAGCAGTATCCTACCATAAACTAGGCATCACTGAACAACATCCCCCACCCAGGTAATCCAAAATACAATCAAGTCATTACATCTAAATCTTTGCTAACAGAAATAAAATCCATTATGCAGAAATGTAAGAGCAATATGTTGCTTGCTAGATGGGAATGGGTAACATACTTTTTAAAATCCAAACAGCTGATCTGAGTGATTGCAAAGCACTAGTTAGACTATGCAGCTTGTAGAATGGGGAACATACCTGCAGGGATGACAAGAAATAGAAGATGTTCAGTCCAGTTGCAAATTTATGTAGATTACTGTTTTTTTTAACTGTTATATAATTACACTTTGTGTTATAACACACTTAGTGCTTATAATACACGGCTGCCATCGACATCCACGGCTGCCTCTATACTGATTCTAAACTTAAAGAAAGTCTGATTGAGACATGCTACAGCTGACCACAAATGCTAACTAATCAATGTTTGTTATGATTAATACTGAATGGCGTGACTCAAGGCATACTGTGTGGCGCGAGATGCATGGCACGCTACATGGTGTACAAAGCAATAAACTAGGTGGGCACATCTGTATTTGCCAAATATATATATATATTATAGGGGGTACAGTAATGTCACATTGGAGCTGACAAAGGTTTGTGCCAACACACCATAGGACACAGGGAAGGGTAGTCCAGTACCTTGCCTATGTCCCCAGTGGGTCCTAATTCACTTTTGCAAGGATGGTATGTAAACAAAAATGTCCTTAAATAAATCTCTAGGGCCAAGAAGTAACTAGGGGTGTGCGATTGGTGCCATGGCTCAGAGCTCTATAGTTGGCACTGTCGCTGCCCCATGGCCCTTTCTCCTGGCTAGCAGGTTGTCTGTAGTGGCACCCTGCAGCCAGAGTTACTGCGGCCGTGCCATCCAGTTTTATGTAGATCTGTTTGTGTTTATATGTGTAGAGCTCCATACCGCACCTCATCATCCATTGGGCTGGGAGCTCGTGGGTTGAGGAGGTGGGGGGGAACTGCTTGTTCAGTTTGTAATGGGCACCACAATTTCTGATGGCAGCCCTGGCACTGAATATGCCATTATAGCATGATTGATCACAACAGGTTGGCCATACATATAGCACTGTGAAAACTATTACACTACAAGCAAACAAATGAAGTTGCAAGGAGTGGGATTACAACTGATTATGCAACAGTACTATATATATTACAAGCTAAGGCAAAGCATTCTATCAGGGACATGCAGTCAAGGTAGGCAGCGGAAACAGAGCATCCCCGTCACACTCCTGTGAGTTGATATAATAATGATTACAATAATACAAAGAAGATATTTATAACTTATAAACATCTTCTTTGTTTATTGTACTCATATTTAGAGTTAACACTCACCAGCTTTGTGGAGCTCCCTGGGACTTCAGGGAGATGAGATTTGAGGCAGCACATCTTAGCCTCGCTTCTGTATAGTCAGACACTGCTTGCAGATCTGGGGGTGGGGCCAAACCAGGGGCAGTAAGATCCACAGAAAGAGAGCTAATAGAGGCATGCCTCTGAGTATGGGAGGGCGTGCCTTGAGCACTGATGAACACCTGGGATGTGTCATGTGACCAGGAACTGCAACTTATCAGGGGTGTGACTGGCCTTTCTGCTGGTGAAGGTTACAATGGAAACATCAGTTTAGGGCCAGTCCTTTATTTAAGTTCATTATTTCCACTTTGTCCTAAAATTCTGTTTAAGTCTTAAATAACTCAGATTCTTTTTGACATTAATCAAACTGATTTCTCTGCAGAATCTATTGCAGTGCACACAGGTCAGTGTTTCACAAATGAAGAAGGAAACAGAGTCCTGCAGACTATCTGGCTGACGAGGTCGAACAGCCCGGATATTCAGGATAACTGGAAGCAGACAAGGTACTGTATGTGCAGTCATTTTATTGCATTCCAGTACCAAGTTTATCTTCGTCTGCCATTGAAGCTTAATTGATACTTACAGTGACACTGACACACTCCTCAGCATCCACCCCTGTCGTGTACTGTACAGAAGTTACAAGTTACAATTAGTTACAGTTATGTAAATTACATACAAGCAAATCACATAATCTCTGGGGTAATGGTATGAGAATTGCAAATAATGGTTCTGTGCAGACCGATCGCAACATTTCTTTTGTCCAATCGCTAGTTTTTTAATCTCTGCTTTTCTTTTCTTTCTTTTCTTTCAGAGTTGGTTATAATACCTTTTTCCCAATGGCTGAAACACAGGATTAATCGTCACTCTCCAGAAAATAAAAGGAGTGATTTATATATATATATATATATATATATATATATATACACACATGAAAAAAAAGGCAAAATAAAGAGTTTTATTATCACTTCAGTGTGGATGGATAATTTGATATGACGTTAATGGAGAGAATAATCTTTTTTTCCATGAAAGTGGTGATGCAAGTGGGTGTGACCTATAACTGTAATACATACATGCATGCAGACAGCCACAGTATGAGAACAATGGGTCATTCTTGAAAAAAACAGGCCTACAAACTACAAGAAGCCTATAATTTACTAAAATTATTGATTGTAACAGGGGTAGAGCAGTGGTGATTGCTGACTTGGCACTGGTATACAATACAGCTCAAAAATAGGATTCATAGGAGGGTAATAATAAGGGGTTGGGTATGGTACCCCGGTGATCACAATACAGACAGTAGCATCCCAACATTCAGAATCCCGACACCCAATGGTAAGTTGCCTAACCCTAATCCTCCCCCTAAACCAACTTTCCCACAGCCTAACCCTAACCCCTCCTGCCCACCGCAGCATAATCCTCCCCCTAGTGTCTAACACCTAACCCCCCACACTGATAAAAACACGGATAAAAACAGCTAAAATCACAGAATTTGTGGGTTTTTCTGCACCTATGCTATTATTAACCTCAATAACATTAATTTCCACTCATTTCCAGTCTATTCTGAACACCTCACACCTCACAATATTGTGTTTAGTCCAAAATGTTGCACCGAGGTAGCTGGATGACTATGCTAAGCGACACGAGTGGGCGGCAGAAACACATGGCCCATCTAGGAGTGACACTGCAGTGGCAGACAGGATGGCAGTTTGAAACACTAGGCCCCAAACATTACATAATGCAAAGAGGCTGGTCTCCCTGGAAGAGTTGATAATTAATTTTTATGAACATCATCTTCTCCACATTTTGTGGTAGCAACCTCCTATGCCTTTCGCTGACAAGGTTCCCGGCTGCACTAAACACTCTTTCGGAGTACACACTGGAGGGGGGGCAACTCAGGTAAATTAGAGCCAGTTTGTACAGGGGCCTCCAAATTGCCTCAGTTTCCTGCCAGTACAGGTACGGACTGTCTGACATGCCTACTTGGATGCTGTCACCAATGTAATCCTCCACCATTCTGTCAGTGGTGACAGTATCATATGCAGTGACAGTAGACATGTCAGAAATTGTTGGCATGTCCTTCCGTCCGGACCAGATGTCCAAACCGGCCCTTGTGCGGCTAAGGTGCACACAAACAGAAAATTTATTTTTTATTTTTTTTGTACACTTTGGGGGTTACACCACCCTTCAACAGATAAGCCAGCCCTTGACTTATGACACTTAAGAAACAAACACAGAAAAAAAGTGTTTTTTATTTTTGGAGCACTTTGGGTTACACCACCCTTTAACAGACTTATGGGACACAGGTGCATGCTTGGCGCTGCTCCTTTGTTGATGCACATGCAGCTACAGTGCACACAATTCACAAAGACAGAAAAAAAAGAATTTTTTATTTTTTGTGGAGTGCACTTTGGGGGTTACACCACCCTTTAACAGACTTATGGGACACAGGCGCACACTTGGCGCTGCTCCTTTGTTGATGCATGTGCAGCTACTGCACATACATTTCGCACATAAACACAGTAAAAAAAGAATTGTTTATTTTTTGTGGAGCGCACTTTGGGGGTTACACCACCCTTTAACAGACTTATGGGACACAGGCGCATGCTTGGCGCTGCTCCTTTGTTGATGCACATGCAGCTACAGTGCACACAATTCACAAAGACAGAAATAAAAAGATTTTTTTATTTTTTGTGGAGCGCACTTTGGGGGTTACACCACCCTTTAACAGACTTATGGGACACAGGTGCATGCTTGGCGCTGCTCCTTTGTTGATGCACGTGCGGCTACTGCACATACATTTCACACATAAACACAGAAAAAAAAGAATTGCTTATTTTTTGTGGAGCGCACTTTGGGGGTTACACCACCCTTTAACAGACAGATGCACACTTGGCGCTGCTGCTTTGAGGATGCACGTACAGTGTACACAATTCACAAACACAGAAAAAAATGTTTTATTTTTGTTGGGGTGCACTTTGGGGGTCACACCACCCTTTAACAGACATACGCATGCTTGGCGCTGCTGCTTTGAGGATGCACGTACAGTGCACACAATTCACAAACAGAAAAAAATGTTTTCTTTTTGTTGGAGTGCACTTTGGGGGTTACACCACCCTTTAACAGACAGATGCACACTTGGTGCTGCTGATTTGAGGATGCACGTACAGTGCACACACAATTCACAAACACAGAAGAAAATGATTATTTTTGTCGGAGTGCACTTTGGGGGTTACACCACCCTTTAACAGACAGACGCACGCTTGGTGCTGCTGCTTTGAGGATGCACGTACAGTGCACACAATTCAAACACAGAAAAAAAATTATATTTTTTGGCGTGCACTTTGGGGGTTACAGCACCCATTAACGGACGAGCCAGCCGGCCCTTTACTTATGACACAGACGCACGCTTGGCGGTACTTTGTTGATGCACGTGCGGCTACTGCGCACACAATTCACAAACACAGAAAAAAAATATTTTTTTGCAGTTGGGGGGAGCACCCCTGATGGACCGAGCACCCCCTGGACAACACTACAGCACCCCTTTAGGACTGGGACACTGCACAACACAGCCCAGCCAGCCCCTATAGACTTTGGAGTGGACACAGCCCCTATGGACAACTGACTGCACAACACAGCCCAGCCAGCCCCTATGGACAACAAACTGCACAACACAGCCCAGCCAGCCCCTATGGACTTTGGAGGAGTGGACACAGCCCCTATGGACAACAGCAGCACAGCACAACACAGCCAGCCCCTATGGACTTTGGAGGACTGGACACAGCCCCTATGGACAACAGCAGCACAGCACAGCCAACCCCTATGGACTTTGGAGCAATGGACACAGCCCCTATGGACAACAGCAGCACAGCACAGCACAACACTACACTACACTACACAGCCCAGCCAGCCCTAACTCCCACCCTCCCTCTTCACTGTCCACAGCCGAGTGAGAAAATGGCGCCGACGCGGGGACCTTTTATAGAATCCAAAACCGGCGAGATCCGGAAGGCGGGATGATGACGTTTTGCCACGATTTCAGATCCGAGTCAGGCGGGAAAAGTCAAGCCTGACTCGGATACGACTCGGTTCGGGGAGGCTTGGGGGGGTTCGGATTTCAGAAATCCGAACCCGCTCACCCCTAGTATATATGGAAGCCAGGTAGAGAAAAATTTCTCTACTATCTTTGTCGGTTGACATCTCTAGCCAGTCCATTTGAAGCAAATTGGACACTTTAGGTCAAAAAAGCGGCAGTGTAATGGCATCGGGTGAGACCCACTAAGTCAAAATTGTCTTTTTTGCTGCCACTGCAATTTTTGCCAGCAATACTCGAGTACCACTGGGTAACCCAAGTACTCCTGTGGAAGCAGATAAATCCCACAGGGCCAGGGGCTGGCTGGCAACTTTCAGCCTGGGAGGCAAACACAAGCAAGTGGCCCAGCAAATGCAATTTTAGAAAATGGGCTTGACAATAATGTTGGGGATGTGGTTTGCATAAAATCAGGTCAATTTAAGGCTGTTTATTGCGATTTTTAAAAAAAGAAAAAGGCTTAGACTGTGCTAAGGTCACAGTAGAAATAGAGGCCTCTTCATGGTGAGGTGTTATTCAGCTATGGCCACTACTGTCCGCCTGTGTCTAGCCGCCGGTAGGCCCTTGCCTCTCACTGACAATTACAATATGACCAGCAGCTTGTGTGTGTGTAGCATCTAATAATACCTGTCCTGCCAGATTCTGGCCCAAAGCATTCAGCCTGCTCCATATCCTTCAGGTAAATTCATGTGCTCTGGTGTCTCGCAGTCATAGGGGAAAGCTGTACGTACGGGTGTGCTTGCGTGGATTGGGCTGCTGGAGACATGGGGCCTGATTCAGAGGTGGACGCTAATGCGTACGTAGCCGTGCTTCCCCATGCTCGCAATTGTGAAAATATGCTAATGTTAGCAAAGATCACCCGATCATAAAGACGCCCACTGATGCATTCCTACTTGTGTGCGTGATCGCATGCACGCATAAATATCGGTAACATGGAAGGACAATGGCGGCCATTTTATCCTCACGGCAGGTCTGACCTGCCGCAGCCTATGGAGCTCTTCTGCCACGCAAGGCTGTGTATGCACTAGCAGTGGCTAATTTATGCACGCCCACGTAAAGGCGTTCAAATGCCCACACACACCTGCGTTTCCTTAACCACCCCGAACAGTCACTTCCTGTCAACCAATCTGCAACGGGCCTCCGTTGTCTGCGAGCTCGCACAGCGATTGCATGCTCAATGGCAATAATCACTCAGTCTACATGCGAATTGCAATAGCGTCCACCTCTGAATCAGGCCCATAGTACATAAGGGTCTATGTACTAAGCCTTGGAGAGAGATAAATGGGGATGGGAATAAAGTACCAACTAATCAGCTCCTAACTGTCATTTTTCAAACACAGCCTGTAAAGTTACAGTTAGGAGCTGATTGGTTGCTATGTTTTCTCCATCCACTTTATCTCTCTCCAAGTCTTAGTACATAGACCTCTAAAGTTTTTTATCTGTTACTATTATGCTATAAGCACAGCAGTTTCCAATCCAAAAATAGTGATACCGTGGAACTAATTTAAGTTACAACTTTATAACAAATTTTTTGGTCACAAATATTAAACAGAAAAAAATTAAACAGTTGTGTTGTAACAGTTATATCTATCTATCTATCTATCTATCTATCTATCTATCTATCTATCTCTATCTCTCTCTCTCTATATGTGTGTATATATATATATATATATATATATATATATATATATATTAGGGATGTGCAGGCTCAGATAGGTTCGAGTTTGCACGCCGAGGTCGGATTTTTCCTTCAAAAAAACGTCATCTTGCATGGACAAACTTAATCATTCCTGGACTTTAGAGGGTAGATCAAAAAGTTGATAAATTAATCTAAAGGCTCGCATACATCAGAGATTGATTGCAGCAATCGTGCAATTTCCAAACGATTGTGTATAAAAATCTTTCCCTTTTTCAATCGATTGTGGAAATTCTGAAATCTGCAATCGATTGAAAAAGGGAAAGATTTTTATACACAATCGATTGCAAATTTCACGATTGCTGCAATCAATCTCTGATGTATGGGGGCCTTTAGACCTGAAGATCCCATTTGTTAAATAGTTCAGAGAAAAAGAAAGTATGGAAACTTGGATTATGGCCCTAATTCAGAGCCGGACGCTCTGACAGAGCGCTCGCTCTGAATCAGGGCCGTACCTGCTCTTTTTTGGAGCGGCCTCCTGGCCACTCGCATAGCTGTGGGTGACCACCCACAGCTATAGCAAGACCATCGCGACCATCGGGCTTGCGGTAGGGTCTCGCTGCCACAAGCCCAGGAGTGCTTTTGGCTCTATCAGAGCCAAAAGCACTCCCACTGACAACACTAGTGATGTCAGTGGGGCCGGACCCAGACGGTAGGCGTTCCCATGGGAACGCCTCCGTCTGGACAGCCACGCCCACCAAAGGGGGCGTGCTGTCAATCACCATCGACAGCACGCCCCCTTTGGTGCAAGACCCTTAAAGACATTTTGGTCATTGTTATTCGGGTCTCACACATGCGCACGACGGAGCCGCCTCCGTCGTGCACATGCGCACTTGGGCACCATCGACCCGCTTGCGAGCACTCAGCATCAGGCCCTATGTCTTAAAGGAAGAAATAAAGAAATGTCAGTAGGCATCTTCATTTGAGATCTAACAAGATGCCAAACTCTGCAAGTAGTGTATATTAACAAATTGTGTGTAATATGTGTCATTTTCCAGTGTTTAAAACCATATGTTTGACTGTCATTTGCTCCCATACATTATCAGGTTTTCATTCCAACCAACCAGATTGGATAGATATCTGACAGTAAATTGTATAGTGTATGCCCAGCATTAGCCATTATCTATCATAAATTAATTCCTTGAATTGACTGAAAAACAAATAGCATGCTTTTTTGTGGAAGGGAGATGGATTGGTCTTACTAGATATAATTTAATAGTAAATGGTCACCTCTTCCCACCTCCACCCAGGTGCCCCCCCCCTCCAAAAAATGAAAATTTACCATCCCCCCCAGCACCTATGCCAGCCCCAGCTGCCGTCGCCCCCCTATTCAGTTCCCCCAGTAGTGTTCCCCCTGTGCAGTGCCCTATGTAGAGGTCCCCCTATGCAGTGCCTGCCTATGTAGTGCCCCCAAGTAATGGTCCCCCTATGCAGTACTTCCAGTAGTTGTGCCCCTATGCAGTGCCCCTGGTAGTAAGGGCCCCTGTAGTGCCCCCAGTTGTAATGCCCTTGTAGTGCCTCCAGTAGTGATGCTCCCTGCAGTGCCCCAGTAGTCATGCCCCTTGAAGTGCCCCCAGTAGTAAGGGCCCCTGTAGCACCCCCAGTTGTAATGCTCCCAATAGTGCCCCCAGTAGTAAGGCCCCTGTAGTGCCCCCAGTAGTAAGCCCCCTGTAGTGCCCCAAGTAGTAAGTCCCTGTAGTGACCCCAGTAGTAAGCCCCAGTAGTGCCCCCAGTAATGCCCCCTGTAGTAAGCCCCAGTAGTGCCCCCTGTAGTAATCCCCCCAGTAATGCCAGTAATGCCCCCTGTAGTGCCAGTAATGCCCCCAGTAGTGCCCCCTGTAGTAAGCCCCAGTATTGCCCACAGTAATGCCCACTGTAGTAAGCCCCAGTAGTGCCCCCTTAGTAAGCCCCAGTATTGCCCCCTGTAATAAGCCCCAGTAATGCCCCCTGTAGTAGACCCCAGTAATGCCCCCTGTAGTAAGCCCCAGTAGTGCCCCCTTAGTAAGCCGCAGTATTGCCCCCTGTAGTAAGCCCCAGTAATGCCCCCTGTAGTAAGCCCCAGTAGTGCCCCCATGTAGTAAGCCCCTGTAGTGCCCCCAGTAATGCCCCTGTAGTAAGCCCCAGTAATGCCCCCAGTAATGTCCCCTATAGTAAGTCCCAGTAATGCCCCCTGTAGTGAGCACCCCCCGCGCACACACACACATACAAAAAAAAAACAATACTTACCTTGAACCCCCCTCCAGTGCTGCTGCCGTCAGTCCCCGGCACCCACTCTTCGGAACTATGGGAGTGATGTCATGACGTCACTCCCATAGTGCATTGTGGGACTCAGCAGCCAGTGAGCTCCGGCTGCCGCTGGTACCGGGGGGGGAAGAGAAGGAGCCGGGCGCCCGCTGGTAACACACTCAGCGGGCACCCGGCATATGGAGGGTGCAGGGGGTGCAACCGCACCCCCTGCACCACCCGTAGTTACGCCAATGGAGGTGGAGCGCCGATCAGCGGCGCTCCTTCTCCATGCAGTGCCCGGAATGGCCGGGAGACAATGGAGCCAGGTGCCCCCTTCAGGGCTGGCGCCCGGCGGCAAATGACTCCATTGTCTCCGGGAGTTCCGCCACTGCTCCCCACCCCTTGCTCAGCCCTGTCCCTCTCTATTATCTACATTTGAGACAGTATCTCTATAATTACTGCAGTAGTAATGTATGCGATTAGTGCCACTGTGGTAAGTAATTGGGGTGTAGTTCCTAGTCTTGGACTGTAATTTTTTTTACATGCAGCACAGTATTTACTGTATAATAAGTGATATAGTATGTAAAATAAAGCAATTACATCTGGAATACAACTTTAAAAAATAAATAACAACAACTACTAATAGTAATAAACATTAACATAAAAAAGACAGGAGAAATGAAAAATTATTAATAAAACCCCAAAACATTATGGGACATGTTCAATTATACACAGTCATTTTATTTATATTTTTACAGCGAATGGAATTAACGAGTAATTACGATTACTGCGTCTATGTGCGCTCCTGATTCTCAAGCAATTCAATTGGAAAAAGCACTTACATGGTAATTTTAGCTGTTAATAGCTGCGTTAAGTCTGGGGAAAAACTGGCAAATCATCCTGTGTATCGAAAAAGTGCAAATACAGTACATGTTGGCTAATAGTATAGCTGTCTATTAGTGGGTCAAATAAAAATATTTGGAGTTCTTAAATTGTTTCAAATGGCTGATTTTTGGATTGTTCTCATAAAAATAGTGGAAGATTGAATTTTGTGTCATTTAAAGCTACTTATAAAAAATGTGAAAAAACACCTGTAACACTTTGCAAAATATCACCCAAAAATTATATGTAATTGTTAGTCAAATTAAGCTAATTGAAAGCTAATAAGAACCTAATTAATAATTAGGGAAGGTGTCCCAGGGGTTCTGAACAAGGTCCTGGCATTTTTACCTTAAAATAGGGATTTTTTAGAAACTTTTCACCTGCGTAGGGACTGCAAGAAAAAAAAACTGCATTAAATCCTATTGAAAATTACTGTGGCTAAATTTGCACGTCTAAACGAATAGAAAAAAAAATCACGTCTGGCAATGTAAAGTAGACTTGTGGGTTAACGCTAATTGAATATGCCCCTTTATCAGAACAAAATATGTTATTCATTAGTTTGTAGTGGTGTTTAAAAAATATATATATATATATATATATATATATATATAAAAAAACATATAACTGTGTAATATTCATAATTACAGTATGTCCAGGTGTGTAATTTCATCCCAGTTGCCCAGAGGCAAGATAAATCGACGCCCTCCCATCACACGGTGGTCTAGGGTGGTAATGAGGTGAGGGTGTGCCACTGGGACCTTACCCGGTCTGCCACCCTTGGCATCCCAGAGTGGTGTCCTTTGCACTGACCCTGCTGTTTAGCTTGCCAAGCTCCAGATCCTCTGTTGCCTCTCATCACTGGCTTGACTCTAACCAAACTTCATCTGAACAGCAAAGGCACCAGCATAAACTCTTTTGCATAATATATAGTATTCCCACTAGGCTGTTTTAGCGGGACACCATGCCCTGCCCTTATGGCAGAACCCTGCTGAAACAGCCGGCCAGGTGCCATCCCCAACTGTGGGACAGAGTCCCATGTGGGTGAAGTTGCAGTGAAACAGTCTTTGTTGGGTGAATAAATGCCGTGCGCACAGTATCTGTTCACACTGCAGGGAAAGCTTTGGATCTGCCCAGCATCGCCATGAGTGCTGGGCACTCCTCCTATAGTAATAAAAAAGGGGGGTGTCTTAAGGACACACACCACTTTTCAACCTATGATATCCCCTCCTCTTCCCTATCCTATTAGCGATGGGAAATCTAGTTCATTTTGGTGATTAGTTTATTATGATCTAGTTCACTGAAAAGATTAGTTCATCATTTCACTGGCTGTGAAACACAGCTGAGAGAAGTGGTTGGAAACATAGAACTACAGGTAGTCTATTACACATACAGTAGGCATTTCTACTACTAGCTAATTGAGGGAAAATGTACTAAGCCTTGGAGAGAGATAAAGTGGAGAAAGATAAAGTACCAACCAATCAGCTCCTCTCGTTGTACAGGCTGTGCTTGAAAAATGACAGTTAGGAGCTGATTGGTTGGCACTTTATCTCTGTCCGCTTTATCTCTCTCCAAGGCTTAGTACATAGGGGTCTATTTACTAAGTCTTGGAGAGAGAAAAAGTGGAGAGAGATAAAGTACCAGCCAATCATCTTCTAACTGCCATGTCACAGGCTGTGTTTTAAAAATGACAGTTAGGAGCTAGTTTGCTGGTACTTGATCTCCGTTCACTTTATTTCTATCAAAGGCTTAGTAAATAGACTCCATAGTCAGATATGTCTGATCTTTTAATATTTTAAAAAACACCCCGCACTGTGCTACAGTACCCTTCCCTATCCTATACATCCCACACTGTGCTAACCTTCCCTATCCTATACATCCCACACTGTGCTAACACTGTGCTCCCCTTCTCACTTTTTACACCACACTGTGCTCCCCTTCTCACCTTTTACACCACACTGTGCTCCCTTTCCCACCCTATACATCCCACACTGTGGTCCCCTTCCCACCTTTTACACCCCACTGTGCTCCCTTTCCCACCCTATACATCTCACATTGTGATCCCCTTACCACCCTATACATCTCATATTGTGTTCCCCTTACCACCCTATATATCTCATATTGTGCTCCTCTTCCCACTCTGTACAACCCACATTATACATCCCACAACACTGTGTTCCCCTTCCCACCCTATACATACAATACTGTGCTTCCCTTCCCATCCTATACATCTCACACTGTGCTCCTCTTCCGACTCTGTACATCTCATATTGAGCTCCTGTTATATCCTGATTAAACCTTGGTACAATCCTGCCTATAAACCTCTAGTCAATCCTACCTATAAACCTCTAAACATAGATGGCGCTAAGTAGCACTATGCCCAGTTGCACACCCCAATAAATGCTCTCAGACTTTGGCATTTGTGGTCCAATGCACAAAAGCTATTATTCAAGAAAAGTACAGATAGTTACATGCTGTGATCTAATATAATAAGTGCAAATAAATCATACAGACCCAAGGTACAGTTGTTATATATGCACGCGCTCTGGGCCCAGATACCGGCATCAGCATTAGAAACCTCCGTCAACAGCACAACAAGAAGACTCCAGACTGGGGTCAGAGAGCGCACATATATACACTTTCAGAAATTGGCAATATAATGGACATGAGCTGGTATTATTTCATTGGTTCTTCTTCTTTGGTCTTCTGTTACGACATAGGCCCTGATTCAGAGCCGGACGCTCTGAAAGAGCGCTCGCTCTGAATCAGGGCATTTTTTTTTTTAGTGCGGCCTCCTGGTCGCTCGCATAGCTGTGGGTGACCACCCACAGCTATAGCGAGCGGCCATGATGATGGTCGCGATGGTAGGGTCTCGTGGCCGCAAGCCCCAGAGAGATTTCGGCTCTAACAGAGCTGGAATCTCTCCACTGACATCACTTGTGTTTACAATCGGAATCTGCATGACGCCATCTTGGGAATGGCAAACTAGACGCCATTTTACAACTAGTCGCAAAACGCCATTTTTAGCTATAACTAAAAATAAAATCCTTACATTAAACATTCAGGGTTGACGAGATGGGTTTTGTGGATTTGTCTGTGACAAGTGATTGAAGAATAAACAAAGATACAGTGAGCATTTGCTCTGCACACAGAACAGTATGCCTATGAAAATTGAACCACAATACAGACATTGATATACTCAGACAGAGTGAATTAGGAAACCATTGTTAGGCATTTAAGCTATCGATAGCCATTGTAGACCGTTAGTATCTGATGTGGTTTAAGCTAAATAAACCATTGTATTTATGTCTGAGGTTTAAACGAATTAGCCTTGCCTTTGTGATTTCAGTAGACATCGTTTGATCATCTGTGTAAACCCCATTGACATTTTTGTAAATCCAGACAAATAATGTCAAAACCAAGAAATTCAGAGATATATATATATATATACAGTTGCTATTTCATACACACGAACGCATACCCGCACAGCGCTAACTAGCATCCTTTCCTCATATTCCTAATGCTCACATATTACACAATTACATAAAAAAAGGTTCCGCATTAATAAAGGTTATTTACCAAAGTGTTATTTATATTTGCAATGATATGAAGTGCATGTTATATGATATTTATGGTTTAGTATATAATAAGTAGATCATGTTTGGTGCCATTCTGATCCGCTGTGTATTTGCAGATCTCCGGTACTATCGGTGGGGAAATCGCTACAAGCATCTGCAAGTTATAAACTATAGGGATTTAGGTGATAGAATGTACAATGTATGAAGTGTTCATTGCTTAGTTGTGCAGCAGGAAAAAGTACACAAATAGCCACTAGGAGGCTGAACTTCTCAAGTACAAACAGACCAATGAACTATGGGCCTAATTCAGACCCGGTCACAAGCGCTGAGCACTCGCAACCGGGTCGATGGTGGCCCAGAGCGCATGCGCATGATGGAGCCGGCTCCATCGTGTGCAAGCACGAGACCCGGATAGCGACGGCCACTCCGTCGCTCCGGGTCGCAAAACAAAGGGGGCGAGCTGTCGATATTGAGTGACAGCTCACCCCCTTTGGTGGGCGTGCTAGGGGGGTGGCTGCCAAACGGAGGCGTTCCCATGAGAATGCCTGTCATTTGGGGGGCCCCCCCTGAGACAGCACAGGGGAACAGTAAAGGTGAATCTCCCTAAACACAGCCCTGTCTGTGTTTGACAGCTGAGGAGTGCTGAGCTGACAGAGATCTCCTGACAGAGGCCCTGATTCAGAGCCAGACGCTCTGACAGAGCGCTTGCTCTGAATCAGGGCCGTCCTTCCTGATTTTTAGAGCGGCCTCCTGGCCGCTCATATAGCTGTGGGTGACCACCCACAGCTATAGCGAGCGGCCAGGAAGATGGTCGCGATGGTCAAGACCATCGCGACCATCGGGCTTGTGACGAGACCCTTGTGGTAGGGTCTCGTTGCCGTAAGCCCAAGAGTGCTTTTGGCTCAAACAGAGCCGAAAGCACTCCCACTGACATCACTTGTGATGTCAGTGGGGCCGGCCCCAGATGGTAGGCGTTCCCATGGGAACGCCTCCGTCTGGGCAGACGCACCCCAGGGCCTGCCCACCAAAGGGGGCGTGCTGTCTCTCAACATCGACAGCACACCCCCTTTGGTACAAGACCCGGAGCGATGGTTTGCCCTTCACTATTTGGGTCTCGCGCATGCGCACGACGGAGCCGGCTACATCGTGTGTGTATGCGCACTGGGCCAACATCGCTTGCAACCGCTCAGCGCTCGCGAGCGGGTCTGAATCAGGCCCAGATTTCGGAGAAGTGTGAGTGTTGAAACTAATGTACTGCCTTACTTTGTTTCACTATTCAAACCATCAGTGTGTACCATCAATGTGTACAGGTTCTCTGTTATAAAAGAGTACATGCCTATGTAATTCTCTATTTGAGTATATCTTTTCTGGTGTACAAGCAGGGCTTAAAGTGGTCCTGCCGCCTACTCCCCACCCCACGCCACTCTAGTCTGACAGGCCAAAACAAGTTTGGAAACTGTTCTTTACACACACACACACACACACACACACACACACACACACACACACACACACACACACACACACACACACACACACACACACACACACACACACACACTGTTGTATATAGGAAATGGTAAAGTGAATGGCAGGGGGCTGCCTAGGCCCACCAAAAAATGTTATATATTATCAGTGTTATTTTTCTGCCGTGCCTCTGAGTTTTTTTAATGTGGTCCCCACAAACTAGTCTATGTCACTTGGATGCCCAATGTTTTTTTGCAACCCCTATGTATTGCCTTCGCTTGATTCTTTCCTTACCTATATGCTGGTTTCTCTGAAGAAATTGAGCCCCCTAGGCAGACAATGAGTGGCTCTCTGTCTGTGGGACTTCTGTATAGGGACTTGGTGGAGGTGGAACTAGTTCCACCTACCATTAGAGGTGATGGAACTCAGGGCCCAATTCAGACCCATTCGCAAAGCTGCGTTCGCATGCAGCCATCTGCATTCAAAGTATGCAAAACCCACGATCACAAGCAAAACATTAGTACGCCCACTATGTGTTGCCGTGCGATCACAGTATGTATTTAGATGCCCACCAGCCTGACACAAGATGCCCACTTGCTCTTAGTAACATACCTCATCTCCAGGAAGTGTATTAAATAGAGATGAGCAGGTTCGGATCTCAGAGATCCGAACCCGCCCGAACATTGGGGATCTGAATCAGATCCGAGCTGGCTCGGGTTTTCCCGCCTGGCTCGGATCTGAAAATGAGGCAAAAAGTCATCATCTCGCTGTTGGATTCTCGCAGGTTTTGGATTCTATAAAAGGTTCTGCGATCGCCACCATTTTTAATTCCGGCTGTGGAGCGTGCACAGGAAGGGAGCTGGGATCTGTTGCTGACGATGACTATAGGGGCTTGCTGGCTACTGTTGTCAATATAGGGGCTGGCTGGCTACTGTTGTCCATATAGGGGCTGGCTGTTGTCTAGAGGGGCTGGACGTTGTCCTGTCCATAAGGGCTGTTGTCTATAGAGGGGCTGGCTGGCTGTTGTCCTGTCCATAGGAGCTGGCTGTTGTCCTGTCCATAGGGGCTGGCTGGCTGTAGTGCTGTGTTGTCCAGGGGGTGCTCTGTCCTTCAGGGGTGCCCGTCTTCACCCACCCCCAATGTGAAAAAATATATATATTTTTTTTGTGTGTGCGTATTAGCCACATCTATAACTGTCATTGGCGAAGGTGCGCAGGGGTACTGTGCTGGGGCTGCTGCCCCCCAAAGAAATTAAAAAAACAATTTTTTTGTGTGCATGTTAGCCACACCTGTCAATGTCATCAGTGTAGCTGCGCAGGGGTGCTGTGCTGGGGCTGCTGCCCAAAAAAAAAATAAAAAAAAAAAAAAATTTATGTGCATGTTAGCCACACCTGTCACTGTCATTGGCGTAGCTGCACAGGGTACTGTGCTGCTGTCTGTCAAGGGCTGCTGCCCAAAGAAAAAAAAATCAACATTTTTTTTTGTGTGTGTGTTAGCCACACCTGTCATTGTCGTAGGTGCGCAGGGGTGCTGTGCTGCCTGTGTCTTTTGGGTGCTCTCCCTCCAAGTGCCCCCTAAAAAATAATTAATTAATCAATCAATCTGTTTTTTTTCGGTGTGTTTGCGTTAGCCATGGCATCACAAACGCCTCTGCTGAGATTTGCATAAACATTTTCAAAGGTGAAATTAGAGGATATGGTTTAAAAAAAATGGAATAAAGCAGCTGAAACTGTGTTCTATGATTATAGTGTCCCTACTCCATACCCATGGCCCCTCTACCTGACTTTCATTGAGTCAGAGGGGAAACTCCATGAAACTGTATTCCAGAGTGCAGCTGCTCCTCCTGTAGCCCAGGTCAGATGATGTGTATGGGGTGTGGTGATGATATGGTCTAAAATGGAGCTCACATCCACTAAAGTGAACAATGAATGCCCAATCTAACTGGGAGCGCAGCTGTAATTTATACACAACACAGGATGGAATGACGGTATAGGCTTGGGTGATGGCATAATCTGGGGTGATGTATACATCATCTTCTTCACACAATATTATTTTGTCCCCACTGGAATCCGCCATTACAGGTGCCTCTGTAATTTTTGCACGTAATTGACGGTATGAATACCTAATAATCTTTATACCCTAATGTCGCTATTTAGCGTTGTAAGTCGCACAATAAATAATTGCTTTCCTGACTTTGAGTGTGGTTCCAAAGCACAAAAAGTTATTATTCACATTAAAAGCATTCAGTTACATGCTGTGATCTAAATACAGTTTAGCGCAAAATATTATACATTCACAAGGTACAGTCGATACATACGCAGGCGCTCTGGATCCAGATTTCCCGGCATCAAGGGTGAAGCCTCCATCAAAAGAAAGAATAAGATGACTGACTACTGGAAATAGAGCGTTTGAATATATACCCTTACAGGGAGTAGGCAATACAATGGAAATGAGTTGGCATAATCCCATTGGTTCTTCCTCTTGGTTCTTCTGTTACGATACAGTTCATAGGTCAATTTGTACAGTAGTGCTTCAGCCCTCCAATGGCTCTTTGTGTGAGTTTTCCTGCTGAATAAGTAATCAATAGACACTACATACAAAGTACATTCTATCATCTAATTCTCCATAATTCATTACTTGTGGACGCATGTTGCGATCTCCTTGCCGATGGAACTGGAGATCTGCAAATAAACAGTGGTTTAGAATGGCACCAAACATGGTCTACTTATTATGTACTATACCTTAGATATCAAATACATTAATTTCACAACATAATTGATAACAAACAAAACCTCTAATATTAACCTTAATGCTAGGGAACCTTTCATTGTAAGTATGCAATGTGTCAGTGTGGGGATATTAAGTAAAGACTCTAGTATGCATTGTGTGTCTACATATTTGTGGAGTACACCATGGTATGTGCTTTGCGGGGTTGTTCATATTATGTGTACTAATAAATTTACGTATGGTATTGTGAGGACTTGTGATGTAGGGTAGTGGCAGATGCACAACGCTAATAATCATAATATAGCACTGTACACGGAGGTATCGTGTAGGCGCCGCAAAATGGAGTCATGCGGACAACGCAACATGGCGTTGTGCAGACATTATTTTTACAATTTAGGTCTCAGCCAACCATCCAGCTTCGACAGTCCACCCTTTGATAGCAAACAATATGCTATCACACTCTGATCTTAACCAGTTGTAGTCATGCATGATAATGGATTATTTATGGTTATATACGGTGTGACACAAGCAGGTCACTGGACCATTAAATAATGCATTTCAAGAGGGTAGAACAACCCTTATAAGCCATCTGCGGATCTATAGGGATCATTGGTGGGATGTGGGATCTCATCGAACCTATAAAGGAAGTTTGGGGACTTGAGAATACATTATCTAGGATGTTTGAAAATAACCTTAAAAATACACCTATGCATGACCACACGATTTCAGATTTCATCATCTGATGGTACATTCTAATTCAGGGTTGTTATACAGTTCTTCCTTGACCTTGGTATCCATAATATCATTGCTCACCACCATCATCTCGGTTTCTCAGTTCACCCTTGTACATTTTCCATACTTCAATACATTAGGAACACACCTGACACATAAGCCAATTATTAAGATGACAATCAGTATGAGGATCAGGAGCTTACCCACAATAGCAACCAGTTCTTGGACCCACTCCCCTAGACCGGAGAACCATTTCACAGAGTTCAACCAAGAGAACCACTCTTCTACCTTTTCCTCTACTTCAACCAGTGAAGCATTATGGTTGTTTCGAAATTCCCATTTCAGCTGCAGAAATTAATCCATCTTGCGGTCTATTACCTCCTTAGGGTCACTAGTGTTATTAGTGATATATGTGCAGCACTTGACACCAAATTGTGTGGCCAAAGTCACACAGTACCCTCCAGTGACAGCTGTTAAATAATTTAACACTAGCCTATGTTGTACATGTTCTTTTTTATAAGCCTGTAACTCTTTACCTGTATACCTAAACATGTCATCATACATCTCGGTGATATTATGTATTAATTTAGCAAGATCTTGGATGTATCTAAAATGTAAAGTACCCCGAGCAATCCTGGTGGGATCTAGTGCTACCAAAATTTGGAAACCAGTTGTTTCACTAATCAACTGTGTAGCTGTATGTATGTCACCAGGTATCATGTTTCTTTTGTCACGGTGTTCATAATGCACATGAAGATATGGAGATGGGGTGTTTTTATGGATACCAAGCATTTCACCATGTGTAAGGGTCATAACCTCTGGAAGTATCCTTCCCAGATAACATAAACCTTCGGAACTTGGAGAAAGCCACTTATACACTTTCCTTCCACATATAAAATACACATCATCTGGGAGTACATAAGGGATAGAATGCATCATTATCGTCGGACATAATTCCCTAACAAATAATCCTATTTCAGATTCTGCCATTTGACTAGTACATGTTTTAGGTTGTACAATAACTGCACAATACCCTTCTGGTACTCTGCCACCCATTATCTTGGTGGAACTAAGTGTATATGTACAGTCGGGTGCATAAATATTGGGACATTGACAGAATTTTCATATTTTGGCCTCTATTTACCACCACAATGGCTTTGAAATGAAACAAACAAGATGTGCTTTAACTGCAGACTTTCAGATTCAATTTGAGGGTAATTATATCCAAATCAGGTGAACGGTGTAGGAATTACAACGGTTTCTATATGTGCCTCCCACTTTTTAAGGGGCCAAAAGTAATGGGACAAACTAAACAATCCTAAATCAAACTTTCACTTTTTAATACTTTGTTGCAAATACTTTGCAGGCAATTACAGCCTGAAGTCTGGAACGCATAGACATCACCAGATGCTGGGTTTCATCCCTGGTGATGCTCTGCCAGGCCTCTACTGCAAATGTCTTCAGTTCCTGCTTGTTCATGGGGCATTTTCCCTTCAGACAGGTGTGGGCTATTCCCTCATTATTTCATTATCAATTAAGCAGGTAAAAGGTCTGGAGTTGATTCTAGGTATGACATTTGCATTTGGAATCAGTTGCTGTCGACTCTCAATATGAGATCCAAAGAGCTGTCACTATCAGTGAAGCAAGCCATCATTAGGCTCAAAAATCAAAACAAACCCATCAGAGAGATAGCAAAAACATTAGGTGTGGCCAAATCAACTGTTTGGAACATTCTTAAAAATAAAGAACGCACTGGAGAGCTCAGCAACACCTAAAGACCCGGAAGACTACGAAAAACAACTGTGGTGGATGACAGAAGAATTATTTCCCTGGTGAAGAAAAACCCCTTCACAACAGTTGGCCAAATCAAGAACACTCTCCAGGAGTTAGGTGTATATGTGTCAAAATCAGCAATCAAGAGAAGACTTCACAAGAGTGAATAGAGAGGGTTCACCACAAGATGTAAACCATTGGTGAGCCACAAAAACAGGAAGACATCTAAAAAAGCCATTACAGTTCTGGAACAACATCCTATGGACAGATGAGACAAAGATCAACTTGTACCAGTGATGGGAAGAGAAGAGTATGGAGAAGGAAAGGAACTGCTCATGATCCAAAACATACCACCTCATCAGTGAAGCATGGTAGTGTCATGGCATGGGCATGTATGGCTGCCAATGGAACTGGTTCCCTTGTATTTATTGATGATGTGACTGCTGACAAAAGCAGCAGAATTAATTCTGAAGTGTTTCGGGCAATATTATATGCTCATATTCAGTCAAATGCTTCAGAACTCATTGGACAGCGCTTCACAGTGCAGATGGACAATGACCCGAAGCATACTGCAAAAGCAACCAAAGAGTTTTTAAAGGCTAAAAAGTGGAATGTTATGCAATGGCCAAGTCAATCCCCTGACCTGAATCCGATTGAGCATGCATTTCACTTCATGAAGACAAAACTGAAGGGAAAATGTCCAAAGAACAAGCAGGAACTAAAGACATTTACAATAGAGGCCTGGCAGAGCATCACCAGGGATGAAACCCAGCGTCTGGTGATGTCTATGCGTTCCAGACTTCAGGCTGTAATTGCCTGCAAAGGATTTGCAACAAAGTATTAAAAACTGAAAGTTAGATTTAGGATTTTTTAGTTTGTCCCATTACTTTTGGCCCCTTAAAAAGTGGGAGGCACATATAGAAACCATTGTAATTCCTACACCGTTCACCTGATTTGGATGTAATTACCCTCAAATTAAATCTGAAAGTCTGCAGTTAAAACACATCTTGTTTGTTTCATTTCAAAGCCATTGTGGTGGTGAATAGAGGCCAAAATATGAAAATTCTGTCAATGTCCCAATATTTATGCACCTGACTGTATACTGGAAGTGTCTCCCACCTAGTCTAATGGAGCGTAAAAGTTCAAAAGTAATAGGTTCATTATCAGCTCTTAGTGAAAAGGTCATCGTCTGGTTATTCCCAGTCACCTCCCAACTTCCTGGTTTGTTGGGGTTGGTAATGTTCAAACATAAAAGTGATCTATCTACTTGGTACTGGTGGAGTTTAAAATGGGTTGGTTTGGACATGAGAAATTTTCCATCCAGTGCCTCCCCTCTTTGCAAATCTAAAACCTCAGAGACATTCAATGGGAATGACATTAACCCTACATTATGTTGTCCCTGAGCCACGTGAGAGCACACTCAACAGTCAGTGTGGTTTAAAACTTTGCCCAACATGGTATGGTATGATAATCCTCCGTCGTGCGCATGCGCATTTGGGTAACATCGACCGCTTGCAAGCGTACAGCGCTCGTGAGCGGGTCTGAATGAGACCCTGAGTTTGGTCAGATACTCCCCCGATTGGTTTAGCACTCCTTTTCCCGACTCCACTCCTTCGATATCAACAGCTCCCCTCTCCGTCATCTGCCCTCCATCACAGAAACCAGAAATCCCAAAACAAACTAGGATGATGAAAACTCTGGAAGAAGACACAAACATAACCCCAACACACCACTCCATTGCTGGAACAGTGACCTACAAATTCTCTAGCTCAGGTGTCTCACTGCAACTTTTAACTCTCCCGGAACAAGCTCACAATTGACAGGTCTACGTTATCTACCCTAACTCCGCCTTGTATCTCGACCAGTTGTTTGACCTTTCTGCAGTGAGTGGAATGGACCCAGGTATCTCTCTCTGCCACTTTCAAGGAAGTAGTACTCGTCAGCATCACTTGATACGGACCTTCCCACTGATCTGTCAGACAACCTGAACATAAGAAATTTCTGATCATAACAAATTCTCCAGGTTCAACTTCATTACAGTTTGTTTCTGGCATATCAGGTGACAACAATTTCAATTTCAGCACCTGCTGTTTCAACTGTTTACTCATTATTATAAGATACAGTAACCTCATTGTTACTCTTCAAATTTTCCTGTGGACTTACAATCAAATGAGGTTTTCTCCCAAACAGTATTTCAAAGGGGGATAGATTAAGAGGGGGCCTAGGAGTTGTCCTGATGCTATGAAGGACTAGCGGTAAGGCTTCTGGCCATCCCAGTACAGTTTCTGCCATGATCTTACTCAGTTTATTCTTAATAGTACTGTTTACCCTCTCCACCTTGGCACTGGCCTGTGGTCGGTAGGGGTGTGAAGTTTACTATTAATACCCATCAGCTTACACATGTTCTGGAAGACATCACCTGTGAAATGAGTACACCTATCTCTTTCAATAAATCTAGGGATACCGTATCTGCATACAAATTCCTGAACAATCTTTTTAGCAGTGAATGCAGCAGTATTAGTGGCAGCTGGACATGCCTCTACCCAGTTAGAAAACACGTCTGTACAAACTTATATGTATTTGAGGTTCCTGCAGGGTGGTAATTGGATGAAATCAATTTGTATTACCTGAAAAGGTCCATCTGTCGGAGGGATGTGGGATGGCTTGGTTGAAATTGTTTTTTCAACATTCTTCCTCAAGAATGTCTAGCAGGACATTGCCCTCTTTTCGGCTTGGGAAGAGAAACCTGGTGCACACCAATACACCCTGACCAATGCACATACCTTGCTTTCCCAAGTGAGTCAGACCGTGCGCTGCCTCAGCCAAGCTTGGGTAGTATGCCTTGTGTGCCACTGGCTTACCTTGTCCATCTCTCCAGAGTCCAGAGGACTCCTGTCCACATCCCTTTGATCTCCAGGCTGCCTTTTCCTGAATGGAACACAAAATTTGCATCTCAATTAACTTCTGCATATCAATTGCCTGGAAAACCATCATTTGACTAACTGGCATGTTAATTCTTAACCCTGCTGCCAATGTGGCAGCTTCATCTGCTCTGTTATTGCCCAGTGACACTGGATCGTCCTTGCATATATGGGCTTTACACTTGATGACGGCCACTGCCTTAGGCATTTGAATCGCTGTCAATAGTCCTTTTATATGTTTTGAATGTGCGACTGGTGTGCCTGCTGCTGTCATAAAATTTCTTAGACGCCATAGAGCACCAAAATCATGTACTACCCCGAAGGCGTACCTAGAGTCAGTGTAGATGTTAGCAGATTTGCCTTTTGCTAATTCACACGCTCTTCTCAGTGCCACTAGCTCTGCCACTTGGGCCGAGTGAGGTGGACCAAGGGGCTCGGCTTCTATGATGTCTTCATCATTTATAACAGCATAACCTGTGCATAACTCTCCTGTGTCAGTTTGTCTATGACAACTCCCATCCGTGTAAAATGTCAAATCTGAATTTTCCAATGGTGTATCATGTATGTCAGGCCTAGCTGTAAAGGTTTGATTCCAATAATCCATACAGTCATGTTTGTCAGTTTTCCTGCAAAACTCACCTTCTGCCAGAGGCTCACCTCTCTCCACCCTTTGTGCATCCCAAGGCACATATGGTAAGTACGTTGCTGGGTTTAATGTGTTGCACCGCTTAATGGTGATGTTTGCAGGTGCTATCAGGGCTAGTTCCCATTTTTTGAACCTAGCTGAGGAGACATGTCTGGTTTGGGCTGAATTTAACAAAGTAGATACTGCATGGGGTGTATAGACAGTTGTATCATGACCTAACACTACGTCTTCGCTCTTGTTTACCAAAAGAGCAGTTGCAGCAACACTTCTTAAACAGGTTGGGAGTGATATTGCCACAGTGTCCAATTGGGCACTGTAGTATGCTACAGGTCTACTAGCATCACCATGTTTTTGTGTGAGGACACCGGCTGCGCAACCGTCAGCTTCCGTATAATGATGTTTTTCAAAATCCCAATGCAGTTGCTCTTGTCAGACTCTCCTCTGTGTGTACGACACAATCAGGCTTTGAGGAACAGACTAAGGCCCTCATTCAGAGGCGGTCGCAAGAAGCGATCGCTCTCTCTGAATTAGGGCGCCCGCTTCTCTTTTTTAGTGCGGCCTCCTGGTCGCTAGCTAAGCTGTGGGTTACCATCCACAGCTTAGCAACCGACCAGGTTGATGTTCACGATGGTCAAGACCATCGCAACCATCGGGGCTTGCGACGAGACCCTAAGGTTGGGTCTTGGCAAGCGCAAGCCCCAGGGAGCTTCCTGCTCTGATCGAGCAGGAAGTTTCCCAGTGACATCATTGCTGATGTCGGTGGGGCCGCCCCCAAATGGCAAGCATTCCATCGGGAACGCCTCCATTTGGATGGCCACCCCCCCTGCCCACCTCCCAAAAGGGGCGAGCTGTCAATCACCATCGACAGCTCACCCCCTTTGATGCGAGACCCATAGCGACGGAGTGCCTGTCGCTAGCCGGGTCTTGAGCATGCGCACATCAGAGCCGGCTCCGACTTGCGCATGCCCAGTGGGCAAACATCGACCCAGTTGCGAACACTCATCACTTGCGACCGGGTCTGAATAAGGCCCTAAGTCCTGTAATGGTGAAGCCAAAATAGAAAAACCTGGGATCCACATTCTACAGTATCCAAAAATTCCCAAGAAGGTACAGATTTGCTGTTGGTTTTGCGGCTGTGTCATGGTCTGTATGGCCTGGATTCGGTCAGTAGTCAGATGTCGTAGCCCCTGGGTTAGGCAGTGTCCCAAGTATTTAACCCTGATCTGGCATGGCTGTAATTTGTCCTTTGCAACCTTGTGTCCTGTTTGCGAGAGATGAAGCAATAAAAGTTTAGTATCATTTAAACATGACATAAATGAATCAGAACACAACAATAAATCATCTACATATTGGATTAGAACAGATCCATTAGCAGGTTGAAAAGATTGTAAACAGTCATGTAAGGCCTGGGAGAAGATACTGGGGCTATCTGTGAAGCCCTGGGGCAATCGTGTCCATGTTTATTGTACATACAGGGGGTATTTGAATGCAAATAGATACTGACAGTCAGGATGAAGAGGGACAGAGAAGAAGGCAGAACAGAGGTCAATGACAGTAAAATTGGTTTGCGGATGGTGGAATCTGCATAAGGATGACAGCTGGATTTGGCACTACGGGGAATTGGCTCTCAACTACCTTATTAACCCCTCTAAGATCCTGTACTAATCTATAGCCCCTCCCCCAGCCTTATTCACTGGAAAAATGGGACTGTTGGCTACACTTGCTGTATGGACTACAATTCCCTGTTGCAACAACCGCTCAATTTTGGGATAAACCCCTATCTCTACTTTTGGTTTTAACAGGTACTGGGGAATTTTTGGAGCTTGCCTATCACTTTTTAGATTTACCATTACAGGAGCTACATTTGCCATTAATCCAGTGTCCTGTCCATCTTTGGTCCAGAGAGACCCTGATATTTGGGATAACATCTGCTCTACCTGAGATGGATTTTTGTCTGAAGTGGTAGAGTGAAACATTTACCTTTGGGGAGTGTCCAATATATCCCTCACCTCATGCGCAACTCTCTGGGATATCTAAAAATATACTATCAGGGGTACAATAAATGAGATATCCCATTTTACATAACTAATCTCTTCCCAGTAGGTTAGTAGGTGCTGCTGCTGCCAGGAGAAAGGACTGCCTGGTATGCAATGACCCGATAGTAACCTCTGTAGATTTGGTTAAAGGGTAATGTTGCACTTTACCCGTTACACCCATTGCTGGTACTGTATCGCTGGTCACCTGTAAATTGGATGGAGAATTTAACACTGATCTGGTCGCCCCTGTGTATACAAGAAAATAATGTTTGGTACCAGCTATATCAACTATCATTACAGGTTCTTCCCTAGTATCCCCAGTTAACCTGACAGGCTGTAGACTACAGGTGGGACCTGACCCCTAGAGCTGGCTGTCTTCCTCCAGTAAAGCATTTACTGCCACAATGTGAGCAGGTGATTGCTGGAACTGTCCTGACTGTTGTGGATGCCCCTTCTGTGGGTATCTCGGTGTTCCCTGGTTTGACGTTTCCCACTTTCTAGCTTTACAAAACCTACTTATGTGTCCCTCCTTGTTACAAATGATGTGTATTGAAAGGTTGTCATGTGGGTTGGGGAGTGTAGAAGATTGTGGTTGTGTATGGGAATATGGGTTTGGAAGTGTGTGTTGGATGAGTGTATTGTGTCTGTGTGTGATAAGAGTGCTGTGGTGATATTTGCATTCCTTCCAGAGCTTGAATACTAACAGCCATTAGTTTCTCGCTCTGCATTTCTCTCTTCCTAAGGATGTTTTTATCATGTTCAATTGCAGATTCCCTGAGTGTGTCTACCGTAATTCCCCTCCATCCAGGAAGTGAGGTCTGAACCCTGGCTTTTAGAGTGTCTTTAAGACCATCCATAAGCACCATTATGGTAATTTCCCTGTGATGTGTGTTGTCTTTTATATCTTCTATACCTGTGTATTGGGTAATAGTCTGCAGCGCTCTGGAGAAATAATCTGCTGCAGACTCACTCTCTTTCTGCTTAATTGTAAAATTTTACTCCAGTTAACTATTACTGGGAAAAATATGGCCAATTGGGTGACAATGCAGGTTATGTTGTTCTGATTGCCTTCATCAGTTATGGGACTATCTCCATCCAATACACAGGCCGTGGTAAACTTTTTTACGTCGGTATTATGTGGAAGACATGTACGTAACACCACTCGCCAATCTTTGTTGGTTGGCTCATGAGCATTACCTAAATCCTTTACAAATCTCTGGCACTTTGCTAGTTCTTTCCTAGGGTCAGGGAAATCAGTCATTATGGAATTTAGCTCTGCTTTCGTCCATGGACAATGCATGGCTACATCCCTTTTGGTCACTATACCATTTGCATCCGGATTCCTATTGGGAACAGTTATTGGCCCTCATTCAGACCCACTCGCGAGCGGCTGTCCGCTCGCAAGTGGGTCGATGGTCTGCACTGCGCATGCGCACGACGGACGGAGCTCCGTCGTGCGCATGCGCGAGACGTGACGAGCGAAGGACTTTCCTTCGCTCGGAGTGTCTCATCAAAGGGGGCGTGCTGTCAATGTTGACTGACAGCACGCCCCCTTTGGTGGGCGTGCCGGGGGCGTGCCTGCCAGACGGAGGCGTTCCCAAGGGAACGCCTACCGTCTGAAGCTGGCCCCACTGACATCACTAGTGATGTCAGTGGGAGTGATTTTGGCTCTGATAGAGCCAAAATCACTCCTGGCCTTGCGGTTGAAAACCTCAACCGCAGGCTGTTGCTCGCAGTTTCGATGGTCGCGATGGTCAAGACCATCGCGACCATCATCCTGCATGCTCGTATATGCTGTGAGTGGTGACCCACAGCTATACGAGCGTCCAGGAGGACGCTCCATATTAATGGAGGTGGGCCCTGATTCAGAGCGAGCGCTCTGGTCAGAGCGTCCGGCTCTGAATCAGGGCCATTGTCCGGATGGGATGGAATTCTGCCACACCGCTACCTTTGGCCTTGCTACCTGGTGGAGGGTTCAGCCTATTACTACTACGTATGGTATTAACAACCTCTGCTACTGTTATATAGCGGGTGTTAATACTTCCTGCAATGGTGGGGCTACCTCCACTACTGGTTCTAGTGGGGCAGCTACCTGTGCTTGCTGTGATGGTACACTTAACATTTGGGCAACAAGGGAAAGAGCTGACATTACAACAGGTTCATCATCTGCATTATAAACATGTTCCTTATAGTTACTCAGGAGAGGGTACAAGTTACTTGTTACATTTTTATGATTTTTGAGATTGACTGTACCTTCACCCCCATCCGCATAGGGCGGAGGTGGTGCGCATGTGCTACTAACATTACCTTCGGTAATGCTACCTTGTTCTGTGTGCATTGCATGCATGCTCCCTTGCATCGTGAGTGTGATGCTAGTTTGCGTCGCGTGCACACCACTAAGCTACATGTTCCCCTCATGCTGCCACAACTTTAACAATCATTAAACTTTATCCTTTTCTTCAGAGATTTCACTAAACATATACTGTCTCTAACATTATTCAGTACTTCCGAATCAAAGCTACCAATCTTAGGAAAAGGTTTTCTACATTTCTTGGTCATCTTGACCCATATGCCACAGTATGCCGTAGCGTACGCACCATACTTTCTAAACATGATATACCTTGCCGATCCAGTCGGCCCTTACACCAGCAGCACAACATTGACCATTTCCAGCGATTGCTTCGCAATATCTAGAGAATTATGATTGGAGAATGATTTTCAGTGAGCTACGTTCACGCACTCCCTCCCGTTATGCACAGCCAGCCCACAGAGCGTTTTAGTCAGCTTGCACAATGAGGAGCAGAATAACCACCTATGTAAATTATTCTTCCTGCGGTGAATTCAACTGCTCGCTTCTTCCCTTTATGCACCACCTTCCCGATAAGCAAAGTGGTCAGTGTGCATAAACAAGGAATAAAGTAATCGCCTTGCTGATTATTTTACCTGTGGTGAATTCATCTCAAGCTTCACCACTCGCTTCCTACTTTGAGTTTACTCCCAGCTGGTAGCATCTAGGAGTTCCAATAACTCCTAACCTTGTCAGCAGTTTCACTCCCACTTCACAATCACAATCACAGATGGTTACACGCTGTGATCTAAATACAATTAGCGCAAATAAATTATACAGACCCAAGGTACAGTCGTTACATATGCACGTGCTCTGGACCCAGATACCGGCATCAAAATAAAAACCTCCGTCAACAGCAAAGCAAGAAGACTGGCATCCAGGTTTAGAGAGCCCACATATATACACTAGCAGAGATAGGCAATACAATAGAAGAGTTTGGCATGATTCCATTGGTTCTTATTCCTGGTTCTTCTGTTACAGTACAGTTCATAGGTCAATTCGTATGGACACAATCCAGCCTCCAACAGCTCTTTGTGTCCTGTTTCCCGCTGCATAATAAATCTAAGCTGGCTACATTACAGAGTACATTTTAATGTTTAACTCTCTATAGTTCATAGTTTGCAGACACATGTTGTGATCTTCTCACCGATGATACCGGAAATCTGCAAAGACACAGTGGATCAGTACAACACCAAACACGATATGCTTACCATGTTCTAAATCTTAGATATCAAATTACTTTTATTTCACAACATTAATAATACTGAATAAACCTTGAATATTACACTTTAATATTAGGGAACCTTTTTATGTAAGTGTGCAGTGTGTAAGTATTGGGGAATTGAGAAAAGACGCTAGTTAGCATTGTGCAACTACGTGTTTGTGGAGTACACCATGGTACGTGTTTTGCAGGGTTGATAATTTTATATGTTTTAGTGACTGTCTGTATTTATATGATGAGGACTTTTAACTTCTTTCTATTGCAAGGTAATCACACGACGCTAAATAATAGCATCGCCGTATGTACTTATAATGGGCAAGATTCACTAAAATGGCGCTGGGCGGCCAGTCGCAAAATGGCGTCTCACGGCCATTCGCAAAATGGCATTGTGCAGATTTAATTTTAAACCGATCCTGCCTCAGCCAATTATCCGGCTTCGACAGTCCACCCTTTGATAGCAAACAACATTCTATCATACATGATTTTAAATTTCATTTAGGCTTACATTATGACATATTATTTAATGTTAATTTATTGGATGGCACAAGATGGTTCTTAATCCATCAATAATGTGTCTCTAGGAGGGGACATAAAACTACCCTTATATACACACCGCGGATCTTGGAAGATCATGGGAAGGATGTGGGGATGCACCAATCCTATAAAGGAAGTCTTGAGGGGGAATAGGGACTTACATTATTTAAGATGTTTTAAAATAACATTTTAATAACACATTTCATGCATATCTAAATCTCATATGATGGAACCTTCTAGTTCAGTGTTGTAATGCAGTCCTACATTTAACTGTATTCATATTGTTACTACTGACCACCATCATGATTTCATTCTTCCGGTTTACCTTATTTTTACATTTTCCACATTTCAACACAGTAGGAACACACCTGACACATAAGCCAATTACTATGCTGACAACCAGTAAGAGGATCAGGAGTTTACCTATGCTCGCAATCATTTCCTGGACCCATTCTTCTAGACCTGAGAACCATTTCACTGGGTTCAACCAAGAAACCCATTCCTCTACCTTTTCCTCTACTTTAGCTACTGAAGCATTATGGTTCTTTCGAAATTCCCATTTCAGCTGCAGAATTTCATCCATCTTCCGGTCTATCATCTACTTGGGATCACTGGTATCGTTTGTAATGTAAGTGCAACATTTTACACCAAATTGGGTGGCCAAAGTTACGCAATACCCTCCAGTGACAGCTGTTAAATAATTTAACACTAGTCTATGTTGCACGAGTTCTTTCTTGTAAGCTTGCAACTCCCTACATGTATACCTGAATGTGTCATCATACATCTCGGTGATATTATCTATTAATTTAGCAAGCTCTTGGATATATCTAAAATTTAGTGTACCCCGAGCGATCCTGGTGGGATCCAATGCTACCAAAACTTGAAAGCCAGTTGTCTCACTAATTAACTGTGTGGCTTTATGCACGTCACAAGGTATCATATTTCTTTTGTCTCTGTGTTCATACTGTATGTGAAGATATGGTGATGGTGTGTTTTTATGAATAACACGCACTTCATCATGTGTCATAACTTCTGGAACTACTCTTCCCAGATAACACAAAGCTTCAGAACTCGGAGAGAGCCACTTATACGCTTTCCTTCCACATATAAAATATACATCATCAGGGAGAACATAAGGAATAGTAAACATTATTATTGTCGCACACATTTCTCTAGCAAGTGATCCTACTTCAGGTTCTCCCATTTGACTTATACAAGTTTCTCATTGTAATATCTTGGCACAATACCCTTCTGGTACCCTACCAATCATTTCTTTGGTGGAACTTAGTGTATATTTATACCGGAAGTGTCTTCCACCTGACCTAATTGTGCGTAACAGTTCATAATTCATAGGCTCACGATCAGCTATTTGTGAGAAGGTCATCGTCTGGTTATTCCCAGTCACCTCCCAACTTCCTGGTTCATTGGAGTTGGTGATGTTTAAATATAAAAGAGTTTTATCTACTTGGTACTGGTGGAGTTTAAAATGAGGTTGTTTGCACTTTTCCATCCAGTGCATGCCCTCTTTGTGATTCTAAAATTTCAGAGACATTTAATGGAAATGGCACTAATCCTACATTATGCTGTCCTTGGGGCACGTGAGAGCACACCCAACAGTCAGTTTGGTTTAAAATTTTGCCCACCATGGCGTGATAATCCTCTAAAGGATACCCACTCCAATACTGGTTATACTTAGGTTGACACCGTTGGATGCAATTCTCATCAATTACGGACCCACAGAACTCACACAAACAATAATCCTCAGACAATAGACCTTCACACTGTCTCCGAGTATCCAGAATAGCAGATCTCTTAATAATTACTGTACTGGGTTTGGTCAGATACTGCCCTTGTGATTGTATTGCTCCTTCTCCCGACTCCACTCCATTGTATCACCATCAGTTCCCCTCTCCGTCCTCTGTCCTCCATTACAGAAACCAGAGATCCCGAAACAACTCAAAATAATGAGGACAAATTTCTTTAGCTCAGGTATCTCACTGTAACCTTTAACCTTCCCGGAACAGACTCGCAATTGACAGGTCTATGTTATCTGTCTCGATTCTGCCTTGTTTCTCCACCGGTTGGTTGACCTTCTTACAGTGAATGGAATGGACCAAGGCATCTCTCTGCCACATTCAAGGAAGTTGTAGTTGTCAGCAACACCTGATACGGACCTTCACACCGATCAGTCAAACAACCTGAACGCAAGAAATTTCTGATCATAGCAAATTCTCCAGGTTGACAGTTTGTTTCAGGCATATCATGTGACAACAATTCAGTTTCTGCTGTTGCTGATTTAACTGTTTACTCATTGTTATAAGATACCTTATAGTTACCTCATTGTTATCTTTCAAATCTTCCTGCAGACTTATATTCAAATGAGGTTGTCTACCAAACAGTATTTCAAAGGGGGACAGATAGAGAGGGGGTCTAGGAGTTGTCCTGATACTATGAAGGACAAGTGGTAATGCTTCTGGCCAACCCAGTCCAGTTTCTGACATGATTTTACTTAATTTGTTTTTAATAGTCCCATTCATCCTCTCCACCTTGGCACTGGCTTGCGGTCGGTAGGGGGTATGAAGTCTACTGTTAATACCCATCAGCTTACACATATTTTGGAAAACATCACCTGTGAAATGAGTACCCCTATCACTTTCAATAATTCTAGGGATACCATATCTGCATACAAACTCCTGAACAATTTTCTTGGCAGTAAATACAGCAGAATTAGTGGCAGCTGGGTATGCCTCAACCCAATTAGAAAACACATCAGTGCACACTAATACATACTTGAGATTCCTGCAGTGTGCTAATTGGATGAAATCAATTTGTATTACCTGAAAAGGTCCATCAGTCGGAGGAATGTGGGATGGTTCGGTAGGGATCGTTTTCCCAATGTTTTTCCTCAAGCAGGTCAGACAGGACATTCCTCTCTTTTCCACTTGTGAAGAAAAACCCGGTGTGCACCAGTATGCTCTCACCAATTTACACTTGCACATACCTTGCTTTCCCAAATGAGTTAGACCGTGCACTGCCTCAGCCAGGCTTGGGTAGTACACCTTGGGAGCCACTGGCTTAACTTGTCCATCTCTCCAGAGTCCAAAGGACTCTTGCCCACATCCCTTGGACTTCCAGACTGCCTTTTCCTGAATGGAACACAAATTTTGCATCTCAATTAATTTCAGCATGTCAGTTGTTTGAAAAGTCATCATTTGTTCAGTTGGCAAATTCAGTTTTAACCCTGCTGCCCATTTTGCAGCTTCATCTGCCCTGTTGTTGCCCAGTGACATCGGATCATCCTCACATGTATGGGCTTTACACTTAATTACCGCCACTGTTTTAGGCAATAGGATTGCTGTAAATAGTCCTTTTATATGTCTGGAATGCGCAATTGGTGTGCCTGCTGCTGTCATAAACTTTCTCAGATGCCATAGAGTGCCGAAATCGTGTACTACCCCGAAGGCGTACCTAGAGTCAGTGTAGATATTAGCAGAATTACCTTCCTCTAATTTAGTGCGACCAGTTCCACCACTTGGGCCGAGTGTGGTGGGCCTAAAGGTTCGGATTCTATAACATCCTCGTCATTTACCATTGCATAACCTGTACATAACTCTCCAGTGTCAGTTTGTCTATGACAACTCCCATCCGTGTAAAATGTCATATCTACATTTTCTAAAGGTGTATCCCGTATGTCAGGTCTTGCAGTAAAGGTTTGATTCAGATATTCCATACAGTCATGTGCATCAATATACCTGCAGATCTCACCTTTTGCCAGCGACTCACCTCTCTCCACCCTTTGTGCATCCTGTTGCACATATGGTAAATACGTAGCTGGATTTAATGTACTGCACCTTTTGATGGTGATGTTTGCAGGTGCTATTAAGGCCAGTTCCCATTTTGTGAACCTGGCAGAGGAGACATGTCTGGTTTGGGCAGAGTTTAGCAAAGCAGATACAGCATGGGGAATATAGACAATCATATCATGGCCTAGTATTACACATCCTCACTCTTACTGACCAATAGAGCAGTTGCTGCTACACTTTTTAAACACGTTGGGAGTTATCCTGGCACATTGTCCAATTGTGCACTCTAGTATGCTATGGCCTACTGGCATCACCATGTTTTTGTGTGAGGACACCTGCTGCACAACCATCAGCTTCCATACAATACAAATCAAAAGGTTTTTCATAATCAGTTATTCCCAATGCAGGTGCTCTTGTCAGACTATCCTTAAGATTAAGGAAAGCCTGCTCTGATTCATGTGTATGACACGATCAGGCTTTGAGGAAGAAACTAAGGGCCTCATTCAGACCCACTCGCAAGCGGCTGTCCGCTCACAAGTGGGTCGATGGTGTGCACTGCGCATGCGCACAACGGAGGGAGCTCCGTCGTGCGCATGCACCAGACGCGACGAGCGAACGACTTTCCTTCGCTCGTTGTGTGTGATCAAAGGGGGCGTGCTGTCGATGTTGATTGACAGCACGCCCCCTTTGGTGGGCGTGCCGGGGGCATGCCTCCCAGACGGAGGCATTCCCAAGGGAACGCCTACCGTCAGAAGCCGTCCCCACTGACATCACTAGTGATGTCAGTGGGAGTGATTTTGGCTCTGATAGAGCCAAAATCACTCCAGGGCTTGTGGTCGAAAACCCCGACCACAGGCTTCTGGTCGCACTGGCAATGGTCGCGATGGTCAAGACCATCGCGACCATCATCCTGCACGCTCGTATGAGCTGTGGGTGGTGACCCACAGCTATACGAACGTCCAGGAGGACACTCCATTTTTATGGAGGACGGCCCTCATTCAGAGCAAGCGCTCTGCTCAGAGCGTCCGGCTCTGAATGAGGGCCTAAATCCTGTAATGGCAAGGCCAAATAGAAAAACCTGGGATCCACATTCTGCAGTATCCACACATTCCCAAGAAGGTATGAAATTGCTGTTGATTCTGTGGCAGTGTCATGGTCTGTATGGCCTGGATTCTGTCATTTGTCAGATGTCATAACCCCTGGGTTAGGCAATGTCCCAAGTATTTAACCCTGGACTGGCATGGCTGTAGTTTGTCCTTAGCAACCTTGTGTCCTGTTTGCGAGAGATGAAGCAATAAAAGTTTAGTATCATTTAAACATGACATAAATGAATCAGAACATAACAATAAATTGTCCACATATTGTATTAGAACAGATCCATTGGCAGGTTGAAAATATTGTAAACAGTCATGTAAGTCCTGGGAGAAGATACTGGGGCTGTCTATGAAACCCTGGAGCAATCGTGTCCATGTGTATTGTACACCCCTTTATGTAAAAGCGAATAGGTACTGACAGTCAGGATGAAGAGGTACAGAGGAGAAAGCAGAACAGAGGTCAATGACAGTGAAATGGGTTGCATTTGGTGGGATCTGCATAAGAATGACAGCTGGATTTGGCACTACGGGAAATTGGCTCTCTACTACCTTATTAACCCCTAAGGTCTTGTACCAGCCTATAACCCCTCCCACCACTCTTCTTCACAGGAAAGATGGGACTGTTAGCTACACTTGCTGTCTGGACTAAAATTACCTGCTGTACTAATCGCTCAATTATGGGATAAACCCCTATCTCTACCTCCTGCTTTAATAGGTACTGGGGAATTTGTGGAGCTTGCCTACCGCTTTTTAGATTTACCATCCTTGGTCCAAAGTGAATCTGGAATTTTGGGTAACATTTGATCTACTTGAGATGGATTTTTACCTGAACTGGTAGAGTAATACATTATCCTTTGGGGAGTGTCCAACATATCCCTCACCTCGTGCGCAACTCTCTCTGGGATATCTAGAAATATACCATCAGGGGTACAATATATGACACATCCCATCTTACATAACAAATCCCTTCCCAGTAGGTTAGTAGGAGCCACTGCTGCCAGGAGAAAAGAATGCCTGGTATGCAATGGCCTGATAGTGACCTCTGTGGATTTGGTTAAAGGATAATGTTGCACTTTACCAGTTAAACCCATTGCTGGTACTGTCTCGCTGGTCACCTGTAAATTAGCTGGAGATTTTATCACTGATCTGGTTGCCCCTGAGTCTACAAGAAAAGGATGTTTAGTACCAGCTACATCAATCATCATCACCGGTTCTTCCCTAGTACTTCCTGTTAACCTGACTATCTGTAGACTACAGGTATGACCTGATCCCTAGCATTGACTCTCACTGTCCAATACCGCATTTAAGGCCACATTTGGAGCTGATGACTGTTGGATATTTCCTGTACTCTGTGTATATCCCTTATGTGGATATCCAGGTACTCCCTGGTTAGGGGGTCCTACCTTCTTCACCTTACAATTCCTACTTACATGTCCCACTTGGTTGCAGTTAATGCACCTTCGTGAGTGGGGTGGGTGAAAGGGTTGCTGCGTGGGTTGAGCGGAAGGGAAAGATTGTGGGTATGGATAAGGATTTTGAGGATAATATTGTGGCTGTGGATAGTATGGGTTTTGTGGCTGTGTGTGATAAGTGGGGTAGGGTTGTGTTTGCGGTGGTGCAGGGTTGGTGAGAATGTGTAGCTGTGCAGATGCAGGTGTGTCTGGTGGCTGTGATGTTACAGTCATTCCTTCTAGAGCTTGAATACTAACAGCCATTAGTTTCTCGCTCTGGATCTCTCTATTTTTGAGGATGTTTTTATCATGTTCAATAGTGGATTCCATGAGTGTGTCTACAGTAACTCCTCTCCAGCCAGGTAGTGAGATCTGAACTCGTGTCTTTAGATTGTCTTTTAGACCATCCATAAGTACCATGATGATCATTCCCCTGTGATGAGTGCTATCTTTAATATCCTCTATCCCAATGTACTGGGTGATAGCCTGCAGAGCTTGGTTACAATAATCCTCTGCAGATTCACTCTCTTTTTGTTTTATGGTGAAAATTTTACTCCAGTTAACTATTACTGGAAAATATACACCCAATTGAGTTATAATGCGGGTAATGTTACCTTGGTTACTCTCGTCTGTTACGGGACCATCTCCATCCAATACACAATCCGTGATAAACGTTTTTACATCGGTATTGTGTGGAAGACAAGCCCTTAACACCACTTGTTTATTGGTTGGCTTGTGAGCACTACCCAAATTTTTCAAAAATCTTTGGCATTTCGCTAATTCCTTTTTAGGGTCAGGGAAATCATTCATTATGGAATTTAGCTCCGCTTTTGTCCAAGGACAATGCATTGCTATCTCCCTTGTGGGCACTACACCGTTCGCATCCGCACTCCCATTTGGAACAGTTATTGTCCAGATGGGATGCAGACCGGCCGCACTGTTACTTTTGACCTTGTTACTTGGCTGGGGATTTAGTCTATTACTGCTACGTATGTGGTTAACAACTTCCTCTATGGGTGCAGTGGATGTTAACACTTCCTGTACTATCACTGATGAAGATGGGGCCACCACTTGTGCTTGTTGTGATGGAGTATCTAACATGTGTACAGCATGGGAAATGGCAGACATAACGACAGGTTCATCATCCGCATCATAAACATTTTCTTTGTGATTACTCAAGAGAGGGTACAAGTTACTTGTTATATTTTTATGGGTTTTCACATTGACTGTACCTCCACCCCCATCCGCATAGGGAGGTGGTGGTGCGCGTGAATCACTGGCAATACCTTCCATAACGTTACCTTGCTGCACATGCGTGCTATTTTGTGGCGCGCACGCACCGCAGTTTAGCTCTGTGTGCGCACTCTCCTGTAACGTGCTCACAACGCTAGTTTGCGTCGCGTGTACACCTTTAAGCCACGTATCCCCCTCACGCTGCCACAACTTTAAACACTTGTTATATTTTACCTTTTTCATTCGAGAATGCACCCTACAGATGCTATTTCGGACATTGTTCAATACCTCCCTATCAAAGCTGCCAATTCTGGGGAAAGGTCTAACACTCTTCATCGTCATTTTAAACCATACATCACAGTACTTAGTTGCATAAGCACCGTATTTAGTATGCATAAGCACCGTATTTAGTATGCATAATATGCCGTGCCGACCCAAGCGGCACTTCCAACAGCAGCACATCATCTAACATCTCTACCGTTTGCTTGGCTCCCATCTTGGGAGAACCCTAAGCTTTTCAATGGAGATTTAGACTGGTGAAAGAAAGTCAAGATACTTTCACTTCACCTGTGGACGATATTAACAGGATGCGCCCACACACCTATGGAAGAATAACCAGGCTGCTTCCACGCACCTAATCCCTTTTTGACTACCTTTCAACTGCTAGCATGTAGGCATTACAATAACACCTACCCTTTTCAGCGATTTCGTCCACCCTCTACTCAGTTCACAATCACAATATTGCCACAACTGTGCGATTCAATTACAATGCTCAAATAACCCTAACTGATCACTGAGTACTGTAATCACACTGAGAGCCGAAACTACAACAAAGACAACAACTACACCTGCTTATGTGTAACGCTGCGGTTTATATTACCGAGCCACTAGGCCAACACCAGGTGCCTACCACTTAAGGGTCCTACAATACCCTTAACTAGGGAACATGTTACCCCTATCAACAAATATTCACTGTTACACACCCTTTTCCTGCGCAGAAAAATACACGTTTTCCCGGACTAAGGCAACACTGATCAAGATATTTACAACAATGCTATCTATCAATGCAATCTCAACAGCTTTGTTTGAAACATGTGGCAGCAATATAGGAAATACATATACGCTATTGTGCGACTAGTCGCATACACAATAATGCGACTACTACACCAAACGTGCTATTGTGCGACTTCCCCTTTTTAACACAAAATTCTATTCAATTCAAGGAAGGAAAACAAACTTTTACCTCCCTTGTCCCTGGAATCTAATCAGCGCTCCTTAAGCCACAATAATAACAGGTAGCGGACTCTCAGCAACAAAGTGGTAGCAGATTTTCAAGGCACAATGCGTTCTCCTGCTATGGTGCCTCCACCCTTTTGCTGAGAGATCGCTGAACGAGTGTTATCAAGTGACCAAACACGGTCTGCTGACCATGTACTAAACCTTAAATTACATTTATTTCACAACATTAATAATACTGAATAAACCTTGAATATTACACTTTAATGTTAGGGAACCTTTTTATGTAAGTGTGCAGTGTGTAAGTATTTGGGAATTCAGAAAAGACGCTAGTTAGCATTGTGCAACTACGTGTTTGTGGAGTACACCATGGTACGTGTTTTGCAGAGTTGATCATTTTGTATGTTTTAGTGACTGTCTGTATTTATATGATGAGGACTTTTAACTTCTTTCTATTGCGTGGGAATCGCACAACGCAAAATAATAGCATCGCCGTATGTACTTATAATGGGTGAGATTCACTAAAATGGCACTGGGCGGCCAGTCGCAAAATGACGTCCCATGGCCATTCGCAAAATGGCGTTGTACAGATTTAATTTTAAACCAATCCTGTCTTTTCCAATTATCCGGATTCGACAGCAGGTTTTCGAACACAGTGCATTCTTTCCTGCTTATGGCGCTGTCCACCCTTTGTTGAGAGATCGATAACCGTGTGTTACCGTGTAAATTATGGTAGCATGACCTCACACTATGAGCCCCCAACTATGAATACCTAATAATCTTTATACCATAATGTTGCTATTTAGCATTGTAAGTCGCACAAGAAATAATTGCTTTCCAGACTTTGAGTGTGGTTCCAAAGCACAAAAAGTTATTATTCACAATAAAAGCATTCAGTTACATGCTGTGATCTAAATACAGTTTAGCGCAAAATATTATACATTCACAAGGTACAGTCGATACATACGCAGGCGCTCTGGATCCAGATTTCACGGCATCAAAGGTGAAGCCTCCATCAAAAGAAAGAATAAGATGACTGACTACTGGAAATAGAGCACTTGAATATATACCCTTACAGGGAGTAGGCAATACAATGGAAATGAGTGGGCATAATCCCATTGGTTCTTCCTCTTGGTTCCTCTGTTACTATACAGTTCATAGGTCAATTTGTACAGTAGTGGTTCAGCCCCCCAATGGCTCTTTGTGTGTGTTTTCCTGCTGAATAAGTAATCAATAGACAATACATACAAAGTACATTCTATCATGTAATTCTCCATAATTCATAACTTGCGGACACATGTTGCGATCTCCTTGCCGATGGAAATGGAGATCTGCAAATAAACAGTGGTTTAGAATGGCACCAAACATGGTCTGCTTATTATGTACTAAACCTTAGATATCAAATACATTAATTTCACAACATAATTGATAACAAATACAACCTCTAATATTAACCTTAATGCTAGGGAACCTTTCAGTGTAAGTATGCAAGTATGCAATGTGTCAGTGTGGGGATATTAAGTAAAGACGCTAGTATGCAATGTGTGTCTACGTGTTTGTGGAGTACACCATGGTACATGCTTTGCAGGGTTGTTCATATTATGTGTATTAATAAATGTATGTATGGTATTGTGAGGACTTGTGATGTAGGGTAGTGGCAGACGCACAATGCTAATAATCATAATATAGCACCGTACACAGAGGTATCGTGTAGGAGCCGCAAGATGGAGTCGTGTGGACAACGCAAAATGGCAACGTGTAGACATTATTTTTACAATTTAGATCTCAGACAACCATCCGGCTTCGACAATGGTAAAGGTCTTTCTCGTAGAATTTGTAGTTCATTTTGATGGACATCATCTTTTCCACATTTTGGGGAAGTAGTCTCAGTCCTATCACTGACAAGGTTCCCGGCTGTGCTGAAAACTCTTTCTGAGCGAGTACACACTGGAAGGTGGGTGGGCAGCTCAGGTAAAGCAGAGAACGTTATAGTTCTTCATGTTGCCCATAGCAAGTGGCAACATGAACACTTAATTTTTAGTTAGAAACTTAATATATCCCCAAATTGCCTCTATTTCCTGCCAGTAGTTATGTACATGTATCTCTTTCTCT
Organism: Taudactylus pleione; assembly: GCA_031769625.1. NCBI lineage: Eukaryota > Metazoa > Chordata > Amphibia > Anura > Myobatrachidae > Taudactylus > Taudactylus pleione. The sequence goes on along the minus strand of JAUIMM010000331.1, from coordinate 11,111,136 downwards.
TCAAATCTGTGTCCGTTGGGAAGGAAAAACAATCTCTTCATCCCTTCTGGGATGAAAATCCATTCCCAGCGCAAGCAGGCATGTTGCTCAAGAATTAACAAAAAAGACACAACGTAAGACTTAAACCTTAATTCTGAAATGTTGCATTTAATGCTATGTTCCACTTGTTCACATATCTGATCTGGTTAAGTGGACAGTGGGAACAATGGCAGTTTGAAAGCCACTAACTAAAGGTGCATACATACTGTACAATCTGTACCACCAACGACTTGAAAGATATCTTTCAAAGATATCTTTCAGTGAGTCATCCTGCCATATCTCTGAACAGGGAAAATTGACGATATTGTCCAAGTTGGCCTGCATGCATGGACAATGAAAGATGTCTTTATCATCCATGCGGGAACGCACATCGTTGGTCATTGGTCGATCATTCACTGCCTAAAAATTAACAATATGAACGATATATCCTTCAACTATATCATTATTGTTTATATAATTCAGGAAAATCATCCCGTGTGTATGCAGCATCACTCTGTTTTTTTGAGCTATTATCTTCTAGTAGAAAGTGAAACTAGTGATGTTAAGTAGAATCTGATTGGTTGTTATGGGCAACATCACTTCTAAATGCATTTCTAAAAACTCTCACTTTAGTAAATTAAATTTACCCCTTAATATTTTTTGTGCTGGTTAAGTGGCAGTTTGGAGGCCACTAACTAACTATGTTTTTTTAATGTCCCTGTACAGGTTGGGAAATGCCTTTACAGAATGTTTGCAAAGGATTATTTGTCAATTGTTTATTTATTTTTGGAAAGCAGTCTTCCTGGTCCAGAGCCGGCCATAACCAATTTGGTGCCCTAGGCAAGATTTTGGATGGTGCCCCCTAGCAGATAATCCCACCACACTACACTCTAAAGACACTCTCCCCCACCTCTTCATACATGATACTCAGTTTTCACTTATCTCTTAGGAGTTTCTTCCTTTTCTCTTCTTTCTTTCTTTAGGAGTCTGGCAGAGGACATAAAATTGTGATTCATTTGCCCCCATTTTTACATATTTATTACATATATATCTATCTATCTATCTATCTCTCTCTCTCTCCATGTACACACACAAACACACATATATACAGCACACACACTGATCCAGTTGCAGCCCACCTCACAGCACCACATACTACTCCTTCACTGCCCACCTCACAGAACAGCACCCCTCTCAACACAGCAGCGCTGGCCTCATCCAGCACCCCCTTTCCCAGCACAGCACCCCTGGCCACATCCAGCACCCCCTTTCCCAGCACAGCACCCCTGGCCTCACCCAGCACCCCCTTTCCCAGCACAGCAGCCCTGGCTTCATCCAGCACTCCCTTTCCCAGCACAGCAGCCCTGGCCTCATCCAGCACCCCTTTCCCAGCACAGCAGCCCTGGCCTCATCCAGCACCCCCTTTCCCAGCACAGCACCCCTGGTCTCATCCAGCACCCCCTTTCCCAGCACAGCAGCCCTGGCCTCACCCAGCACCCCCTTTCCCAGCACAGCACCCCTGGCCTCATCCAGCACCCCCTTTCCCAGCACAGCACCCCTGGCCTCATCCAGCACCCCCTTTCCCAGCACAGCACCCCTGGCCTCACCCAGCACCCCCTTTCCCAGCACAGCACCCCTGGCCTCATCCAGCACCCCCTTTCCCAGCAGAGCAGCCCTGGCCTCATCCAGCACCCCCTTTCCCAGCACAGCAGCCCTGGCCTCATCCAGCACCGCCTTTCCCAGCACAGCACCCCTGGCATCACCCAGCACCCCCTTTCCCAGCACAGCAGCCCTGGCTATATCCAGCACCCCCTTTCCCAGCACAGCAGCCCTGGCCTCACCCAGCACCCCCTTTCCCAGCACAGCAGCCCTGGCCTCATCCAGCACCCCCTATCCCAGCACAGCACCCCTGGTCTCATCCAGCACCCCCTTTCCCAGCACAGCAGCCCTGGCCTCATCCAGCACCCCCTTTCCCAGCACAGCACCCCTGGCCTCATCCAGCACCCCCTTTCCCAGCACAGCACCCCTGGCCTCATCCAGCACCCCCTTTCCCAGCACAGCACCCCTGGCCTCACCCAGCACCCCCTTTCCCAGCACAGCACCCCTGGCCTCACCCAGCACCCCCTTTCCCAGCACAGCAGCCCTGGCCTCATCCAGCACCCCCTTTCCCAGCACAGCACCCCTGGTCTCATCCAGCACCCCCTTTCCCAGCACAGCAGCCCTGGCCTCATCCAGCACCCCCTTTCCCAGCACAGCACCCCTGGCCTCATCCAGCACCCCCTTTCCCAGCACAGCACCCCTGGCCTCATCCAGCACCCCCTTTCCCAGCACAGCACCCCTGGCCTCATCCAGCACCCCCTTTCCCAGCACAGCACCCCTGGCCTCACCCAGCACCCCCTTTCCCAGCACAGCACCCCTGGCCTCACCCAGCACCCCCTTTCCCAGCACAGCAGCCCTGGCCTCATCCAGCACCCCCTTTCCCAGCACAGCACCCCTGGCATCATCCAGCACCCCTTTCCCAGCACAGCAGCCCTGGCCTCATCCAGCACCCCCTTTCCCAGCACAGCACCCCTGGTCTCATCCAGCACCCCTTTCCCAGCACAGCAGCCCTGGCCTCATCCAGCACCCCTTTTCCCAGCACAGCAGCCCTGGCCTCATCCAGCACCCCTTTCCCAGCACAGCAGCCCTGGCCTCATCAAGCAGTCAGAACCCCTCATTCAGCATGGTAGTGAATAGATCCCTTTCAGTATTTGTACCCTGATGTCATCAGTTACTGTCCAAAGTCATTCCCTACTATCCACGTGGGCATAATGGGGGAATATAAACCTGTGGCGAGCAAACCCCATACATTGTGGAATGTATGGGCATGGAACTTCCGCCCTCACTGCATGTCACTTCCAGGTACAAATATTGAAGGGGATGTATACACTACCCCACTACCCATTCAGCACAGCACCCCTTGTGCTCATTAATTATACACCCCTTTCCCAGCACAGCACCCGTCCGTCATCCAGCAGAGTCAGCACCCCTGGCCAGGCTGGCCTCTATGCACCCCTCTATGCACCCCTTTCCCAGCACAGTTAACATCTCTCAGTTATCCATCAGTGCCCCTCTACCAGCTGAGAGTTCAGTTGACTTACTTATTATCAATGATGCATAACACCTTTAGCACTCACTAAAAGGGTTAGGTCATTCTTTCTGTATTTAACAGGCAGCGATAATCTAAGATTACTGCTGTTTGTCACAGCATCTTTAGATGGTGAGAGCAATGCAGTCCCCTTTGCCGGCAACGGGTATCCAGCGCTGTCGTTCTGTCCTCCAGGCACTACCGGGTCCCCTCTGGGTTAAGTGGCATGCACATGTGCAGATGGACCGTCCCGCATGCGCATTACACAGAAGCCCATAACTGGTAGCATTAGGCTGAGCGGAGGATGTGGCCAACAAGGAGGACTTTGCTGCAACTCGCCGGAGGGGCATTTTCGTTTGTGTCACTGCCGCACTAAATAAAATAATGCTTCTGGTGTTTAGCTTTGTTAATAAATGGGGGCCCTTATGCCGGCTACACACTAGACGTTATGTTGTCCAATCTGGCGGATCGGACGACAAATTGTCCGCAATGGCCAGTGTGTATCCCCTATGTCACTGAAGATAGCGCTCCTGCGCATCGACAGCAACATTATCCGTTGGACCTGGATGCAGGTCCGTCAGGTCCGTCAGGTGATATCGTCAGCAGGAGCTATGCTGCGGAATGCATCATGGCCCTGCCGTTGCTCTGACGCTCCCGGCAAAAGCAAATGTGTATGCATTTGCCGATACTGGAACCCCTGCCAGGTCCCGCTGCTAGCGATTTCGTGCTGGGTACACATCGTTAAGTGTGTACACAATTTAGACTCACTCTCTTCAGGGCCAGGGAGGCAGTCGCACCCACCCCTGCTTGTTTTTCCAGCTTCTGGCCTGTCCCTGCTGTACTTGGTGGGTGCTGGGCTATGGATGGAGAAGGAGCCATGAGATGTGAGGGGTGGCTGCGGTAGGGCATTCGCTGAATACCCTCCCATGTCCATTTTACTTGCTGCAGCTCAGTGGAGGAATTAGTGAGTGGTGGCCTCACACCACATAGGGTATCAGTAGCGCCATATAATGCAGAGTGCAACGCAGAGGAGTGTCACAGTGAGCAGCATATAATACAGAGAGTCGCAGTCAGCGCCATATAAAGCAGAAAGTTGCAATGAGCCCCATAAAATGTACAGAGACATGCATTCAGCACCTTATAATGCAGTGGCGCCATATAATGCACAGAGTGTCACAGTAAGCGGCATATAATACAGAGAGTGTCGCAGTGAGTGGCATATAATATAGAGTGTCTCAGTGAGCACCATATAATACAGAGTGTCGCAGTCAGCGCCATATAAAGCAGAAAGTTGCAATGAGCCCCATAAAATGTACAGAGACATGCATTCAGCACCTTATAATGCAGTGGCGCCATATAATGCACAGAGTGTCACAGTAAGCGGCATATAATACAGAGAGTGTCGCAGTGAGTGGCATATAATATAGAGTGTCTCAGTGAGCACCGTATAATATAAAGTGTGTTGTAGTGAGAGCCATATAATACAGAGAGTGTCGCAGTGAGCGGCATATAATATAGAGCGTCTCAGTGAGCACCATATAATATAGAGTGTGTTGTAGTGAGAGCCATATAATACAGAGAGTGTCGCAGTGAGCGGTATATAATATAGAGTGTCTCAGTGAGCACCATATAATATAGAGTGTGTTGTAGTGAGCGCCATATAATACAGAGAGTGTCGCAGTGAGCGACATATAATACAGAGAGTGTTGCAGTGAGCGGCATATAATATAGAGAGTGTCGCAGTGAGTGCCATATAATGCAGAGAACATCACTGACCCTCATATAATTTATAGCACAGATAATATGGACAAACCCCTCACATGCATATAGCATTAATACAGCCCCCACCCCCCACACAACATTAACACCCCCCACTCACACACTACTACATTAATACTCTCCCCACTCACACACTACTACTACATTAATACACCCCCACCACAGGCAGTAAAACACACTCCAACCTCCCTCCCCCAGAAAACAAAAAACAATACACCTCTCCCCATTGCATGCAGATACCACCCCCTAGACTGGCACTTACCTGTCCTGGAAGTGGATGTGTGGTCCCTGCTGGGGCTGGTCTCCATGGCACATGATGACAGTCACAGGAGAGGAGAGGCTGTGACAAAGAGGGCTAGACTGGAAAGGAAGGGGCGGGGACCCGGGGTCAGGGGGCGGAGTCTCAGGCAGGGAAAGGACTGTAGGAATGTGGAACAGATGAAGAGGGGGCTGGGACTCTGGGGGCGGGGCTGGGTCTCAGGCAGTCAGTCTAGTGACAGGCTGGTCATACAGTGATGGTAAGAGAAGCCCCCCTCCTCCTCCTCCCTCGGTACGGCCCCCTGCCAGCCACAGGCAGCGCAGAGAGAGTACTGTAATAATGAGTCAGTGTGACTCATTATTAGCACTGCTGGGCTGCTGAGTGGTGGGATGCCCCTAAAGCATTGCAAATGCCCTAGGCATTTGCCTGCTATGCCTATGCCTGGGGCCGGCTCTGTCCTGGTCCCCAAGGATTCTTCTATAGCAAGGACTGATGCGAATGTATCAAATTTTTTTGTAAATACCTCCTCTCCTCCCCTTCTTCTTCATACATTTTCTTCAGAATCAAAACACTAAATTAAATTTACTACCAATCACCCCTTCCTGTCCCTGCCCTTCCTTCAACTACATACATGCTCCAACTCCCTCAGGCCTCTCTTGAATAATAAAAGTGTTTCCTGATGTGCTATGTTTGAAGATGAACTGCCATGTGTTTGTGCCGCCCACTGCTGCAGCTTAGTTTAGTCAGCCAGCTGGCTTGGTGTAAATTTTGAGCCTAAACTGGATTAAAACATTATAGTGAGCTGGAACGTGGTCAAAATTGACTGGAAATGAGTGGAAATAAGTGTTATTGAGGTTAATAATACTGTAGGAACAAAAAAAGCCCATTTTATGTGATTGTAGCTGTTTTTATGATTTAAGAAAAAATCCAGATCCAAAACCAAAACCGAAAAACAAAACACGGAGGTGAAGTTTTGGCAAAACCAATCCAGATCCAAAACCAGGGGAGATTCAGATCCAAAACCAAAATACGGGGGTCAGTACTCATCTCTAGTATTAAACAATCGAGGTTCACCTTACCCTAACGCAAGCACTGCGAATGCTGCTGTGTTTATTTCAGCCATGTGACTTGTATGTTGACGATGCGTCCTAATTAGGCACGACCCTGAAACGGTGTTTTGATGCTCAGACACACCTGCGTTTGCACCAACACACCCCCGTTACCATTGACCACCCCCTGTCACCACCCACAAACAGCACGTCCTGTCACTCATGCTTGCGGAGAGTCTGTGTACTGGCTACAATCGCTTCCCGATCGCAGCAACTCGTTCATGCACACGTGCTGCGTCATACACATTCGCAAATAGAGAATATCGACCGGCTGCGTGCACACAGAGCATTGCGAATGGATCTGAATCGGGCCCTCAGTTCCACCCCGTTCCTGCCCACTTTAACCCCTGTGTACAAGATATATTAGAAGGGAATATTCTACCTATTAAACATAATAGGTAGAATATTCCCTTCTAATATATCTTGTACTAAAGAAAAGGGGTGATGTAGGCTTATGGAGTCTATAGTTGCCTATATATATAATAAAGAAGGGAAACAGTTACACTGTAATACTTAAAATATGTTATACTGTTTGATAAATATATTACAATGGTGTTGAAATGCCAAACAGGATGTGGAGCCCTCATCCTTCTGCCAGGGAAGAAAAAGACAGAACACCTGTTGCCATGTACCCGATTCTCCATACCTATTAGAACCATCAAACCCCATTGCTGAGTGTTACACGTCTGGCATAGGTGTTTGTTTTTACTAGGGGTGAGCGGGTTCGGATTTCTGAAATCCGAACCCCCCCGAGCCCCCCCGATCCGAGGCAGATCCGAGTCAGGCTCGACTTTTCCCGCCTGACTCGGATCTGAAATCGAGGCAAAACGTCATCATCCCGCCTTCCGAGTCTCGCGGGTTTTGGAACCTATATAAGGTACCCGCGTCGGCGCCATTTTCTCACTCGGCTGTGGACAGTGAAGAGGGAGGGTGGGAGTTAGGGCTGGCTGGCTGGGCTGTGTAGTGTAGTGTAGTGTAGTGCAGAGTAGTGTTGTGCTGCGCTGTGCTGCGCTGTGCTGCTGTTGTCCACTACTTCAAAGTCCATAGGGGCTGGCTGTGTTGTGCTGTGCTGCTGTTGTTAATAGGGGCTGTGTCCACTACTTCAAAGTCAATAGGGGCTGGCTGGACTGTGTTGTGCAGTCAGTTCTCCATAGGGGCTGTGTCCACTCCAAAGTCCTGTGCAGTGTCCCAGTCCTAAAGGGGTGCTGTAGTGTTGTCCAGGGGGTGCTCCCCCCAAGTGCTAAAAAAATAATATTTTTTGTGTGTTTGTGAATTGTGTGCGCAGTAGCCGCACGTGCATCAACAAAGTAGTGCCAAGCGTGCGCCTGTGTCATAAGTAAAGGGCCGGCTGGCTTGACCGTTAAAGGGTGCTGTAACCCCCAAAGTACACTCCAAACCAAAAAAATATATATTTTCTGTGTTTGTGAATTGTGTGCGCAGTAGTCGCACGTGCATCAACAAAGTAGTGCCAAGCGTGCGCCTGTGTCATAAGTAAAGGGCCGGCTGGCTTGACCATTAAAGGGTGCTGTAACCCCCAAAGTACACTCCAGTCCAAATCAAAAAAAAAATTATTTTCTGTGTTTGTGAATTGTGTGCGCAGTAGCCGCACGTGCATCAACAAAGTAGTGCCAAGCGTGCGCCTGTGTCATAAGTAAAGGGCCAGCTGGCTTGACCATGAAAGGGTGCTGTAACCCCCAAAGTACACTCCAAACCAAAAAAATTATTTTCTGTGTTTGTGAATTGTGTGCGCAGTAGCCACACGTGCATCAACAAAGTAGTGCCAAGCGTGCGCCTGTGTCATAAGTAAAGGGCCGGCTGGCTTGACCGTTAAAGGGTGCTGTAACCCCCAAAGTACACTCCAAACCAAAAAAAAAATATTTTCTGTGTTTGTGAATTGTGTGCGCAGTAGCCGCACGTGCATCAACAAAGTAGTGCCAAGCGTGCGCAGTGTCATAAGTAAAGGGCCGGCTGGCTTGACCGGTAAAGGGTGCTGTAACTCCCAAAGTACACTCCAGTCCAAACCAAAAAAAAAATTAGTTTCTGTGTTTGTGAATTGTGTGCACTGTGGCTGCACGTGCATCAACAAAGGAGCAGCGCCAAGCGTGCGCCTGTGTCCCATAAGTAAAAAGCCGGCTGGCTCATTTCTTAAAGGGTGGTGTAACCCACAAAGTGCAGTACTCTCCAGCAAAAATAAAAAAATATTTTCTGTGTTTGTGTGCGCTTTAGCCGCACGTATATATCAATATAACATAAATGGAGGACCAAACTTTCTCCGATAAAAATAAAATAGGGAAAGATCAAGAACCACTTCCTCCTAGTGCTGTTGCTGCTGCTGGGAGTTGTTCATCATCCCAGAGAGGAAGTAGGAACATCACTACTTTTACTAAACAATTGACCCTCCAACAGTCCCTAGCGATGAGGAAAAAGTACGACAGCAGTCATCCTGAAGCAAAACGTATAACTGAGGCCTTGACTGCTATGTTGGTGTTAGACGTGCGTCCGGTATCCGCCATTAGTGCAGTGGGATTTAGACAATTGATGGAGGTAGTGTGTCCCCGGTTCCAAATCCCATCTAGATTCCACCTGCATCCTCAAAGCAGCAGCGACAAGCGTGCGTCTGTCTGTTAAAGGGTGGTGACACCCTCAAAGTGTGCTACACAAACAATAAAAATATTCTTCTTTTTTTTCTGTCTTTGTGAATTGTGTGGGCTGTAGCTGCACTTGCATCCTCAAAGCAGCAGTGACAAGCGTGCGTCTGTCTGTTAAAGGGTGGTGACACCCTCAAAGTGTGCTACACAAACAATAAAAATATTGTTCTTTTTTTTTCTGTCTTTGTGAATTGTGTGGGCTGTAGCCGCACTTGCATCCTCAAAGCAGCAGCGACAAGCGTGCGTCTGTCTGTTAAAGGGTGGTGACACCCTCAAAGTGTGCTACACAAACAATAAAAATATTCTTCTTTTTTCTGTCTTTGTGAATTGTGTGGGCTGTAGCCGCATTTGCATCCTCAAAGCAGCAGCGACAAGCGTGCGTCTGTCTGTTAAAGGGTGGTGTAACCCTCAAAGTGCTCCAAAAAATAAAAAACAATTTTTTTAATGTGTTTGTGACTTGTGTGCGATGTAGCCGCACGTGCATCAACATAGTAGCAGCGCCAAGCGTGCGCCTGTGTCATAAGTCAAGGGCTGGTTTGGACATCTGGTCCGGACTGAAGGACATGCCAACAATTTCTGACAAGTCTACTGTCACTGCATATGATACTGTCCTCAAAGCAGCAGCGACAAGAGTGCGTCTGTCTGTTAAAGGGTGGTGACACCCTCAAAGTGTGCTACACAAACAATAAAAATATTCTTCTTTTTTCTGTCTTTGTGAATTGTGTGGGCTGTAGCCGCACTTGCATCCTCAAAGCAGCAGCGACAAGCGTGCGTCTGTCTGTTAAAGGATTACATCGGTGACAGCATCCAAGTAGGCATGTCAGACAGTCCGTACCTGTACTGGCAGGAAAAAGAAGCAATTTGGAGGTCCCTGTACAAACTGGCTCTATTTTACCTGAGTTGCCCCCCCTCCAGTGTGTACTCCGAAAGAGTGTTTAGTGCAGCCGGGAACCTTGTCAGCGAAAGGCGTAGGAGGTTGCTTCCACAAAATGTGGAGAAGATGATGTTCATAAAATGAATTATCAACTCTTCCAGGGAGACCAGCCTCCAGAACGTACAGAGGGACCTGTGGTTGTGGATTCCAGCGGGGACGAATTAATACTCTGTGAGGATGAGGATGTACACAACACTGAAGAGGGTGAGGAATCAGTGGATGAGGAGGATGAGGACGACATCTTGCCTCCGTAGAGCCAGTTTGTGCAGGGACAGATTACTTGCCAGCTTGTTTTGTGGGGGCCCAAACGAACCAATCATTTCAGCCACAGTCGTGTGGCAGACCCTGGCGCTGAAATGTTTGGTTTGTTAAAGTGTGCATGTCCTGTTTATACAACATAAGAGTGGGTGGGAGGGCCCAAGGACAATTCCATCTTGCACCTCTTTTTTTTCTTTGCATTATGTATAGTTTGGGGCCTAGTTTTTCAAACTGCCATCCTGTCTGCCACTGCAGTGTCACTCCTAGATGGACCACGTGTTTGTGCCGCCCACTCGTATCTCTTAGCATAGTCATCCAGCTACCTCGGTACAACCTTTTGGACATAAAAACACTATTGTGAGGTGTGAGGTGTTCAGAATAGACTGGAAATGAGTGGAAATTAAGGTTATTGAGGTTAATAATAGCATAGGAGCAGAAAAACCCACAAATTCTGTGATTTTAGCTGTTTTTATGCTTTTTTTCAAAAAAATACAGATCCAAAACACAAAACCCAGAACCCAAAACACGGAAGGGTGGTTTTGGCAAAACCAATCCAGATCCAAAACACGATGAAAGATCCAGATCCAAAACCAAAACACAAAACACGAAAAGTGGCCGGTGCACACCCCTAGTTTTTACTGCTGGTGGAAGCTGTTCCTCCCCTTTCTTATATTTTAAAATTTATTATAAATGAATGTAGTATCTATCTAGATAGTGTATTTATTATTAATTATTACTTATTGTCACCATTTCCCTTTGAGATCACATACTTCTGGGAGCCTGAAAACTAAGCATAAATCAACAAAGATTCACATGCTAAAAATTTAATTTATTTTGTCTTTTAGACACAGGGCCTGATTCAGCAAGGAACGCAGTTGCTAATATGCATGCAATCAGTCAACTGAACTAGCAATTGTGATGAAAACTGCATTTGCAGAGGCTACGCAGACCCAGAGCAGAGTGATTGACAGGAAGTGCCATTTGTGGGTGGTGACGGGGGGGTGGCCGGGTGAACACAGGCATGCCAGTGCATTAGGACGGCATTGCAGGGGCGTGCATAAATTAGCCACTGCAATACCATACCCAGCCTGAGGTCTCATAGCGTGCACTGAAGTTAGCAATTCCTGAGTGAGGTTTAAACTGCCTTAACTGTGCGTATGGGTCCGATGTTACTCGATGTTACCGATTGTTTCACTATGTTACCAAAGTATACGGATGTGAGTAAGGGGAAGTGGGCATCCTCATGTTAAGCGGAGATCGCATTGCGAATGCAAACATTTGCATATCCCCGCTGATATTAGCAACTGCATTACGTGCATATAAGCAAAAATGCGATCCTTGCTGATTCAGGCCCACAGAGCGCTGTTTTTACTGGTTGTGGTTTTTTTTAATGATTGTATAGGGTTGATGGTTCTCTTATTGATAAAAAACCGGCACTGAGAAGATCACCAAACTAAAATGATTTTGTCGTCTTATTAACCCAATTTGCTGTTGTGCTTTACTGGCACTTTCTGGGATTTGTCATATTCTGAAATCAATAGCCGTAATTATTTATCCTACACAAATATATCCCAAAAGTATTTTTCTTCTTTGGGTTCCATAGGGTCCACAGGGATACCATGGGGTGTATGTGTTTGGAGTGATCCAGGCACCAAACAGTTAAAGCTTAAGCCTCCAGGATGCATCGGTCCTCCTCACTATGGACCTTATTCAGAGTCGGTCGCAAGCGCCGATGCGCTCGTAACCGACTCGATGGTTTGGCCTGCGCATGCGCAGCGGCTGCACTGCGCGTGCGCAAGCCTCAGGGCACAGAGAAACTCTGTTGCTCCGGAGCTCGCTATCAAAGGGGCGGCTGTCGATGTTGATCAACAGCTTGCCCAGTTTGGTAGGTGGGCCAGGGGGGTTGTTTCCAAAATGGAGGCGTTCCTTTAAGAACGTCTACCGTTTTGTGGGTGGCCGCACTGACATCATCAGTGATGTCAGTGGGGAGCTTCCTGCTCCATCAGAGCAGAAAGCTCCCTGGGGCTTACGAGTGCCCAGACCCAACCTTAGGGTCTGGTCATAAGCCCCGATGGTCGCGATGGTGATCACCATCGCGACCATCAACCTGGTCGGTTGTTAAGCTGTGGGTGGCAACCCACAGCTTAACGATCAACAAGGAGGTGGCCGTTCAGGTTGCAAGCGGCCGCCCTGATTCAGAGTGACCGCTTGCAACTAACGACCACCTCTGAATGAGGTCCTATATACCCAGCCTCTGCTACAGGTAGTCAGTTTTTTGTTTGGTGCGGCAGGATCAGACGCACTTTTATAACAGGGGACTGCTTAGCATTAAAGAGAGTTAGCAAGGCTTGGCGAATTAAGACGCCCGAATTGCGACTCCTACTACCTCAGGCAGTGTCGTAACACCAGTAACATCTCTGGTGATTTCGGAGGGTCTCAGCGGAGCTTGCTAGGTTGGGACTGCGACCAGATACACGCAGCTGGCAGGTAAGACTACTCCCCGCTATGCAGGGATACCATGTAGCAGTCCATGCTTCCAGCACTGGAGGCACACTGGAAGCCGCTGTAGTGAGAAGACTGGGTTCATCAGCTCTACCACTAGACCACCGGGACCTAAACGTCTGACGCCGGGAAAAAGCATGAGATGTATGCTTGAGGCAAGCGTACATTGTTGGTTGATACAGCATAGGGGAGATAGACTCTCACCCGGCAGCCCCTTCCCCGATCCAGGTGCTGATTCACTCTATGGTATCCCGTGTCTGGATTGCTCCTCCTACCCTTGTTCACATGAGACGCTTATAGACCATTATCAGTGCTTTGCTGAAGCTGTTGATCTGAGGAGGGTTTGGTCTAATCTCCCTATATACCTTGCCCCAGGACCATGTATATAGCGCTCTATATCCTACCAAGCTTTGTGCTTCAGTTAATCGATCTGCCACTGGCATGTCTTGGCCAGCGGCGCCGGGTCTTCCTCTCTTCTGAAAAGTCCCTTCAAGTCGTGTTTGTTGATTGAAGATCTGGACTTGGTGGCTGTGTGACTGTCCTCTATGCACGTTTCCTTGCATGCGAAGCACCCCGTTCAACGTGTCCATTATCCAGGTCAGTTTGTCTTTTCCAATCCTGAATCTTGTTCGACATCTTGAGAGGATATTTTCATTTAAATTGTTGGGGATTGGTACTTTCTTCCGACTGCCATCAAAGTTCACACGCTTGGTCCAATTGCAATTGAGGTAATAGGGCACATGCTCTTGAAATATTGCTTGTGCATATCAATGCATCTTACCATTGCCAGCTCTGTAAAGTTCATAGTCCTTCTCAACAGTGATTATAGCCAGTGGTATATCTGGCAAGGGTGATCCAAATACAGTCTGTGATGCTGGGGTGCTTGACATGACAGGCGTTCCTGGTAAAAGTACAGGCAAGCTTGCATTGTTGATCCTCGATTCTTCAACTGACCGTTCAGGCAGGCGATACGATGCCACTGGTGTACTCTCCCACTGAGGCAGACTGTATGATGGTACTGGTGTCATGTCCAAGTGCTCTGATGCCACTGTAGTGTCCATGTCTAGCAAGTGGAATGATGGGTCAGTCTCCAAGTTGGAATCCTCATGGTTGTTGTAATCCTCAGGCTCAAATTCATCAGGTCTGACATTTTCATACTGTACGGCCTGGTCATGTCTGTTCCTGGTACGCTGGGCAGCGGCCTCTTGCCATTCTTCTTTAGTTTGCCAGATTGCTTCTTTCATTGCTTCTGTCCTTCAGCCCTTCTTGCAAGTTATCAATTTTCGCCTCCAGATGACCAACTTTTCCCACAAGGTCTCTCACCATCTTAGCACAGCTACATCTGCATGCATTATCTTCTTGAAAGGACAGTTTTCGACGGGTTGGTGAGTGGGATGCATCTTTTACTGGTGTAAAAACCAGAGGCTCCAAGGTGTCCAGTTCTTCGTTTAGTGTATTTGGTGCATCAATCACTGGTATTTCCTCCTGGTTCTCCACGTTCATTGGTTGCTCCGCTATCCCTGGTCCATTTTCTCCTATGTGCAGATCCAAAGTCGTGCACTTGGGATTTGCATTTTTCCTCGCCTTGACAAGTACAGGTATATTTTCCTTCCCTGCCTCCTTCTTGGAAGGTTTGGTTGTAGATTGTTGTGTCACTAGTGTGGTACCCCCAAGTTTGTACCCAAATAGGGGTCCCCCAATATTTTTTTTATGTATGTACACATAGATATACTGCAGCCCCATTCCTTATTATAGGCAGGTATAGTGAACTTTGACTGACCCTGCTCTCCTTGAACCCCACTGAGCATGTGCAGACAGGGAGGTAGAAAGTGCCCCTTGGTCAGCGACCCATTTTTGGAGGGAAAATCATGCCCCATTGATTGGTAGCCTAGGTGTCCAGGCAGAGATTCCTGTAGGCGGCCTGTTGCTGAGTCCCCCCTGTCCACTCATAGATGCCGGACCGACAGGGAGGAGAGTGAGGGAGAGCTTATATAATACCTTCCTCTAGGCTGTCAGTGCTGAGTCTGGGAGGAATTTCTGAAAAATTATTGTCTGTAATGAGTTGCTGTGAAGTGTCCCTGGATCTGTACAAATAGGGGAGCAGTAACCCCACTCATTTACCCTGGATTACAAATACTGCACCTGGTATGCTGTCTGTAATGAGTTGCTGTGGAGTGCCCTTGGAGCTGTTATAACTTTAATGTTGCCCTGGATTACAATTACCAGACTTCATATTAACCTGGTAGGCTACCTATCCAATCTGCCAGGAGAGGTGCTCTGATGCTGGATGTGAGTCCCTGGAGGAAGCTTGCCTGGGGATTTGCATAGAGCACCCTGCTTTGGAAGAAGCCCCCTCTGAATAAAGGACTGCCTTCCTAAGTGCCTGTTATCAGGAGCCACATTTGTAAATCTGCGCATGCTGGGAGAAAAGAGGAGCTGCCTGGGAAGGAGGTCTCATCGCTCCATCGTCGCAGATGAAGCCCCAGCTGAGGAAAAGGTCCCGCCAGTGATGAAAACCCTGCTGGCACCTGCTCAGGCAGAAGAAAAGACAGCCCCAGAGGAAGAGTGCTTCAGGACCCCTCCTGCTGCTGTGTTTGTCTGCTGGACAGAGCCCCTGTGGAAAGGGATTTTGCACCTGTTGCTCCTTGTAAAATACCTGCCGGAGGTCTGCAGCTGGAAGCTCTGGTGCGGTGCTATGCATCCCGGAGTTTCCCTGGACATCGTGAGAGGCTGAACAGCCACTGCCAGGGGTGAGATCATACCAGAACCTCCCTATACTCTGTCCCTCCACTGCTCCTATCTCCCCTCCATTAAGGCCCTGCCCCTCTGTACACCTATCCTATCTGGGTCCCCTGGGTCTATTGCATTATCCTTTACCTTGTGGCTAACCATGATTAGGCTGGGAGACTAGGTTTTGTGTAAAAGCTGGGACCGGGAGTTAGTCTCCCACACAGCTGGGTGTAGAAAGGAGTCATAGTGTTTTAAATTAGGTAAAGTGTGTGTGTGTGTAGTGATGAAATAGGGGGGAAGTAAACGGTAGGTCACCCCCTCTTTTTCCCAAGAGTTGCATTGGTGGTCATTTTCTTTCCTGTGAACCTCTGGCTCATGTCCAGGAGTGGACGTGCCTTATGGGTGTCGGCTCATGTCCGATGCCACTGTAGGTGATGTACAAAGTGTTTTATGTCTAGCTTTAAAGTAAATGTAATGCCATGTGATATGTATTTGGCTCTGTTTACTGTTTGACTCGTGTGTTAGCTAAAGGGTTGATAGTGGCCCTCCGTGGCCCTTTATCTGTTATAATACTCTGTAAAGCTGTTCACTTCTTGCTGTTTTATTATTATCAATGCTGATTAATATTTTGCTTGCATGAAATGTTTGAATATTTACCCGTATTGGTGTTGATGTAAATTGTCTCTTATACACTATTTGGCCTGGTAACCATTTGAAAGTCCATTCATGCTGATGTAATGTATATTGCTTGTTTATTTAGCCCTGTGTAACCCTGGCTGGCAATTCTGGTGATAGTAAATGGTGGCATAGGCAATTAGCAAAGACTGTGTTAAATGCTGCAAATCTGCTGGTGAACTACTGCTTCCAGCATAGCCCTTGTTATTTTTCTCAGTAGGGCCAAGTATTAGCAAAGACTATGTTAAGTGCTGCAAATCTGCCGGTGAACTACTGCTTCCAGCATAGCCCTTGTTATTTTTCTCAGTAGGGCCAAGTATTAGCAAAGACTGTGTTAAGTGCTGCAAATCTGACGGTGAACTACTGCTTCCAGCATAGCCCTTGTTATTTTTCTCAGTAGGGCCAAGTATTAGCAAAGACTGTGTTAAGTGCTGCAAATCTGACGGTGAACTACTGCTTCCAGCATAGCCCTTGTTATTTTTCTCTGTAGGGCCAAGTATTAGCAAACACTGTGTTAAGTGCTGCAAATCTGCCGGTGAACTACTGCTTCCAGCATAGCCTAATTATTGTCCCTATTTTTCTCAGCAAAGGCTCAAAGACTGTGTTAAAACTGTTGCAAGTTGCCGGTGAACTACTGCTTCTAGCATAGCCTAAGTGCTGTCCTTATTTTTCTCAGCAAAGGCTCAAAGACTCTGTTTAAACTATTGCAGGTTGCTGGTGCACTACTGATATAAGCCTAACCTGAATGTGTTTTTCCCACGTTTTCCTCAGCAAAAGGGAGTGTTAGCACAGACTGTATTTCACAGCTATAGACTGCCGGAGCACCATTGATTCACTCTAGACCAGCAGGTTTCATATTTAGGTCTCTCATTTGTTTTTTTGGTAAAGTTCTGCAGGAATTGTGGTTCTTGTTGGTTTCACATGCTTGCCAGCTGGGGTCACCGGTAGATGACGGGGAGGTAATAAATAAATACCTTGTCATTGAATAGTGGAATTAATTTAATTCCATCTGTAAATGGTGAATATCTCCTGTCATTTGTTGTTAATTATTAACAAATAATAAAATTGTGTTGCAACTTCCATCCTGACTGGTCATTGTGTCTGCAAAAGGGAAATTCAGGCTTGCCTCTCTGTCACGGTGTGTCCTATCTGAACACGGGGAAATCGGCCACCGAAGCAATCCGAACACACCTGAACCTGGTGCAGCACTGTACAAACCAGTCAGTACATCACACTAGTGCACTCAGCCTTTTGGTCAGTGGAAGTGGGCAAGATGAGTCACCGTTGTAAAAACCTTTACTCTTCATCATTTTCACAGTTCGGTGCACTCTGAAATACACAAGGATAAAGACACTAAATACAATATTAAGCAAAATAGTGGAAATATAAATGTTTCACATTACAGCACTGTAAACAATTACAGTACTCATACTGTACAGTATGTACTGTACTTTCAAGAATGTACTGCTACTGTACTCTATACAACTCCTGTGATAACCCTTTTACACAGAAAAGCAAATTACTGTACAGTTGCAGTTACAGTAAAGCATTTCACTGTACCTGGTGCAGTAATTTGCTGCTGCAGAGATTTTTATGTGAAAGGGTCACTTTGACCGTACATATTACCTGGGTCGGAGACCTGGTAATTTCGACATAGGTTGACCCGTTCACACAGAATAAATGCTCGTGTCCAAAGCGGGACCATCAAATAAACCTGTACTTCAAATGCCGGATAAAGACAGGGTTTTTTGCTACAGTATATTCTGTGTGAAAAGGGCAGGGCTATTTTTCTTCAAGATCTCAGTTCCTGTACCATTCATTAACTACAGTTTGACGGGGCAAAATTGTGTTTGAAAAATTACAGTTGGGAGCTGATTGGTTGGTACAGTACCTTATCTATTTTCACTAACTCCTAACACTGCTCTGTGTGTGTGTGTGATATATACATACATACATCCGCACAGTATATATATATATACAGTATATATATATATATATATATATATATTTATATATATATATATATATATACCAGGCATACTGTACTGTCATGACCAGGGCTAAACATACTGTACAGTGAAGGCTAAAAAGTATTATACATTAAATTTCCTCACATTTACACCAGCAGATAATGTGAAATGTGGCCTGCTTGATGGAAACTAAGGGGCACATACAGTACAGTACAGTACAGTACAGTACAGTACTGTATGTATCAAAGCTTGATGTGAGATAAAATTGTGAGATATATACAGTATAACCAACCAATCAGCTTGTAACTTACATTTTGCAGGCATTATTTAATAAATGATAGTTTTGAGCTGATTGGTGATATATATTTCCCAATTTTATCTTACATCAAGCTTTGATATATATGCCCCTTAATAAGCAAAGATGCATCTACGAAGGATACATTATACAGAACATTAGACACAGCAGTATTGCGACTAAAATAAGATGGCCACTGAGCAAACACAAGATGGCCACTAGGACAAGACAGTCACTCATGGGAGACTAAAAGGGGCAGCGGGAGGCTAGGAAACAATCAGCGGTATACGGTGTGTGATAGAAACTCGATACGCAAATAAGTGTCTACGGCTACGGGACGGGCAAAGAACGGGGCATACTGTGGCACTGGGATATTAAACACAGCAATATTGCGACTAAAACAAGATGGCCACTAGGACAAGACTGTCACTCACGGGAGACTAAAAGGGGCAGCAGGAGGCTAGGAAACAATCAGCGGTATATGGTGTTTGTGATAGATACTCGATACGCAAATAAGCATCTATGGTTACGGGACGGGCAAAGGATGGGGTATACTGTGGCAGCGGGACATAAGATACAGCAATATTGCGACTAAAACAAGATGGCCGCTAAGGAAACACCAGATGGCCATGAGAACAAGGCGATCACTCACGGTAGACTGTGAGGGGCAGCGGGAGGCTAGGAAACGATCAGCGGTACTGGACTTACCAGTTACTACAGAGCCGTGGGTGCGTAGCATTTTTCACATTGCTGCAGGGGACATTTACACAGTGATCTCATCACCTCTTCCTGACACGATTCACAGGAGGGAAGTGAGCGGGAGTAGATGCATAACCCTTGCATTTCAGTGTCTTCTACATGCATATTTTCTCCGGCGAAAAATCGGGAAAATTGAATACCTGGGATCAGTCGGATTAAGTCAAACCTGCGATAACGGGTTTTCGAAGCCTAATTGAATACAGCCCTATATATGTTTCCTGTTGCAAAGTCCCTCTTATGCCTGATTAATTTATTTTTCTTCCTATCCACTATCGCTCATTCATATTTAACCAAATCAGCTTTGTTTTCTACAAAACAGTTTTGAACTTGGGTGTTGGATTCCCACTCCTCCAATTGTTTACCCAATACATCAATTTCTTTATCTACTTCCTCCAATATAGGCAAATTGTGCATAATCAGTACAGTCATCAGTTCCTGTGAGCACTTGTTTGGTAGGATTCCCACTGTGTTTTAAGATTAGGCTATACAGGTGAGAACTATCTCTATGAAGCAACATTATTATCTGTGTATAAATCATTTATGACTCCATTATATAGCAAATTTGCTCTATAATAGATTCTAATTATCGCTCACCACATTTATTTTGTTTTTTGAATGAAATAATTATTTTCCTTTGCGACATATACCTCATCTTTCTTTTAACATGATGAGTACTCATTAGGCAATTGTGGATTACAGCTTTTGAATGAACACACGCTGTCTCTAGAATAATCTCTTACATGCCCACTCCTCCGTGATTGGAGGACGTGTAGGTTGGAGAATATGGGAACTGATGATTGACTCATACTATGTAATGAATAGGAGTAGTCTCTCTGGACCCGGAACTAGCCGTGAACAAGCCGGAAGGCAAAACGATATCATCGGTAATGGTGCATACATACGGTCAGGTTTTGTGTCAGATCTGAACGATAACTATTTTAAAATCGTTCAATCGTTCATATCTGAAAGAATATAACAATATCTGACATCTGCTGTGTTTGCAGTCAGATTTGGACAATTTCATTCATTTTAATATTGTCTTAAATCATTCAATCGTTCAAATCGTTGGTAAAAATCGTTCATCATTCATATGACAAATCTGACCGTGTGTATGCACCATTAGACACACTGTTGCCCCCGCTGTGCGCACGGTGGGAACTCGAGACACCAGGTCATTTATTCTTCAGAATATGACAGAGGTATATGTATTACTTTTCTCAGGCACCTTCACCAGCGCTGACTGGACTTACCAGTTACTACAGAGCCGTGGGTGGGTAGCATTTTTCACATTGCTGCAAGGGATGTTTACACAGTGATCTCATCACCTCTTCCTGACACGATTCACAGGAGGGAAGTGAGTGGGAGTAGATGCATAACCCTTGCATGTCAGTGTCTTCTACATGCATATTTTCTTAGTCACTATTAACAATGTTTTTAAATTGAGTTTAATTTGCTGACCACCGGTATATATTAAGTTCATTTGTACTTATAGGTATTTACTGTGTACAGGTGGTTCCCAATTGATCTTTATTACTCAATACTAATAGAGTGATTATATGCGTTTACATGTGTCTGCTACCTCTGGATACTGTGTTTTGTTGAATATATATGGATGCAACAATCAAAAGGTATTGAAACACGTTCTGGATACAGAACACCTGGTGTTGAAGGTGTACACACCTGGATTATCAAAAAAGTACAATTAACCATGCTTAATAATATGTGATGTGTGGACTACAATTTGTGCTATAGAAATGCAATGATTATCTTAAATTGGAGACAAGAAGAGCGCATAGCTTTTAGCAATGTTATTACCCCTCTCTTTTTTTTCAAATGGTACAGATATAGGTATTCTTTATTTCACGCTCTCATCTGCACTGATACAGCAGAAGCACTTATTAAATTGAACTGTAGAGTCCTTCAAAGTACTCTCATCATATCTCCTCTGCACGGACACACCAGAAGCAAGAGATTTGAAAGCAGATGCATGACTCTTCCAGCTCTTTCTTTTCTTTAATACCTGCTACTTACTATATTTTTCCTACAATTATAACTGTCACTTAGGAGTGAGAGCACTCATTTATCATCTGATGCTTCCTTGCAGAATTTCACTCTTCTGAATGAGCAGTTCTTTTAGACTATGCTTTGCTCCTAACCTTTATGTATGAGAGGGGTACAAGTGAGCTCCAAAATGATCTGCCTCAATTACATGTTCAAATGTACAATATGATGATTCCACAAAATATGTAGAAAGATGTATTATTTGCATTGTAATAATATATGTTGACAATTGTTTCTCTCTTTTGAGACGTTTTATGTGCCAAAACTTCATGATTTATGTATATTATTTTAAATTAAATATAATAAAAATCAATTTTAAGATATAATTAAGTTTGCGCCCCCCAAAAAGTTTCTCTCTTTCCATTTGTAATACTGTACTCAAACTCTAGGGAAGCACCGCCAGCTTTATATTTTGATGGTATTCTTTACTTGAGACACACACTGTGTCATATACTTTTGTTGTGAACTATTATGCTCTGGCTAGAATTTATGTACTTAACTGCCTGTGCGATGACACTCTCCCTGCTCTTACTACAATGGATATGGAAGACATCATATCTTTTTCTAGAGGCAAACCTGCTGACTTTACCGCTACCTGTTTCCCGTCATAGGCGTCTTTACAATGGGTGCAAGGTGTGCGGTGCAGGGGGGCCCACACCGCACACCCTGCACCCACAGGTAATCATACGTACCTCTCAAGCCAATTCCCGAAGTGCTGCTCCGCAGCGCCAGACCGGCACTGCAGAGCAGCAAACACTTACTGGGAAAATGGCGGTGACCATTTTCCAAGTGATCTGCGCATGCGCAGAAAAGATGTCCCCAAGAAAGTAGGCGCGGGCGCCATTTTCCCAGAAACCCACGCATGCGTTGTAGATTCTGGCATGAAGCCAGAATCTACAGCACTCAGTGCCATGCTGAGCCGCCGACAGAGAGGAGGGGACCCAAACGGAGGCTGCACACGGGCCCCCTCCTCTCTTAAAACGCCCCTGGTTCCCGTTATTGGAGTTCAAAGAATTCCCTCTGTACTCAAGTTTTATGGGAATACACACCCCTGTTTCTACTCCACCCTGATGTCTCAACTTCACATCAAACAAACTTTATCAGATATTATTCTATACCTACTTATAAGACGATAAAGTATTGGAGTTCCCTTCTGAACATAATCTCCTACCCTCGCTTCCTTCCCCCTTTTCCCTTCTGATCTTACCTCCTTTTTATTGTTCTTATTTTGTTCTTGTTTCCTAGTTTTTACTTAATTGTTTGAATGGTCATAACTGATTATATGTTTATACCATAATTTGTTTGTACTATTTTCTCCTTGAATAATATACTAGGCTTTTCACATATGCATTTCACCTTTATGTATTCCTTTTTGATTATGTACGTCCTTTTTCTTTGATTAAATAAAAACAGAATTTGCATAAAAAGTATAACAATGATATAAAGTTATGCAACTACAACCGCTTTTCTTGACATGCCTACTGTATATTTAAATTTTGAAACACGGGTCTGGCACTAAGGCTGTCACCTGTCTAGTATTACTCTGGACAGTCCGGAGTTTTAGCAATCCCAAACAGCCATGTGCAGAAATGTAAATTTTATTAAAAAAATTTAAATAAATGTAAATCTGTGACTCACATTGAAAACTTCTCAGTGACTCACAGATCGAGTAACTCACTCGGTATTTGCTAGATTCCCTTCATCAGATGGACCTTCTGATGTCATATGCTGATTGGGCAAAGGGGGCCTTTTCACAAGTAGTGCGACAAACCATGAAAGAATAGATACAATTCAATCTGATCTGTGCAGTACTGTGGCTCATTGGCTATTAGGCAGGCAGCCTGACAATGGTAGATATAAATCACACCAAGTGCCTCTATTACTGACTGGCTTGTCTTAGTGTCCAGTGTTTCCAGACATATGTACGAATGGTAAGTGAATCTGATGGGCATGTGATCAACTGAACCACTTACAGCCCTGTCCCATAGGGAAAGTGGGTGTGAGTGTGGCACATGCACACTGGGGGAGGCGTGAAGTATATTTGCTCAGTAAGGGAGGGGTGTTCATCCAGAAGGCAATTAACAGTGGAGGGTAAGCATGTCCAACAGGTCTCTGATGGCAAATAAATGGGCGTGTGGAGGAAGGGTCAAATGGCATATACGGGAGAGACTGGAGCAGTCAGGTGGCATATAAGAGGAAAGTGGGGTCTCTTTGATTGCATATAAAGGGGCATATGTATGAGGGGTTTGGGTCTTATGGCATATTGTTACGATCAAGAAGCCACCATGCAAGACCCTTAGAGCGGTGAGGTCTTCTGCCAATAACAGCCTCCTGCTGTTCCTTTACAGCTGGATACACTTACTGGTACTTAGGTGGCCGTCTGGTCTTAAACTCGGGACAGTAGGGGCTTACACGGTAGTTCTGGTGATTACTGGATGTGTATTGGCTAATGGTGGTTCAGAATGGCAATGGTCACAATGGTAGTCGCTGTACTGGAATAGTTGCTATAATGTGACCAGAATGAGTAGCAACCTTGTGTGGCAAGGTACAGCCTTGAGGGCTGAGGTGTGGCCTTAAGGGCTGGGATGAGGCCTTAAGGGATGAGCAGCGGCCTTGAGGGCTGAGATGCAGCCTTGTGGGCCGAAGTGCGGCTTGTGCAGCAAGTTGTGGCCTAGAGGGTCATGGTGTGGCCTTGAGGGCCGAAGTGCGACCTTTGAGGCAGCAGTGCATCCTTGGTGGTACAGGAAGCTAGACCACAAACAGACACCATAAATGGAGGCAGCGTGAGCGGCAAATGCAGATAGCAAAAGGGGTGAGGTGGAAATCGCCACTCCAAGGTGAATGCCACGAGTGGCACTATACTCCCATAGAGATAAAAAAACATTCAAATGCGGTCACTTACTTTTAATTTAAATAAACAGTGCCCTAAAGAATATGCCACAATGTATATACACACAGAGCTTTTCCCAAAAATTTGAGAAAGCAAACTCTGGGCTAAATAAACCACGGCTCAGGTATGCTCAAAACCAGGCCAGATCCATGCAACCACAAACTTTGCCTCAGGAAGCCACACCTATTGTCTGGTTGACCACACCCCCCTCTGTGGTTTGCAAACAATAATTACTCTTAGATATGCAAAAGGATTTGGTAATGTGTTCTTGTACAATTTGCACGCTATGTTTAACTGATAGAAAATGTTTATCTGGTGCCGAGATTTTGAACCCATTATAATGAGTATTGTTGTATCATGTTTCTCAGGAAGAAGTTATAAAACACCTCCAGGGTCACTAGTCTATATGTGTGCCAGTATCTATACTTATAATAAAGTTGTAATGGTTGTGTCTGTACATAGAATTTATTCGCAGAAATGTACTCCTTGGGACTGTGGATGAAGTATGAAGAGAAATTTTGTCTGTCTGTTCGTTCCAGCATTACACAAAAACTATGGAATGAATTTGGATTGCGTTTTCGATTGCGTCTCGTGGATTTCGATAATTTCCTCTCGACCCCCTGGTTCCCCCTAAATAAGGAACAGAGTTGGAGTATGCTCCTATCGTAGAGTTTGAGCCAGATATGTGTAATGGTCATGAGATTCTGCTGCTTCAGATGAATCCATTTCCAAGGAACTATATTGATAAACAGATTGTTTGTTAGTCTCAGGCCTTATTCTCCGTTTCCATTTATGGGCCATATTCAGTTTGAGGCGAAAAGTCCGTTGCCGGACATTTCGCCGTCATCGGAGGTTTTGGAAGTGAAAATTTATCGCGCTCATCCCCGCGATTCCCCGTATTCAATTTCATTTCGGCGGAAACGGGATCCAGTGAAAAGGAAATCGGTGAAAAGTCCTGTCATTTTAGGGGAAATCAGCCTGACACCCCCCAAAAGATGCTCTGACATGGGGAATCACTATGGGTACCCCCGTATAGCCCTGCTAAAGGTATGTGGGGTCTTTAAACGGTCTCAATAGGTGCTGTATAGCGTCTTTGGGAAAGTGGCATTTAGCAACTTTTTGGGGGAAAAATAAGGTGTCCCATCAAATTTGGGGTACATGAAAATGGGTACTAGCAAATTTTAAAGTGGCTAATGTGAAGTTTTAAAAATATTGAAAAATCCACCTGCCGTAACCACCTGCAATAAAAAAAAAAAAACACCTGCTGTATACTTGGGGACCCCCCCCCGTGTCTATTTTGCTAGTTTAGAAGTTTGTCCCACAATTTTTTTTTGCCCCTAAAATGAAAGTACCTTTTTTGGGGTGTCCTGTGGTCCTGTTTAAAAAAAATTGACACAGAATAACTCTGGGGGACTGTCCAAGGGTGTTTTTTGGAAGTCTGCACCCCAAAACCTCAATTCTGCACTTGTTCTCGCCACCTATTCAATGGTGATACTTTTTCGCAGGCCCCAATGCATAGACTTTTCGCTCCGGCGAAAAGTCGGGAAAATTGAATACCTGGGATCAGTCGGAATAAGTCAAACCTGCGATAACGGGTTTTCGAAGCCTAATTGAATACAGCCCTATTTATGTTTCCTGTTGCAAAGTCCCTCTTATGCCTGATTAATTTATTTTTCTTCCTATCCACTATCGCTCGTTCATATTTAACCAAATCAGCTTTGTTTTCTACAAAACAGTTTTGAACTTGGGTGTTGGATTCCCACTCCTCCAATTGTTTACCCAATACATCAATTTCTTTATCTACTTCCTCCAATATAGGCAAATTGTGCATAATCAGTGCAGTCATCAGTTCCTGTGAGCACTTGTTTGGTAGGATTCCCACTGTGTTTTAAGGCTATACAGGTGAGAACTATCTCTATGAAGCAACATTATTATCTGTGTATAAATCTTTTATGACTCCATGATATAGCAAATTTGCTGTATAATAGATTCTAATTACCGCTCACCACATTTATTTTGTTTTTTTAATGAAATAATAATTATTTTCCTTTGCGACATATACCTCATCTTTCTTTTAACATGATGAGTACTCATTAGGCAATTGTGGATTACAGCTTTTGAATGAACACACGCTGTCTCTAGAATAATCTCTTACATGCCCACTCCTCCATGATTGGAGGACGTGTAGGCTGGAGAATTTGGGAACTGATGATTGACTCATACTATGTAATGAATAGGAGTAGTCTCTCTGGACCCGGAACTAGCCGTGAACAAGCCGGAAGGCAAAACGATATCATCGGTAATGGTGCATACACACGGTCAGGTTTTGTGTCAGATCTGAACGATAACTATTTTAAAAATCGTTCAATCGTTCATATCTGAAAGAATATAACGATATCTGACATCTGATGTGTTTGCAGTCAGATTTGGACAATTTCATTCATTTTAATATTGTCTTAAATCATTCAATCGTTCAAATCGTTGGTAAAAATCGTTCATCATTCATCTGACAAATCTGACCGTGTGTATGCACCATTAGACACACTGTTGCCCCCGCTGTGCGCACGGCACCTTCACCAGCGCTGACTGGACTTACCAGTTACTACAGAGCCGTGGGTGGGTAGCATTTTTCACATTGCTGCAAGGGATGTTTACACAGTGATCTCATCACCTCTTCCTGACACGATTCACAGGAGGGAAGTGAGTGGGAGTAGATGCATAACCCTTGCATTTCAGTGTCTTCTACATGCATATTTTTTTAGTCATTATTAACAATGTTTTTAAATTGAGTTTAATTTGATGTCCACCGGTATATATTAAGGTAATTTGTACTTATAGGTATTTACTGTGTACAGGTGGTTCCCAATTGATCTTTATTACTCAATACTAATAGAGTGATTATATGCGTTTACATGTGTCTGCTACCTCTGGATACTGTGTTTTGTTGAATATATATGGATGCAACAATCAAAAGGTATTGAAGCACGTTCTGGATACAGAACACCTGGTGTTGAAGGTGTACACACCTGGATTATCAAAAAAGTACAATTAACCACACTTAATAATATGTGATGTGTGGACTACAATTTGTGCTATAGAAATGCAATGATTATCTTAAATTAGAGACAAGAAGAGCTTTTAGCAATGTTATTACCCCTCTCTTTTTTTCAAATGGTACAGATATAGGTATTCTTTATTTCACGCTCTCATCTGCACTGATACAGCAGAAGTACTTATTAAATTGAACTGTGGAGTCCTTCAATGTACTCTCATCATATCTCCTCTGTACGCACACCAGAAGCAAGAGATTTGAAAGCAGATGCATGACTCTTCCAGCTCTTTCTTTTCTTTAATACCTGCTACTTACTATATTTTTCCTACAATTATAACTGTCACTTAGGAGTGAGAGCACTCATTTATCATCTGATGCTTCCTTGCAGAATTTCACTCTTCTGAATGAGCAGTTCTTTTAGACTATGCTCTGCTCCTAACCTTTATGTATGAGAGGGGTACAAGTGAGCTCCAAAATTATCTGCCTCAATTACATGTTCAAATGTACAATATGATGATTCCACAAAATATGTAGAAAGATGTATTATTTGCATGCACTTCTGCTGTGGAATACCAAGTACACCAAGATATTAATGTATTGATAAATCTATATTTCACCATCTGACAATGTATTGGTCACACGAATAATATCTCCATAGACAAATGGGTATATAAATATTAATGACTGATATCAACAGTGCCCTGGAGAACTGATATGATTAATATATGTTGACAATTGTCTCTCTCTTTTGAGACGTTCTATGTGCCAAAACTTCATGATTTATGTATATTATTTTAAATTAAATATAATAAAAATAAATTTTAAAGATATAATTAAGGTTGTGCCCCCCCCCCAAAAGTTTCTTTCTTTCCATTTGTATTCCATTTCCATTTTGCAGCGGCCATTTTCCCAGTGATCTGCACATGCGCAGAAAAGATGTCCCCAGGAAAGTAGGCGCGGGCGACATTTTCCCAGAATCTACAGCACTCAGTGCCATGCTGAGCCGCCGACAGAGAGGAGGGGACTCAAACGGAGGCTGCACACGGGCCCCCTCCTCTCTTAAAACGCCCCTGATTCCCGTTATTGGAGTTCAAAGAATTCCCTCTGTACTCAAGTTTTATGGGAATACACACCCCTATTTCTACTCCACCCTGATGTCTCAACCTCACATCAAACAAACTTTATCAGATATTATTCTATACCTACTTATAAGACGATAAAGTATTGGAGTTCCCTTCTGGACATAATCTCCTACCCTCGCTTCCTTCCCCCTTTTCCCTTCTGATCTTACCTCCTTTTTATTGTTCTTATTTTGTTCTTGTTTCCTAGTTTTTACTTAATTGTTTGAATGGTCATAACTGATATTATATGTTTATACCATAATTTTGCAACAAAAGAAAAAATGATGAAGGTAGCGCTAGTGTCTCAAAGTTGAATGAGATGCTGCCTGTTTGGAAGAAATAATTAGGGGCTCACCTTCCCTAAATAGATAGATAGAAAACAAAACCTCTGGCACTTCTCATATCAACTATATAATATGTAATAATCAAAATCACAAAATGAGTAAAATAAAAAGAAATTTAATATGTAAATGAATAGTAATCCATATATAGCATAAAATTGGTAAATACCGGTACAAACAAACAACATATAACATAATTTCTTTTTATTTTACTCATTTTGTGGTTTTGATTATTACATATTATATAGTTGATATGAGAAGCGCCAGAGGTTTTGTTTTCTATTTATACCATAATTTGTTTGTACTACTTTCTCCTTGAATAATATACTAGGCTTTTCACATATGTATTTCACCTTTATGTATTTCTTTTTGATTATGTACGTCCTTTTTCTTTGATTAAATAAAAACAGAATTTGCATAAAAAGTATAACAATGATATAAAGTTATGCAACTACAACTGTTTTTCTTGACATGCCTACTGTATATTTAAATTTTGAAACACGGGTCTGGCACTAAGGCTGTCACCTGTCTAGTATACTCTGGACAGTCCGGAGTTTTAGCAATCCCAAACAGCCATGTGCAGAAATGTAAATTTTATAAACATTTTTAAATAAATGTAAATCTGTGACTCACAATGAATACTTCTCAGTGACTCACAGATCGAGTAGCTCACTCGGTATTTACTAGATTCCCTTCACCAGATGGACCTTCTGATGTCATATGCTGATTGGGCAAAGGGGGCCTTTTCACAAGTAGTGCGACAAACCATGAAAGAATAGATACAATTCAATCTGATCTGTGCAGTACTGTGGCTCATTGGCTATAAGGCAGGCAGTCTGACAATGATAGATATAAATCACACCAAGTGCCTCTATTACTGACTGGCTTGGCTTAGTGTCCAGTGTTTCCAGACATATGTACGAATGGTAAGTGAATCTGATGGGCATGTGATCCACTGAACCACTTACAGCCCTGTCCCATAGGGAAAGTGGGTGTGAGTGTGGCACATGCACACTGGGGGAGGCGTGAAGTACATTTTCTCAGTAAGGGAGGGGTGTTTGTCCAGAAGGCAATTAACAGTGGAGGTTAAGCATGTCCAACAGGTCTCTGATGGCAAATAAATGGGCAAGTGGAGGAAGGGTCAAATGGCATATACGGGAGAGACTGGAGCAGTCAGGTTGCATATAAGAGGAAAGTGGTGTCTCTTTGATTGCATATAAAGGGGCATATGTATGAGGGGTTTGGGTCTTATGGCATATTGTTACGATCACCAAGAAGCCACCATGTAAGACCCCTAGAGCGGTGAGGTCTTCTGCCAATAACAGCCTCCTGCTGTTCCCTTACAGCTGGATACACTTACTGGTACTTAGGTGGCCGTCTGGTCTTAAACTCGGGACAGTAGGGGCTTACATCGTAGTCCTGGTGATTACTGGATGTGTATTGGCTAATGGTGGTTCAGAATGGCAATGGTCACAATGGTAGTCGCTGTACTGGAATAGTTGCTATAATGTGACCAGAATGAGTAGCGACCTTGTGTGGCAAGGTGCAGCCTTGAGGGCTGAGGTGTGGCCTTAAGGGCTGGGATGAGGCCTTAAGGGATGAGCAGCAGCCTTGATGGCTGAGATGCAGCCTTGTGGGCCGAGGTGCGGCTTGTGCAGCAAGTTGTGGCCTAGAGGGCCATGGTGTGGCCTTGAGGGCCGAAGTGCGACCTTTGAGGCAGCAGTGCATGCTTGGTGGTAAAGGAAGCTAGACCACAAACAGACACCATAAATGGAGGCGGCGTGAGCGGCAAATGCAGATAGCAAAAGGGGTGAGGTGGAAATCGCCACTCCAAGGTGAATGCCACGAGTGTGGCGTGGCTGCAGGCTGAGACAGTCTCAGAATAGTAGAGAACGGCAGGGTAAACAGGCAAGACAGAGTAGCACAACCTGGCAGGATACCGGTAGACAGAGACAGGCTTAGACTGACAGCAATCAGGGTTCACACACAATGCGTAAACTATCACCAGCATTGTGGCACCGGTCCTGACATACTGATATAATATCTTCCACCAATAGGTAGTGAGTGCACTGATGACATATAAAGGGGCATGTGGTGGCTATGATGGCATATAAAGGGGCACGTGGAGGGGTCTGATGGCATATAAGGGAGCTTGAAATGTGACAAATAAAATGGTTGTAACCCGTCTGCAGTTTTGTCCATGCTCCCTGTCTGATAATAAAAAGATGTTAATCCTATACACACACTATACTCCCATAGAGATAAAAAACATATTCAAATGCGGTCACTTACTTTTAAACTAAATAAACAGTGCCCTAAAGAATATGCCACAATGTATATACACACAGAGCTTTTCCCAAAAATTTGAGAAAGCAAACTCTGGGCTAAATAAACCATGGCTCCAGTATGCTCAAAACCAGGCCAGATCCATGCAACCACAAATTTTGCCTCAGGAAGCCACACCTATTGTCTGGTTGACCACACCCCCCTCTGATTTGCAAACAATAATTACTCTTAGATATGCAAAAGGGTTTGGTAATGTGTTCTTGTACAATTTGCACTCTATGTTTAACTGATAGAAAATGTTTATCTGGTGCCGAGATTTTGAACCCATTATAATGAGTATTGTTGTATCATGTTTCTCAGGAAGAAATTATAAAACTCCTCCAGGGTCACTAGTCTATATGTGTGCCAGTTTCTATACTTATAATAAAGTTGTAATGGTTGTGTCTGTACATAGAATTTTTTCGCAGAAATGTACTTCTTGGGACTGTGGATGAAGTATGCAAAGAAATGTTGTCTGTCTGTTCATTCCGGCATTACACAAAAACTATGGAATGAATTTGGATTGCGTTTTCAATATTGTATAGCTTAATCACCTAAAATGAAATTGAGGTATGTATTATCTTAGTGTAACATCAGGGAGAGGAGAAATAAAGGAAAAAGCAGACGCATGACACTCGGAGCGTGCAGTGTGCAGGCTCCTCAAGCCAAAAATGACTAGATGTATATAAATATAATTTAAAAAAAAAACAAAAAACATTTTTATCGGAATTTGTACAGGCTCAGATCAAAAATGACTAAATTTTTATATATATATATATATATATATATACATATACACACATATATATATATATATATATATATATATACATACACACACACACAATATAAACATATATTGCACACCCCGAACACAAAGTTATATATGTATATATATATATATATTCATACATAGATATACAGTATATATTTCTATATCTCAAGATTTCGTAGGAAAATCTAACTATACATTAATCACTAATAAGGCAGCTTATCTTGACTCATGAAATCACAGTATACATTTCAATCTAGTGGATGGTGCACCAAGACAAATACTCAGAGTCTCTGCTCATGTGGGTTGGGTATGGGATGCCGGTGCTCGGGATTCTGGTGGTCAAAATCCCGATGATGGCATCCCGACAGGGTTAGGATACCGACACCTGTCAGTAGGCATCCTAATCCTCTTCCTGCCGCTACCTCTAACCCTCCCCCAATAGTGCCTAAACCTAACCCTTCCTTCCGGCAGCCTAAACCAAACCCCCCACCCCCCGCAGCCTAACCCTAGCAATACACCATCACCTTTCCATTTAAGTGACAATTTGGATAATAAAACCAAATTATCTACAGTGCAGACCTAATGAATAATTGCAACAGCTATGAATTAATATTAAACTGTTTCTATTTGACACCTATGATTACAATATTTTGTATGATGAGATAATATTTACTAGCATATTAGATAACCAATATTAAAAGGTTACACAACATTAATTAATCATACCAACATTTTTTCATTTGAAATAAATATTAACGACTTTGTAAATTTGTTTGCTGATGACGTGTGAATTGTATGGTGTAGGTACAATCTGTTTCACAGAAGGCCAAAATATTGTACTAATGCCATAAGTAGATTTTTACTATTGTATTAGATACAACATAATTTAATCCGGTATCATACCAACGTTTTTTCATTTGAAGTGCATATTAGCTACTTTGTAAATTTGTTTGCTGATGACGTGTGAATTGTATAGTGTAGGTAAAATCTGTTCCCACAGAAGTCAGAATATTGTACTAGTGCCATAGGTATATTATTATAATAGATCAACTGATGCTAAGAGATTAATCTATCACTATATACCTTCTACTTGCTGTTTTTCTCACTTAGGGGCCTATGTATCAAGCTGTTTTTACATAAAATGATGTAGAAACTGAAGTTTCTGGATAATTTAATGTATTGTAGCTATGTACTAATGGCACAATGCAGGAGATTTCACAGAAATCTCTGTCAAAGTGCTAATTAGCACTTCAGATCGCTGTCCCCATTATTGTCAATGGGGACTATGGGCCTGATTCAAAGCCGGACGCAATTAGCGCTCGCTCGTCCAGAAAATAGGGGTGGCTATTCAAATGAACCGTTCGCTGTTTGCGGTCTGTTCACACCTCTAGGTCTGAACGAGCGTACAAAACTTGCGGTCGTTTTTTGGGAAACTACGCCCCCTGGCCGCTCGCATCCTACGTCATGTCCGCTATTTATTAGATTAATCGAGTACATCGAACAGGGTATGAACTGCTCGCTATTCTTGTGGTTGGTTTTTGGTACCACAATTTTGCGAGCAGTTCTGGCTTAAAAAAAACCCAGTGACGTGGTCAATGACGCTGCTGTTTTAAATATGCACACCCATAAAACGCCCGTTTTGACCTTTAAGCACGCCTGCGATCGGATCTCCACTCCCCGTTTTCAAGCACCTTCCCCTGTTACCACCCACATACGCCTCTTTCTGTCACTCAAATTAGCAGGCATTCGCTATTTTGCGAGCACATGAATTTTGGCCGCACTGACTGGTTCGCGCATGCGTATAACGATCCGTACACATGCGCAGTTGGGCAAACATCGCTCAGAGCGAACGAGCTGCCGCTTACGAGTGGCTCTGAATCAGGCCCTATGATCTGACCCCCATGTACCAAACTCCGATAAGCAGTAGTTTACACCAAACTGCTTTAAGCCTATGGAGGGTTAGGAGCAGGAAAGAAATCTTTCAATCTCTCTCTTGCAGCCCCCTGGTTGGCTCCAGAAACTGACACTGTGCATACGCAGTGTCAGCTTCCACAGGAGAAGTCTTTTTATTGCTCGTTCATTTTAACTGAGGATATATAAGAAGTTACATTTTAATACATATAATTACTTACAATATTCACACAAGTAGTGCCCCCCCAAAGTTTTTTTTTTCTTTCTTTTCTTGCGCCCTAGCAATTAAACTACCTAGTATACTATTGACAGCCATCAGTGCGGCTTCTCTCATGGACTGTGAGCAAGGTCGTATTAAGGGCCACATGGACCTTGAGATGAAAATGTTCAAGGGCCTATATGGAGAAGGGAAGCAACTGTGACCAGTGCTGTGTGGGAGTGGCCAGAGCCATGTGGGCGTGTACACCCCCTACACCAGTAGCCCTACTGTCTCTCTAAATACATAAAAAAAATATAGAAAAATTACATAAAGTTGTGAGAAAACTAGAAATACAATTTTAATACTTATGATGATGGGATTATTTTTATGTGAGGCCTGGAGCTGTAGCTCAATCTGTCCCATTGTTAATCTGGACCTGACTAAGAGGCGGGACTCGGGAACCAATCAGGGAAGGTGGTGGCCAACACAGTTTAAGTCAGGGCTTGCTTTTGATAGCGAAATGTGTATTCACTATTAAGTTTGAATAATACCTTTCAAACAGAGCAAATACAAAAAGTTTATGCTGTAACATGCCCACAAAATCATTTTTGAATGAACTGGCCCAGGTAAGGTACGATCAGCACCCAGCAGCTTTTGCTGGGCAGAGGAGAGAGTTTGCTGACAGGTGAGAGGGGGGGGGGGCAGCAGCAGACCACTACAACAAACCCAGGCCCGGGTAACTAGTACCTGCCCTTAGTCATGTGTGAGAAACGCTGCCTGCCCTGCACTGCCTCTTAGACCCTCTTGCTAGATTATTTAAAGCTAGAAGCGTCATGATGGGCTCTGATGTAAAAAAAGTGGTATGGGTGGACTATGGAATATGTAGGGGCATGAGAAAGTCTGATGCCAAAAATGATTTAAACACAAATTTAAAATATGACAAATAAAATGGTGGCAGAGCCTGTCCGGGCAATCACTGTGAAGTAACTGTCTATTTTGCCTCCAGGTGCCTGGCATGAATTTACGGCCCTGCAAGGTAATGGCAGATTAATCTACTGGGGACAAGGTACCACCTGTAATAAATATTAGAGGTATACCCTTTCGGTATGCAGTCAGGAAGCCGGCGGACGTAACCCCGACGGCCAGCTTCCCGACTGCTTTATCCCGGCGAGGGTTAAATGACAAGCGTCTAAAGATGCCTGTCATTTTACCGATGCCGGGAGACCGGTGCCCGGCATCCCGATCAAAGTGATGCCGGGCGCCGCTGCGGACAGCCGCAGGGGGGGGGGAGGGTTAGGTTTAGGCCTCCCTGGGGGAGGACAGGGTTAGGCACCCCCCCCCCGGGAGGTTAGGGTTAGGATAGGAGAAGGGAGGGTTAGGCACCCCTGGGGGGAACTTAGGTTTAGGCGGCGGGGAAGGGGGGGTTAAGTTTAGGCACTTAGAGGGAGGATTAGGGTTAGGCACTGGGGGGGGAAGGTTAGGGTTAATCACCCCTAAGGAGGGTTAGGGTTGGAGGGGGGTTAGTAAATACTTACCTGGGGACGATCAGGATTTTTAACCATGTCAGGTAGCCGCTGTCGGGATTTGAACCGCCGGGCTTGCGTCCGACGCTAATTCCTACCGATTCCACTCTCTTATTGTAGACCAAGTATCTTTGTCCGGTGGGAACACCAAATCAATAAGTAATTAGTAAATTCTAATAAAATATGTTCATCAAATGCTAATTGTAGTCATTAAATAACTAAAATATTTCCCGAAATTAGCAAACACAATCTTATCAGAAAAGTGTTAACTATTAAAAACAAAGTAGATACAGAAAAACTTTATGCTGCTGATGTTCCTCTTCGCCCTCTACTAAAGGCAGCTGAAGCAACTGTTTGTCTTTCTGTTTCATTATGATGTTGGTCGGATGATTACAAAATATTACTTAACTGTCATTCTCAGAAATAATGTTGCCTCATATTGGCTGGTAGAATGTGTAATGTGTAATAGTGAAAGTACCTGAACGAATCACACAGCGCTATAAATACAGCAGCAGAGAACACTGAAAGACATCACAGAGACTTTCCCTGGACTTTGGAGCAAGAGCTACCTATGATGGTGAAACTACTTACAGTGATTCTGCCGTGCTTGGCTCTTTGTATTGATGCAGCGGTAAGACACAGGATGCTGCTAGGATTTAAATCTGTGTGGCTTCTTAATCATATTATATTGTTACCAGTGTACTCTGGTTGATCTTAATGCTGTCCATTCTTTACACTGTTATGCTGGACACACACTGGGGGAGATGTACTAAGCCTTGAAAAGTGATAAAGTAGAGAGTGGCTTAGTATATCTCCCCCACTATGCGATATGTCACTCGTTCAGCCACCGAATGAGATATTACATCACGCATCTGTACGCGTGTACAGATGATATATCTGTACAGAAGTCGTTCACAGACATATTGCGTTGGCCGTGCAGCACAGTTGAAGCCAATATATCTTGCAGATATATCTGTGCATCTGGCCATGTGCACGGGCGACCCACCAACCACCCTTACACTTGCTGCAGGGTCCGCCGACACTGACATCTCAACTAGGCAAGCAAATTTACATACCCGCCCGGTTGTGATGTCAGGCCTGACATATAAAGTGGTAGATTGGTAAGTGCATATTGGTCTAACAATCGGCTGCTCTTGGTCAGCAGATCCATGGGTTGGTGGAAAAGTCGGCCAGGTGTGTACCCAGCATAAACCTTGGCACCTAGCAGAAAACACTCATGTTTTGCCCTGGTTTTGTAATATACTCTGTATACAGTAATAGTAACTGTAATCCTGTTTCTTTCTCTGTTGTGTAGCTTGCACAGTGCAGTTTGGCTGGTCAGTGGCAGAATGACCTCGGCTCTAATATGACAATATTGGACATATCAAAAAACGGAATGTTCTGGGGCAGTTATCTGACAGCTGTATCTGCCACCAATAAGACCATTGTGGTATCACCTCTTATTGGATATCAACAATTAGATGGGCTTCCGACATTTGGGTTTACCGTGAAATGGGAGTTTTCAGGTAATGTCATTGTTT
Source organism: Taudactylus pleione (assembly GCA_031769625.1). Lineage (NCBI taxonomy): Eukaryota > Metazoa > Chordata > Amphibia > Anura > Myobatrachidae > Taudactylus > Taudactylus pleione. Next base: position 11,074,334 of record JAUIMM010000331.1, on the reverse strand, counting down.
GCTCTCTAATTTACCCCTCCTGTATTCTTGTTTAGATTATGTTGGCCAATGCTGTTCATGTAGTGTAAATAGTTCAGCACAGTGAGCTATTATACATCTGTCAGTGAGAGAAAAACAATGCAGTCTGCACGTTATGGCCAGAGATGGTTTGGGAAACAGTTCTGCAGATGGTGTAATACATACTTGGCTACTTTTGAAAAAGATTTTCAGGGAGATTGTGAAAGCAACACCTATGAGCACAGTGATAAAGTGGGCGTGTACGGCTACATCTGAGAGGCGTGTCATAAAATTCACTTACACCCAAATGCAAACGAGCCCCAAAGCAACTTGTAAGAACTTGTTGATGAATACAAACTGATACTTTTCAGAAAATGCATGTAGCCATAGGGATCATTGTGCCTTATATACATTCAAGTGGGATCATTAGTATACAAGAAGATGAAGTGATCACAGCGTTAGCGGTGTAACAAACAAGATTAAATAACAATGATAAAACATATATAAAGTGCATACATTACTTACAAAATGAGTAAGCATAAAAACATATGTAATTAGCTCAACCAAGGAGCATGAAAGTATGTGAATAGTTAATACCATAAGGTAGCTGTGAGTGTCACAGGCAGAATCCATTTAAGTCCTAGGCAGGATGAATAGCTGCACCTACAAACCGCCGACCGATTTGGAGCTTGAATGCATTGGTTATATCTCTGTTTTATTTATATAACAGCTACATAATGGGGGTAAGATGCAATCAGGGAGATTGCTAGTCTCTTCAGGGAGTCAGGGAGATTGCTGCTATTTCAGGGAGTCTCCCTGACAATCTGGGAGAGTTGGCAAGTATGGTGTAATATGTGAGTAATAATACTATGTATATGCCATAGCCTGTATTCTATTTCAGAAGACTTCATAAAATGTATTTTTCATGACCACTGACCAGTGTCATGTGATCAATAGGAAGAAAACTCACAGGCAATGTGACAGTATACAGATTTGTCTTATGATAAAAATTAGGATGATAATAGAATTTGTAAAAAGAGATAGAAACACTGATTATCAGCAATTAGGGAGAATTGCATGTTGTGATTGAGAGTATATATATATATATATATATATATATAGGCAGCAGTAATCCTCAGTAAAGAATATCAGACTGGTTACAAAGAACCTAATTTACTTCTTCAAGAAGTAAATTAGGTTCTTTGTAACCAGTCTGATATTCTTTACTGAGGAGTGCCGCTGCCACTGCTGCCTATTTTGTTATTATTTGCGGAGGGCACCCACTAATAGACGAGAGCAGGAGTGCCAAGCTGTCATTGCATATATATATATATATATATATATATATATATATATATATATATACATACATACAAGCTGGCCAGCACTCCAAGGTGAAGGCCTCTGGAGTCTGTAATCCAAGCCCACATGAATCGCTCTAAAGGCGGTGGCACTCACGGGCCTCTCAGGGAAATGATCAACAGAGAACTGTCTCATCTTAGTTCAACGTGTCTTAAATAACTCAGCTTCTTTAAAACATTAATCAAACGGATTTCTCTGCAGATTCTATTACAGTGTTCACAGGTCAGTGTTTCAGAAATAAAGGAGGAGACTCAGTCCTGCAGACTACCTGGCTGCTGAGGTCGCAAAGCCAGGATTTACAGGACAACTGGAAGCAAACAAGGTACAGTATGTACAGTCATTTATTGTATTCATATACTGAGTCTGTCTTCGGCTGCCATTGAAGCTTAATTGACACTTACAGTGACACGGACACGCTCCTCAGTGTTCCCCCCTGTCTGTCACATCTAGGGGTATATTTATTAAAGTGCTGGTTGCTAGAAGTGGAGATGTTGCCCATAGCAACATTTGTCAATGTAAAGCATATATTACTGTGGCAGAATCAGGGTACACATATTTTGGATGCTCGTTAGTATTTATTCTACTTCACCTGAATGATTAATATTATGTTGCCTCTGGAGAACACCGATGGGAAATGTGTATGTAAGGACTGTTCTTTGGTGACTTAACATATACCGCACTGTACAGAAGTTACAAGTTACAACATGGAGAGTAAATTACATACAAGCAAAACACAATAATAATCTCTGGGGTAATGGTTTGAGATTTGCAAATAATGGGTCTTTGCAGATTCAGTGCAACATTTATTAATTGTACAATTGCTAGTTTTAACCTCTGCTTTTCTTTTCTTTCAGAGTTGGTTATAATACATTTCACCCATTGTCTGAAGCACCTTCAATAGAGGATTAATCATCAGTGTCAAGAAAATAAAAGGAGTGAATTAAAAAAATGTATATATATATATATTACAATATTAGACAATGATATAAAGGTGATCATAGGTGTCGTTGTGAAAAATTATTATTGTGCTCTGTAACAGAAACACACTATTGTTCAGATCTTTATAAATAAGCAAAAACCTAAGATGTACACAGGAAAAAGGCAAAATAAAGAGTTTTATTATGACAGCTGGTGTTGGGTCTTTGTGTATCTCAGTGTGGATGGATTATTTGATATGACGCTAATGGAGAGAATAATCTTTTTTTTTTCCATGAAAGCGGTAATGTAAGTGGGTATGACCAATAAATGTAACACATACATGCATGCAGACAGCCACAGTATGAGAACAATAGGTCATTCTTGACTCTAGAAAAAAAAGAGGCCTAAAAACTACTAGAAGCCTATCAAATGATTGATTGTAACAGGGGTAGGGCAGAGGTGATTGTAGGCTTGGTACTGCTTTACAATACAGCACACAAATAAATAAAGTCCAGATTCATAGGAGGGCAATAATAAGGGGTTGGGTATGGGATCCCAGCGGTCAGAATACTGACAGCTGCATTCTGAAATTCAGATTCCCAATGTCCAATGGTAAGTTGCCTAGCCCTAACCCTCCTCCTAACCCACCATTCCTGCAGCCTAACCCTATCCTCCAGCAGCCTAACCGTAACCTGCCCCCCCCCGTATCCTAACCCTCCCCCTAGTGTCTAACTCTAAACCCCCCTTTCCCACTGACCCTAATACTTACCGTCAGGATGCCGGCAGTATTCCGACTGCTGTAGAGATTCCGGCGCCGGTATTCTGAGGCCCGGCCCACCCGACCGCCGGGATGTCAACTACATCCCATAATAAGACTAGGACCATTTTAAAATGGAAAAAAAAGTGATTATTGTGTAGCAGGTAAAATATATTCTTGGAAGGTATATCACAAACTCTAGTGACATGAAAACAACTGGTCTTAACCTTAACAAATTAAAGCTGTCTCTGCATCTGCCAAACATGAATCTACTGCTGCTCCAAACATCTCCTGCATTATGGCAGCAAATACAGAGCTGATTCAGTTTTAAAAGAAAAAAAAAAAAGTACTGTATGGGTTTCTTTTACTCAGTGCACTTTACTCCTATTACCATACAGTATTATCTCTTGTGATTATCCAATTACGACATGATAGTGTGTTTGTATTTAATTTAAAACGTAACATTTATTTTATACCCTAAAATATAAAGCAGCAAATTGATAAAATATAGTAGTGATATTAGTCAGAAACAGTGTAAATAAGGATTATAAAATCTATTATCCACCTGTACAGTATTCCTTTCTATTCTTCAATAATTGTATGTGTGTTGTTTGTTTAGTATAGTTTATTTTCTATCTGTTATACCAACGGAAATCATTCCATGTTGCTAATGTTCCTTTGATATTCTCAGTATTGTTCCAAATTTGTAACATCACACTATCTGGGGAGCAGTTTTTGGATACACTGTAACTTTTGTTCCCTATTGGGCTAGTTATACTTGTGCATAGCAGCCTGAGGGGTTGGTCCCTCTTATACCATGTGCAATTACACTATGTATATATTGTGGTATAATGTGACTTGCTAGGTCGCAGGTCTATTTGTTAATTATACATATTATGTCATTCCCAATTTGTTACACAGTCTCTAATGTATTCACTGAACTGAGTGCACCCACAGCCACTTTGAAGTGTTTGTAGATTGTAAATACATTGCATGTCTTAACAGCCTTGTATGCTTCACAACTGTCTATTAAAGTCATGCTGGTAGAGCGTTTTATTTTTTACAGTAGTTAGATTAAAGGTTATCAGCCGGTCAGATCACGTTGTTAGTGCAGTTTCTAGATTTGTATTTACAGTATAAGCTACATGATCTAACCTGTCTAACTAGTACGCTTCACAGCCGCTGGCTTATCCTGTATAGAGATACTTTCATTATCTCACTCTTAAGGCACACATCCACTAGCATTTATTAATGAGCGATTGCACTATTATGACATCGTAACCATGCAATCGCAATTAACTATCTGTTCACTGTAGGCACTGCAGGGAATGGGGAACGACAGTGTGATTACGATGTCGTAATCGTACTGTCTTTCCATAGTCGCCTAGTTGTAGATGTAGCCAGTCTCTAAGTTTATGTATGTGTCCTGCTTGATTCAGCCTGTCAGGTCTACACACTTCACAGCCTCTGGTTCTTCACAAATAAAGACACATCCCTGCTGGGTTATATATTTCACATGTACCGGCTTGTCATATGCACAATACCCTCGTTTATCACAGTTACAGATTCATTAATCCCAGATGCCACTGGTTTCCTATTATTACACTACTCAGACAGTATCACATCACACATTTGTGAGGATGCAGGGTTAGGAACCTGTTGGCCCGTTTTTTTTTTTTTTTTAATGGTTTAGGAACTGAAGGAGCCGTACGGGGTCAGAGTGCCGACATACGTTTCGCTGAAGCTTTATCAAGGATGTGTCTTTATTTGTAAAAAATCATTATTTGTGAAAAAAATTATTTGTGATCGTTTCAGAGGCCCGGTAATACAGTGCGCGGGTGACATCATGCGCGATGTGAAGAGCCTGACCTGCTGAGTCAGCGGCAGGCATCGGACGTCTACGCGGGAGCGCTGCCCAGGGTGAAGAGAGGAAAGTACTGCACAGGGGAGAGGGCTCAGCATGGGCATTACTAGGGGAACAGGCACTACTAGGGGCATTACTGGGGGTCACAGCCTAAAGGGCACTACTGGGAGCACTGTATAAGGGGCACTACATAAAGGACACTACATAAAGGACACTACTGGGGGCACTGCATAAGGGGCACTACTGGGGGCACTGCATAAGGGGCACTACTGGGGGCACTGCATAAGGGGCACTACTCGGGGAACTGCATAAGGGGCACTACTCGGGGCACTGCATAAGGGGCACTACATAAGGGGTACTACTGGAGGCATTACGTAAAGGACACTACTGGGGGACTGCATAAAGGGCACTTCTGGGGGTACTACTGGGGGCACTGTATAAAGGGCACTACTGGAGGCATTACGTAAAGGACACTACTGGGGGACTGCATAAAGGGCACTTCTGGGGGTACTGTATAAGGGGTACTACTGGGGGCACTGTATAAAGGACACTACTGGGGGCACTGCATAAAGGGCACTTCTGGGGGTACTGTATAAGGGGTACTACTGGGGGCACTGTATAAAGGGCACTACTGGAGGCATTACGTAAAGGACACTACTGGGGGACTGCATAAAGGGCACTTCTGGGGGTACTGTATAAGGGGTACTACTGGGGGCACTGTATAAAGGACACTACTGGGGGCACTGCATAAAGGGCAAAGCTGGGGGTACTGTATAAGGGGTACTACTGGGGGCACTGTATAAAGGGCACTTCTGGGGGGCACTGCATAAAGGGCACTTCTGGGGGTATTGTATAAGGGGGTACTACTGGGGGCACTGCATAAAGAGCACTTCTGGGGCCACTGTATAAGGGGCACTACATAAAGGACACTACTGGGTGTACTATATAAGGGGCACTACTGGGAGCACTGCATAAAGGGCTCTAATACAGGGGACATTGCATAATGGCCACAACTACAGGGGCATTGCATAAGGGGCTCTAATACAGAGGGCATTGCATAATGGGATCAAATACAGGGGGCATTTCATAATGGGCACAACTACAGAGGAAACTGCATAAATGGCACAACTACACGGGGCAGTGGCGGAACTAGAGAGTGGTGGCCCCCAGTAGTGATCAAACACAAAACAGAAAAAACAGACTTACCTGAATCCCCGCTCCTGCCGCGCCCGCAGCAGTCTGCTCCTCCCTCTCTGTCCTCCTACTTGGTCCTATGGGAGAGACGTCATGACGTCTCTCCCATCACCCACTGCAGGAGCAAGAAGGCAGAGCTCATGAGTGAGCTCCAGCCCGGGTCTGGCAGTGGGTGCAGCAGCCAATGAGAGTCTGTCTGACTCTCATTAGCTGCTGAAACACACACATCGCCGCCAACGGCGATGTGTGTAAATGTGTAGTGCGACCGCACTCACTGCGGTCTGCACTATACTGGCTAACTGGGACGAGCCTGTACTGTGGCCGCGCCGCCGGTCCCACGGCACCCGGGGCACGAGCCCCGGCCTCCCTGTCCTAGTACGCCACTGTCTCAGGCTCTGATATAGGCAGAAATACATTATTTTTGCACATGCCTTTTATAATAGTAACACACTAATTTTGCAGCCAACTCTGCATAAGCCCCAGATAATCATATCTGGCAGCCAGGGGCCCAGAAAACAGATTCTGGGCCCACAAGATGTGTATCATTATTCTAGAACTTTTCTCTGCCGAGGGCCATTTTGATGTTTCTAACATTATTTGCGGGCCCGGTGCAGACCACACCCCCTCTGTGTGACATCACACGGGGGTGGGGCCACAACCGCCAGTGATTACAGCAATGCCAGTAGCACCCTGAGGATGCTCCGGTGTTCTGTAAGAGCAGCGGTTTGACTGTCTGAAACGTCCTAAGGACGATACAGGCGGCACTGCTGCATAGATTCTGGCTGCAGGGTACCATTCTAGGCACCCTGCTAGCCAGATAAGGCTAGCAGAAAAAAGCTCTGAGGTCCAGACCAAATCATTCCACAGGCCTAATGTTCCCCATTCCTGTTCTAGAGCATCTAACAAACTGAGCTGATTATGACCCTCAAATCACTTGTGTGGCCCTCATCTGAATTACATTTTTTTTTTATACTAGGTGATGAGAGACGACTGTCATCCTGCATGGAGGAGAGAGCGAAAAATCCACCATGGCTGGGCGATAAGAAAATATCCTGGGCGTCCAATCCCAGCTTGTCATCTGTGTGACCCTCCTCAGCAGCCTGGAATCCCCTCCTGCTCACTGCTCTAGAGTGACTACATCTAGAGGAAAAAACATCCTAAGAGCAACACGGGGAGAAGTAGAGTGTGACGGGGAGATGCAGAGAGTGATGTGGAGAGGCATAAGGTGGCAGGGGGTGTCAGTAAGAGGCAGAGGGTGGCAGGGATAGGTAGTGGGTAGAGAGGCAATGGGTGTTAGGTGGTGACTGGGGAGGCAGTGGGTTACAGTAAGAGGCAGAGGGTGACAGTGAGGCAGATGGTGTCAGGTGGTGACTGGGGAAACACTGGGTGGTAGAGGGAGGCAGGGAAAGAATTGGTGGCAGGGGAACAGGGAGAGGCAGAGGGTGCCAGGTAGAGGAAGAGGGTGCAAGGGAGAGTCAGAGTGGCAGGGAGATGTAGAGGATGACAGGGAGAGGTGGATGTTCGTAGGGAGAGGCTATAGGTAGCAGGGTAACAGGGAATGGCAGTGGGTGACATGGAGAGGATTAGGGTGGCAGGGAGAGTCAGTGGGTGGTAGGGAGAAGAGGATGACAGGGAGAGGCAGTGGGTAATAACTACAGTATGTCTGTTGTCTTGTGAGTCTCGTTTCCCCCTGAAATTAATTTGGCTTAATTCGGCTAATCGGCAATAATAATTAGAATTCTTATGTCCCTCAGCAGGTTTTTGGTTTTAACTCCAGTCGAGTTTACTTGTTATCCTTGCTTTTCTCTCATACCCTCCCCTCCCACACTCTTTTTCCCTCCTTATTCCTCCTTTCTAATTGGCACTGAAGCTTGCTTGATTAGTTGGCATTTAATTGCGCACAACATTTTTTTTTGGCAGATCCTCCTTTTCATTAAGTTTTAATTTCAAAATAATTTAATGTTTTATTATTTCTCTCCCTCCTTATAGGTGTTAACTTTGACTTTACTAATAGGTCATCTGTTGTGTAGTCCATTGTTGGAATGGCAAATTCTGGACGTCCTTTATTTGCCTCCATACTTTCTATAATTTTAGCTAATGGTATGTAGTTATGTGACTGCCGCACGGATCAGTTATAGCGGGCTGGGTTAGCTGCAGGGAGGTGGAGAGGGTTATATTTAGGCACCACGGGGGATAGGCTGCAGGAGGGGGAAGGTTAGGGTTAGGCTGCGGACAGGGGGGTTAGATTTAGGCACTAACGGGGAGTGCGGGGGGGGGGGTAAGGATGCAGGATGGGTTAGGGGGTGAAGGGGTCGCTTACTCAGCTCATTGGAATTCTGAGCATCCCGACTACCTGTCTCCCATACCCAACCCATTTAAATATTCCTAATTTTTGTTTAATAAATAGCTAGCAAATTATTCTGCCAAATTTATGTCTCCGAGTCTTTATTTATATAATGTTTTACTTTAGAATGCTTTATAATTATATGGTGTACGCACAGGACACCCCTCAGATGATTGAATGTTTATAAGAATTCAGGTTGTAAAACAGAATGTCATGTGACAGGACAAGACCCTTGTTTATTCATACTGGGGTCGCAGGAACAATGCAGAATAACTGCTAATGAGTCAATTTATAGACAGATCCCATATCAAAGCAGTTTTGGGCAGAGAGATTTTCCATTCAAGCACCTAATAATTTTGCTTTGGAAAATGTGTTTCATACACATAGATTGGATGTAGAATCTGCCTCCAGGGCTGCAGTAAGATTGCATTAACAGTCTGATCTCCTGAGGATTGGACAAGTGTGTACCCAGCTTTAGACGCTCTCAGTTAAGGCATGTATCCACTAGCCGATAAATTGGACGATAACAATATAGTTATCGTTCATCGTCCGCAATATCGTTCAGTGTGTATGCTGTCAACAACCAGTGATGTGCGCTCCCACTGGTCGTTGACGTCATCTTTCATCGCCTGTAATTGCAGGGCAACCTGACGATATTGTCAGGTTCTGCAAGCACAGGGATAAGGGAGGGTGACATCACTAAACGAGATCGTTAACGACATTGAGCTTGGCACCTCAGGGCAAACTCTAGACGATATCTCTCATGGGGCATATAGTCTAGTGGATACGCGCCTTAACACTTCATTACACCACTCTGGCTATCTCGCTATAATGCGGGGATGGCCAACCCAGAGATCCCATATTCATATTCTGGAGTAATTTGGGATAGACAACAACATGGGAATAATATTTATATTTTTAATACCATGATATTAATGCAATGACATTACCGCCCAGCCTAAGCAGGACACAACTGGTTTGTCAACATTATGGACTTGATGTTAATCTTGAAACTTAATAGTATGCACTTTGCTTAGGGCACTATAGTTCCTTGCTACACCGCTATCTTTATTTATGAACAACACAGATATTATGCTACTTTATGGGGAAACGTGTAATACATAACTTGGAATGGGAATAACAGGAGTAAGAGTAAACAGATGATGGAGGATAGGCTTCTAACACCCACTGCGGGAGCCGGAAGGTGGAGCTCATGAGTGAGCTCCAGCCCGGCTCCGGCAGTGGGCGCAGCAGCCAATAAGTCTGTCTGACTCTCATTGGCTGCTGAAACACACAGCCCGTCGCCGGGTAGTACGAGTGTACTACCCAGCACCGTCGTCGGTGTGTTACTGTATCAGCACTATACTGACTTTACCAGACCTGGACCACGGCCGGTGGCGCACCCGGTGCCCTAGGCAGGAGTCCCGGCCGACCTCCCCCGGTTGCACCACTGACTGGCAGAGAGGAATTGAGTTTGGGGTGAGCCTTGCAGGAGCAATCATTATAGGCTCCAGCGGTGATGGCCCACAACAGCATAATACTGACATCCCTGTATCAAACATCGTAACTATAGCTTCCTTAACTGAGCATTTGTAGCTCCATTAAAATTGGCAGAATACTTGGTTGGAGGCAGCTTCTATAAATCCATTTCCCCGATGTCCAACGAGCTTCCCAGGGAAACCGTAGAAATTAGCGAGAAGTATATTTGGAGCAAGTGACTGGATCACTGTCCAATTGGCCGCACACTGGATACCAAGAATCCAGTTTCCTTTGTTCATAACTGGGACCTGTTGGTGTGGTTGGTAGATGGACAAACACACAGACCTGTAACTGTCATCTGGAGTAATCTTCCAGCAATATTGGGGGTCAATATGGCCAACTATTGTTATTCATTTCAATTGGATTAGGACATTGCTCTCATTTTCAGGCTGCGCACATGGCAATATTAGGCTAGTTGGCCATTATTGGTTGCAATATTGCAGCATCTGTAGCCACCATTAACATAATACAGGTTGAGTCACCCATATCCAAATATTCAGAAATATGGATTTTTTTTTTAGCATGACTGAGATAATGAAACCTTTGATTTTTGATAGTTCAATGCACACATACTTTGCTTAAGGCAGCGGTTCCCAATCTGTGAGAAGGGGTGCTGCGGCCGGAGACTGTTTTTTTACACAGCCAGAGAGTCTGATTGGTGAGCGGGAGGGGGGTCAAGTTGGGTGCGCGCGTGTGGGATCTGTCAGTGCTTGGAATGCAACAGGCAGCGGGGTGGGCTCCCTGTTGCTGCATGGGCGCTGGAACTTATCTGAGGAGCTGAAGTAATGGCTACGGTGCTGTCAATCTGTACTAAATGTAAGGGGGTGAGAAAACTATACAGAGGGAGCCGCATAGGAAACTATAGGGGGGGGGGGGGGGGGAGTGGCTGCAATGAGACATGAAGGAGGGGGTTGCAAAGGGAAACACATGGAGGGGGGCTGGAAGGGGAGAAAGGGAGACACATGGGGGGCTTGCAAAGGGAGACATGGATGGGGCTCCAAATGTGGTTCAAGGGTGGGTTTGGGTAATGAATGCACCTTTCTGGGGGCCCATAATTAGCACCCAGCTGCTTGCGGACAGATGGATTATACCTACTGGCACAGAAACCTTTCCTCACTTTTACCAGAGTGTTTAAAGCATGTCCCTAAAGCCTGAGTGCCACATAGTGATCTATAGGGAGGGAACTAAAGGGGGGCCTGCAATGAGAGATAATTATACTCTAGGGAGGAGGCCAAATAGGGAGGGTTGCAATGAGAGACATGGAAACATACTAATTACATAATTTTGACCCAACTACTTGGACCGGTTGATCATTATTTTGGCTTAGGGGCGCCTTCAAATATGCATGAAGACCGTAAAGGTACCCCGAACTGAAAAAGTTTGGGAACCACTAGTTTAAGGCAAAAAATGATTAAGCATATTGTATACAATTACCTTCAGACTGTGTGTATAAGGTGTATATGAAACTTAACGAATTTTATGTATGCACACAAATGTTGTTTGAGCCACAAAACGATTGAAAATATTGTATAAAATGACCTGCAGGCTGCGTGTATAAGGTGTATATGAAACATAAATGCATTCTGTATTTAGATTTGGGTCCCATTCACAAGTTATTTCATTATGGTATGCAAATATTCCAAAATACAGACTATTCTGATATCCAAAATACCCCTGGTCCCAAGCATTTTAGATGAGAGAGACAACCTGTAAATAGCAGGTAATTCATTAATCTGTACCTATAGATCCGTACAACTGCGAATCGCCTTTAATTGCTTTAAGATGAGTATGTGGACACTAATACAAAAAATTGCCAAGTCCGTAAGCAGTCGGAATGGCGTAAAACTCAGAAGCCCGGCATTTGCGGCTGAAAATTATTTCTCTACAACATGAAAATGTAGGGTGTTGTATGCACAGGGGGATCTGATTGAGCAATGTGGTTGGTTTGCACTAAAGACATTTGGGGGTCTACATTTCAAAGCCCACCGCATAATAAATGAAATATTCCTGCCTCAGATGTCCTGGTATGAGCATACAGTAATTACAAAATTAACAAAACACATTTTAATTTCACATTGCCTATAAACCAGATTTTAAGATATATATATTTTTTTTAATATATAAAATCCAGTTTCTTGATTTTAAGCATCAATTTGTTTTTTGACAAATATAGAGAGAGTTTAGTAAGTCAGATGAGTTAATTACAAGTACATGAAATGTATATTAATAGTTAATTGACATAGGGCCGGATTTAAATAGCTGCGGTTTGGCGAAACGTTTTCACCAATATGTGAACTTTTCACACAAATCCGCATACCGTGCAATCCTATTGTTGAAGTTTTCGCACCTGTTAATTCTCCATAGACAAAAAACAGCAAACTGTCTTCATCTCAGAACAGGTAAAAAGTTGTGCAAAATCCATATTTTTGGCTAAAAATGTGGGGATATGGTTCAGAACCCTTTGAACATCCCTCTAATGACAAATTAGGCAAAAATATTTTTTTAACTATCTTAATTTGGCCAATAATCAAATGTGAAAAATGGGTTTAAAAGTAGTGGGTCAGGTATTTTGGGGGTGCTGTATGGATGGGACATGTGTTTTAAACATTGCATGTGGCTGCACCTGATGTATTTTTAACAATTTTTAAAAGTGCACTTTTTGACTCAAAACTATACTTGCACCCATTTTAATGTACCTCCAACTGCAGCATTTATTTTGTCCAAAAATGTCTATAATTTTTTCACACTTATGCAATATGCATATGATAGCCATTTGACACAATTTAAGAACCACAAATACTTTTATTAGGGTCACTAATAAACTTCTAAATTAATTACCTATGTCAGGTACCTATTTTAAGGGGTACATACAGATTTCCCAAATTCACCTGTACTTTGCTGGTTACTCCAAGAACAGTTTTTTGTGCAAATGCGTTTTTGTGTCTTTTGTAATTGGATAGTGCGTGTAGACAAAAAGACGCAAAAATATTGCACCAAAACACTCAAATTGTACGAAAATTTCTCTGATGTTAAGTTTTCGCTTCTTTGCATCTAATTGAATTCTCCCGAGCCTACATGGAGGAGATACCTATGTTATCCACACTGTCAAGTCTAATGTGAGCTGGAATCTTACAGGGGGCTTATTCTGTCATCCTAAATCAGCTATACAGTCCTGGTGACATTTGCAGTAATAATACAAGCAGGTACATAGGCAGTCATTATGCTTGGGAAGAGAGGTCACATCTGCAGGCAGTAGGTACACCATACACCGTTGCTTACGCTAGTAGGAAAACACCCTATGCAAATTTGTTTGCACTAATATCTCAGTTTTTTTTATACACAAACACTGGTAATTGTTTTCACGCAGTAGGAGGAACAGGCCTTTGTGAGAATTGTTTTGGGGTGCAGATAATGGGGGGATACCACTGCACACAGAACAGTACTATATGCTGTGTCACTTGTCTGAACAAGCAATTCTTGAAATGGGATGTAGTTAGCAGACCGGCAGATGGGAAGTCGCCAGTCTAAATCCCAACGGTGGAAGCCAACACGGGACTTAAGATAGGCGTCGAAATACTGACTCCTATTTTAATCCCGACGCTGGAATATAGAAAGACGCCATCCCAAACAAGGTAAGCCGGGGGCGTCTTAGCTGTTAGCCGCGGGGGTGGGTGGGCTGGAGTGTTAAGTTTAGGCAGCATAGCGGGGTTAGGTTTTTTTTTTTTTTTTTTTTTTGGGGGGGGGGGGGGGGGTGACTTAGGTTTAGGCACTAACGGGGAGGGTTAGTGTTAGGCTACAAGAAGGGAGGGTTAGAGTTAGAGGGAAGGTTAGTATACTGATAGCGGGATACCATTATCGGTATTTTGACAGAAGGCATCCCAACTGCCGGTGTTACTTGCCCATCCCCTTAAAATACACAATATAATTTTTAGGTTCATTTAGTAAATTTGCTAATATGTAATAATAATACTGCAGGTTTTAGACAACAGGAAAAAATAAAATGAAAAACATTTGCACAAAAATTTACAAAAAACAAACATATAATCAGAGCGACATCAACTTTAAAGGGCACTTTTTGGTAAGAAGTATCCTCCTTTTGAACTCCTGCAGTGCTATAAGGACAAATCCAACTCATCTACAGCAGCAAAAGGTTTAACAGATTATTGTACTTGGACAATAATTTCTATGCCTTAGTTCAAAAGCATAAACATAGATAGGTAACCATGGTACTGAGTATGAAAGACTAATCAGACAGATCTAGCCATCACTGCTGATGAAAACTAAAGGAGTTACTATATCACCAGGAACATTAGCCAACTGATTCAAATACGGCTAACAGCAATGCATGATAATTATCCAAATCATTATTACGACCAGGGAAAGATGGAAGAGGAGTTCGGAAGATGAGCACTATACGCCTGTATGTGAGGTTAGCATCCCAAAGCACCCTCAGGCTCTCTTGTATTCTGAAAGTGATCCTGCCTCTCTGCACTGCTGGGTCCTGTCTCAGGCAGCCAGGTGGCTCAGTGGCCAAGCTGCAGGTTCAGTTTCAAGGTTTTTTTTTAAATGGGAATCCATTATCACCTTATAATCTGATTATGTGTATATTCAAAAAACTACTGATAGGGTTAAATGTCTCATTGCCCTTTTCAACAAAAATGTTATTCCACCTTGTTCAACCATGTCAAGTTTCAATTAGAATTTATTTAATTGCTGGAACTGACAGTTTTTACTGATTTATTATGTTGCAGTAGAATTACTCACTTTATACAAATACAGTACAAGACAGCTATCATCATAAGGTGTCTATTCCTGATGGTTGTGACCTGTACACAAGATAAACCTTTCAGTATATTGCAGTGAAGTCAATCACAAGGTTTGCTTGATATATCTCTGAACACTTTTGGAGATTTATTGGATTTTTTTACAAATATAAATGTGTCATAAATTCCTTATAATCAGTTCTGTTACAACAAAACCAGGATTCATGTTTCCCAGAACAGACAGGGTCAGAACGTGACAATTTTGGGTGTTTTGGTTGGTAATTTATGCACTTTTTGAGTCACAGGAACGTCTTCATGATCTGCACTCATCCCGTTTGACCATCTGCCGACTGTCATTTGAGCTGTGGTGTCAAAAATGGTGATTAGATATATTTGCATTACCACAAAACAGAATAACAACAATAGTATAAATAATCAGCAGGTGGATTTAGTCATTTGCAGCCCTGGGATTTCAGTGTGCACACATTGACAGCGCTGTGCTGTGCTCGCTAGGTAGGGAAGTGCCGCTGGTTGTCGGAGATCTCATATGGAGCCTGCGCAGTGTGATCCTCCACACGCTGGTGGGAATACCTGACAGGTGTGTGGGACAGGTGGCTGATTGGAATCTGATTAGGAGGTATAGCTGGGTAAGCTTGCCTGTGTAATCTAATGGCAGCGGGAGCTATGCTGGTGGTTTCTGACCTGTCCATGAGGTGACAGGCAGTAATATGTTATCGCGTATATGAGAATATAACATGAGATGTGCGGATGCTGCTTATGACTTAATGTTTTCCCACTGGGTGGTGACAATAAATAAATGCATTTTTTAGCATAATATATATATATATATATATTTTTATTAGTTGGACAACTCAGAAGCAATTCCAATTGCGGTTGGAGGGACACAACAGACTGGTAACAGGGTGTTCGCATGTAGGAAAAGCTTAGCGAGCAGAGTATTGCGGAATGTGCAGAGTTTTGTGTACACATAGTTAAGCCTGTTATCAAACAGATCTTTTACACCAGGGAAGGGGCTGGTAAGTGTACTGATAATGACGTCTGTGAAACCAAGTGCACACAGAGGGGCATGCCAACCGCAGAGATTCATACAACCAAATACCCGCATTTAGTACTGTGCACGCAATGCGGATGTAATTACAGCCAACTTTTGTTCAAACTCTGCATCGACCCCGTGATGTGACAAATGAGTAGAACATACCAAAGCATCTTTTTTTATTTATTTTATAGCGACATAATCCTACTGAAAAAAAGATGCAGATGCACAAAAGTTTTTTTTTTTCTGCCTACACATGAATTTTGTCTACACCATATCTAATCAATAATTTTCTGTGACGCTATTGTATCATCTGATCGCTGACATCTCACCTGACGTCTGATGATCGGGACAATCTCTCTGAAAATGTTCAACAGAACCACATATCCTGCATCCTCCACCTAAAGGAAACAGACACATTTAGCGGAGGTCACAATACAGCATAACTAATTATAGCAGAGTCACAGCCATTTTTAGTACTATGACATTCAATGTTCCCAGGTACTTAATTACCTTTATTCATTGGACCAATCTTACAAACACAATTCAGCTCACTTAAAAGGAAAGCAGCACAGCTAGAGGTAGAACCCCGAAAAGCGTATTTCTGAGGGCGGTCTAATGTCGCTTTCACCGCACGTACCTTCTGCATATAACCCCTTGGGATTGTCTGGACATGAACGTGACAAGTGTCCCATCTCTCCACATATGAAACATTTTGCATATGGATACTCTCCTGAAACATAAGAATATGGTTATTATTTTTCTTATAAGATAAGTGTTGGTAGATATAGTCATAATTTGTATGATTGTTATCTAATAATTGCTGCAGACTTGTATATCAGGTTAGTCATCCCTCCGCAACAGGTAGGCTGATCCATATTACTGCACTATATAAGGGGAGCTCAGAGAGGGTATGCAGCATCAGGACTGTCCCCATTAATACGTTACTCTTGTCACTGAGATTCTGTATTTATTGTGTGAAAGATTCTAATTTAGGGACAAATGTCTTAACCTGACACTAATCTCTGCACTAGTGACTTAGCACAGCAATGCAGGATGTCTTAGCGCTGAGATGTATTAAAAATAAAGCCGCCGGAGGTGGAACGATAACTCACTCTTCCTGCAATCTCTGCCCTACCTGTATCGCATCAGCCTAATGTTAATGCAATGCTGAACTGCAACCATTGGGCCCACTGCGCATGCATTCTGGTGTCCCGACTGCGCATGCACAAGGAAGCCCGGATAAGGCGATGGGACTGTTAAGTAACACATACTGTACACAGCGCCACCCTCAGATGGAACTATGTACTACAGGGCAAGCAACGAAAATCTCAGCTCGCAAGTACTGATCAACTATGGTGGCGGCGTTATTTACACAAGCCAAGGCACCGCAGGAAAAACAGGTTTCTCCGTGGTAATTCTTTTAGTACATATTAGAGAACCGGTAATAACATAACCCCTTTTCGCCTTATAAGACACCTTAGTTAGCTGCCGCTATTTCACAATTAGTAGTAAGTTGTATCTTTAAATAATAATCAACTGGTAATAAAAAAATCTCTGAATTCCAATGGAAATGTTGAAATATCAAGAACAATACAGTAAATCATTATAAAGTCAGACATCTTAACATAAGTCATAAACCACAAGCCATTTTTAACAATTTGCTCTCACATGTACCAAGTGCTGGATCCACTTTGGCTCTACATTTATTGATTTCATGCTCTGTTGACCCACAACGGAAACAGATTCCTGTACCCATCTCCTGACACCTCAGCGCTTCTGCACAATCAGACATGCCATGGCCAGGCTTCCGGCAGTGGAAACAGATCTGTAACACAGAAGAGGTAGCGCGCTCATTAATGTGAGTCCATCTCCAGACTTGCCCACTTTAACGGTGATCTTTTCTCTAAAGGGGATTTATGGGAGTTTGGGGGTGAGGTATAAATGTCAAAGCTTTTGGGGCAAATGGATTGAAAAAAACAAGCATAGCATCTTCTTAAAGCTTTGTAGTAATTGCCTCTTCATAACGGTGTATAACCATATATAACGTAAACTGTCCATTTTACAGCAAATGAATAAAAAAAAAAATGGGCAGCACTATATTACATGGGTCGTAGAGGAAAGGAAAATGCTAAATAATAAACTGTAAAATGTTGATGTACGTGTTATAATAAATGTCAGATTACAAAGCACAGAAACTATGTGGTCACATAACATTGAGCATAAGACAAATTCATATGCTTTAGATATAAAGCTCTGTGATTATATAATAATTTCAGGTGGTCCGTCCCATCTCCTCAATGCGGAAGCCTAGGCCAATTCACAAAAGTAAAGGCTAGCAATAATAATCCTGTATCTGAGCATCAAACTGATATTTATAGTTTGGGGACAAATTTACAAATGGGAAACAATCCGCTATGATCCCTGTCAGTGGGGGAGGATGATATCCCAATATATGGTCCCTTTGGAATGGAGAAATACCCTGATCTATGGTCCCTGTTGGTATTATTTTATTATTATCCTTTATACGGCGCCACAAGGGTTCCACAGCGCCTAACATACCCTGATATATGGTCCTTGTTAGTATGAAAGAGGAGCAGAGATACCCCAAAATATGGTCTCTGTGGGTACAGGGAGATACCCCGATATATGGTCCCTGGTGGTAGGGGGGATACCCCAATATATGGTCCCTATTAGTACGGAGGTACCTCAATATAAGACCCATTGGTATGGAGGTGTACCCTTAATATATGGTCCAGTTTGGTATGGGTGTCTATCCCAATATATGGCCCATTGATATGGAAGGTATTCACTACCCAGCATTAGCATCTCCTACCATCTTGCTCTTCTTAGTGTCCTGCCTCCTCTGCCTTCTGCCCTCTCTGCGCTCATCCTTCCAGTCCTGATCCCCCTGCTGCTGCGCCAGGAACCCGTTCACATCCTGATTCTCATACGCGTCCTTCCTCCTCTTGGCACGGGGCGCCCTCTCCTCCGCGCTGCAGGCGGCCCGTTTGGCCGGACTGGCCCTCTGCTGGTACAGCTCCCCCCATGGGGTGGCCGCACACACCTTGCGGTTCCGGGACGGAGTGTTGTTGTTATGTCCGGGCCGGGCCCAGCGAGTCATATTCGGCAGAACTAGCAACGTGGATTAAGAACCGGGCGGATGTACGTCACTACTCTGCCGGATGTATGATGCGCTGCCGCTTCACGGAATAAGACAGCGGCCGCCATTCTTGTTACTGGAAAGTGGAAACTTGGAATATCTCTCGGGTCTCAGCTTTCCAATGGGACAGAGAACCTGCCCCACTCCAACTGCTCCATGGCCGATTCGGGATGTATATTTATAAGCATATTTTCAGTTTCTCACGCTTCCATTCACTGGAGTCGAATTCTATTATTCACCATTTTCAGTGTTTAAGCAGGGTACACACTGGAGCGACGGACATTCGTTCCAACAACAGAACAAATGCCTAACAACAGTGATTGTGCGTCCACTGGACAATTTTAATAAACGATGTAACGATTACCGTTACGTCAATCAACTATACCCATACCTCCCAACATGACCCTCTCCAGGAGGGACACAATGCTCTGGTCCTGGACTTCCCTGGTAATTTATGATTGGTGGCGGATCCAGAGGTGGGGCTGCAGCACAGTCCAAAATTCAAATAGGGGAGTCACAGCAACTGTCAGTGAGTCCCAGCCAGTGATGTTTGGCAGCGTGTGAAATTACAGTTAGTGGGGTTCCCCTATTTGAATTTTGAACTGTGCTGCAGCCCCACCTCTTACCAGGGAAGTCCAGGACCAGAACATTGTGTCCCTCCTGGAGAGGGTCATGTTGGGAGGTATGTATACCTACCCTCCCGGAAGTGTCGGGAGGCTCCCAAATTGTCGGGGAGCCCCCCGCACCCCCGGAAGAGTATGCACAGTGAAGTGGACAGGATGGGGAAATAATTGCCATGACTCACCTCTCTGTATGGAGGGGGTGGAGCTAAAGGGCACAAAACACATCAAGCTCCTGCGATTCGCAAAATATCGCTGTGGTAGTAGTAAGTTGGCCCGCCCCCCTAAGTGGTCACCAGTGTCTGCTCCCCGGGCATCTCCCGGGAAGCAGATTAGTAAAGTCGGTAAGTATGTCAATGCACTGACCACTAGTGATATCGCTAGGTTGGATGTGCAGCACATCAAACCTGGTGACCTTTGCTAGGGAGCACGCAAACATACTGAGCGATGTAGCGATATGTCGTTACGAAATGGCATATTGGCCCGACCTCGCTCCTGTGTGTACCTAGCTTTAGAAAGTACCAGGCACAGGACAGAAATAGGGACTGTCTCATTATCCCTGCTCCTGGACATGGTCAGAGGATGTGCAAATTCTGGCAATACACTCATCTGTGGAAGCCTACGAGGAGCCCCAGAACGTCTGTTTATACAAGGCCTGTGTATAGCGCAGATGCTACATACACCACACCACATCACTGCCCTTATGTGAGGGGACGGTTTCCCATGTGATAGATACCACTGCTGTTGTTACACACATGCTGCGAGGTGACCTGTAGTAGTCCCAACTAATTATGTGGCTATTTGTCTCATACCTACCTAGTCTCTGGGAATGTCTGTGAGTCTCCCAGATTTTAGGGAGCTCTCTCGGACTCTAAGGAGAGTGGACTAGCCTGCCAGATTCTGGGCTGTACAAAAGTTTGCTGACACGATTCGTCTTGAAAGGGTTATCGTGACTCTTTCCCTGTAGAGAGGGGTGTATGAGCAGTGTCTTCGCTCAGAGCACAGGGTAGGGATGACCATTGACCATCAATAGTTAGCAATCATTATGGGTTAACTGTCGATGGGCGATGATTTTGCCATCAATGCAGAGAGCCAACAGTTCTCTGCCATCGATGGAGGAGTGGGAGCCAATGTTTTTTTTTTCTTGACGGGATGGAGCCTAGCCCCACCTCCATTTTTGATAGGCCTGCTGTGTCCCCCAGCAGCGGTGGCCATCGAGAAGTGCAAACCATGGATGGTTAACCATAGATTGTTTTTGTGCCATCAGTGGTTATCACCGATGGACACTCCACTGATGGCACACCTAGCACAGGGCCTTGGTGGCGGTACAGTTGCTGCCGCATGGCCTATGCATCTGGCTAGGAGGGTACCTAATATGGCATCCTGCGGCCAGAGTGTCCAAAGGTGTGTAGAGCTGCATGGAGGGTCCGGACAGATCTCCACACTTCTGCCGCCGCCCCCTCATATGATGCTGGGGGAGGGGACAGCAATAGGGAGCACATGTCTTGTGATGGCAGATGGATGGGGTGAAGGGGGATGAAGTAACATTGAACATAGTAAATACAGAACTCATTGGGACCTATGCAAAGCTGAATGCCAATTGGCAACATTGCGGGCATGGAAAGAAATGCGTATATTTGCAAAGTTATATGGATATATGTGACCTCCCTTCCTCTAGCCATTAATCTTGCTTTCATAGCCGCCATAATTTTCAGCGGGGCCGGTGCGATGCGGTAAGCGGGGTCTGCATTTTCTGAAACCAGCCACCGCCTCAATCACTATTTTAACAAGCTCCGAGCATGTAGGTGTGGCACCGGTTTAAATTTGGCAACTAGGACCAGCGGCTAATAGGCAGCAGGTGCTATTTGAACTTGGTGGCGGGTGCGAGCCAATCACAGTTCATGGACCATCAGCCACGGTGAACCAATCATGTCACGCCGTGTCATAGATCTGCGGGGCGCCTGACAAGCCTTTAGTATGGCAGCGGTGGTCAATAGAAGTGGACGTCACGTGAGCTCCGGTGGCCGCAGATAAGCCCAGAAGATGGTGTCGCTGACCAACACGGGCCAGTGGCAGAAGAAAAATTTGCATCTGCTCCAAAGTATAGAAAAAAGAATGGGTGTGTGGAGAAGCTTACTTGTGTCATAGTCTTGGCTATTCTATATCTGGGGGCAGGTGTGGATTCAGCTAGTGCCATATTTCTGAAGAAATTGTCAGCAATATACAGAGGTGCACACACAGCAGATGCCAAAGACTAACATTGTGCCAGAGCCTATTCTCTTTTGCTTATGCACAATACTGGAGTCCCTCCTATATTTTTTGTAAATACCTATATAGCCTACTTACAGTAAATCCTTAACAATTGTGTTTTTTTAATACAAAAAAGTACATTAACTTTAACATCAATAGTACAACCTGATTAAATGTCTATTTGCAATGTACTGCTAGCACAGACTATTCTTAAGAAAAATCAGCCACACACATGTGCCTTTCCTTATGTGTCACTAGCTGAAGTACCCGGCGTCACCCAGGTTTAAACCTTCAAGTTATTCAGTTAGGCATCCTAGACCAATTGCCACCCCTCTGTGTTCATCCAAATCCATCCAAGGCCCAGTACAGGCTCCCCGGGTCAAAGTTCTGCCCAGCGTACACCGAGAGGTCCAATCGGGACCTCAACCCCCTAGTATGTCTTCTGAGATCCAGTGTTACCACTCTGTGAAGTTCCAGTGGAAGGCTCAGAACAGGCTCCCCGGGTCAAAGTTTTTAGTGCACCAACGGGAGGTCCGACCGGGACCCTAACTCCCCTAAAACCTGTCTGGGATCTAACTGGACCACCTCACGTTAGTTTCATCCCAATCGGTGCAGGGGTGTCTGAATGCATATCCGGACAGAAACAGACAAAGTAATTTTTATAAAATAAGTGGCTTAGGTATTATCTAAATTAGGGGTGAGCGGGTTCGGATTTCTGAAATCCGAGCCCCCCCGATCCGAGTCAGGCTCGACTTTTCCCGCCTGACTCGGATCTGGAATCGAGGCAAAACGTCATCATCCCGCCTTCCGAGTCTCGCGGGTTTTGGATCCTATATAAGGTACCCGCGTCGGCGCCATTTTCTCACTCGGCTGTGGACAGTGAAGAGGGAGGGTGGGAGTTAGGGCTGTGTAGTGTAGTGTAGTGTAGTGCTGCTGTTGTCCACTACTTCAAAGTCCATAGGGGCTGGCTGTGTTGTGCTGTGCTGCTGTTGTTAATAGGGGCTGTGTCCACTACTTCAAAGTCCATAGGGGCTGGCTGGACTGTGTTGTGCAGTCAGTTCTCCATAGGGGCTGTGTCCACTCCAAAGTCCTGTGCAGTGTCCCAGTCCTAAAGGGGTGCTGTAGTGTTGTCCAGGGGGTGCTCTGTCCATCAGGGGTGCTCCCCCCAAGTGCTAAAAAAATTATATATTTTCTGTGTTTGTGAATTGTGTGCGCAGTAGCCGCACGTGCATCAACAAAGTAGTGCCAAGCGTGCGTCATAAGTAAAGGGACGGCTGGCTTGACCGTTAAGGGTGCTGTAACCCCCGAAAGTACACTCCAGTCCAAACCAAAAAAAAATTATTTTCTGTGTTTGTGAATTGTGTGCGCAGTAGCCGCACGTGCATCAACAAAGTAGTGCCAAGCGTGCGCCTGTGTCATAAGTAAAGGGCCGGCTGTCTTGACCGTTAAGGGTGCTGTAACCCCCGAAAGTACACTCCAGTCCAAACCAAAAAAAAAATTATTTTCTGTGTTTGTGAATTGTGTGCGCAGTAGCCGCACGTGCATCAACAAAGTAGTGCCAAGCGTGCGCCTGTGTCATAAGTAAAGGGCCGGCTGGCTTGACCGTTAAAGGGTGCTGTAAACCCCAAAAGTACACTCCAGTCCAAACCCAAAAAAAAATTATTTTCTGTGTTTGTGAATTGTGTGCGCAGTAGCCGCACGTGCATCAACAAAGTAGTGCCAAGCGTGCGCCTGTGTCATAAGTAAAGGGCCGGCTGGCTTGACCGTTAAGGGTGCTGTAACCCCCGAAAGTACACTCCAGTCCAAACCAAAAAAAAAATTATTTTCTGTGTTTGTGAATTGTGTGCGCAGTAGCCGCACGTGCATCAACAAAGTAGTGCCAAGCGTGCGCCTGTGTCATAAGTAAAGGGCCGGCTGGCTTGACCGTTAAAGGGTGCTGTAACCCCCGAAAGTACACTCCAGTCCAAACCAAAAAAAAAATTATATATTTTCTGTGTTTGTGAATTGTGTGCGCAGTAGCCGCACGTGCATCAACAAAGTAGTGCCAAGCGTGCGCCTGTGTCATAAGTAAAGGGCCGGCTGTCTTGACCGTTAAGGGTGCTGTAACCCCCGAAAGTACACTCCAGTCCAAACCAAAAAAAAAATTATTTTCTGTGTTTGTGAATTGTGTGCGCAGTAGCCGCACGTGCATCAACAAAGTAGTGCCAAGCGTGCGCCTGTGTCATAAGTAAAGGGCTGGCTGGCTTGACCGTTAAGGGTGCTGTAACCCCCGAAAGTACACTCCAGTCCAAACCAAAAAAAAAATTATTTTCTGTGTTTGTGAATTGTGTGCGCAGTAGCCGCACGTGCATCAACAAAGTAGTGCCAAGCGTGCGCCTGTGTCATAAGTAAAGGGCCGGCAGGCTTGACCGTTAAGGGTGCTGTAACCCCCGAAAGTACACTCCAGTCCAAACCAAAAAAAAAATTAGATATTTTCTGTGTTTGTGAATTGTGTGCGCAGTAGCCGCACGTGCATCAACAAAGTAGTGCCAAGCGTGCGCCTGTGTCATAAGTAAAGGGCCGGCTGGCTTGACCGTTAAGGGTGCTGTAACCCCCGAAAGTACACTCCAGTCCAAACCAAAAAAAAAATTATTTTCTGTGTTTGTGAATTGTGTGCGCAGTAGCCGCACGTGCATCAACAAAGTAGTGCCAAGCGTGCGCCTGTGTCATAAGTAAAGGGCCGGCTGGCTTGACCGTTAAGGGTGCTGTAACCCCCGAAAGTACACTCCAGTCCAAACCAAAAAAAAAATTATTTTCTGTGTTTGTGAATTGTGTGCGCAGTAGCCGCACGTGCATCAACAAAGTAGTGCCAAGCGTGCGCCTGTGTCATAAGTAAAGGGCCAGCTGGCTTGACCGTTAAAGGGTGCTGTAACCCCCGAAAGTACACTCCAGTCCAAACCCAAAAAAAATTTATATATTTTCTGTGTTTGTGAATTGTGTGCACAGTAGCCGCACGTGCATCAACAAAGTAGTGCCAAGCGTGCGCCTGTGTCATAAGTAAAGGGCCGGCTGGCTTGACCGTTAAGGGTGCTGTAACCCCCGAAAGTACACTCCAGTCCAAACCAAAAAAAAAATGATTTTCTGTGTTTAGCCGCACGTATACTATATATCAAATCGATATAACATAAATGGAGGACCAAACTTTCTCCGATAAAAATAAAATAGAGAAAGATCAAGAACCACTTCCTCCTAGTGCTGAAGCTGCTGCCACTAGTCATGACATAGACGATAACATGCCATCAACGTCGTCTGCCAAGGCCGATGCCCAATGTCATAGTAGAGGGCACATACAATCCCAAATGGCAAAGTTCAGGAAAATGACCTTGAAAAAGACATTTAAATCAGCTGAAGAGAAACGTAAACTTGCCAATATGCCATTTACGACACGGAGTGGCAAGGAACGGCTAAGGTCGATCCCTAGTATGTTCATGACTAGTGGTTCAGCTTCACATGACGATGGAAGCCCTCCTCCCACTAAAAAAATCAAAAGAGTTAAGCTGGCAAAAGCACAGCGAAGAACTGTGCTTTCTAAGAAGATATCACAAATCCCCAAGGAGAGTCCAAGTGTGGTGGTGGTTGCGATGCCTGACCTTTCCAGCACTGGACGGGAAGAGGTGGCTCTTTCCACCATTTGCACGCCCCCTGCAAGTGCTGAAAGGAGCACCCACAGTCCACTTGCTGATATGCAAATTGAAGATGTCACTGTTGAAGTACAACAGGATGAGGATACTGGTGTAGCTGGCGCTGAGGAGGAAGTTGGCGAGGAGGATTCTGATGGTGATGTGGTTTGTTTAAATCAGGCTCCGGGGGAGACAGTTGTTGTCCGTGGGATGAAAAAGCCCATCACGGTCATGCCTGGGCAGAAGACCAAACATTCCACCTCTTTGGTCTGGCAATATTTCTATCCAAATCCGGACAACAACTGTCTTGCCATATGTACCATATGTAAAGGTGAAATAAGTAGGGGTAGGGACGTCAACCACCTAGGAACATCCTCCCTTATACGGCACCTGCAGCGCGTTCATAAAAAGTTACTGTCAAGTTCAGAAACTTTGGCTAAGACCGTAAGCAGTCCAGGGACACCTAAATCCCGTTGTCCTGTTGTATCCAAGCGCCTGCAAACCACACCGTCAACTCCCTCCTCGTCAATTTCCTCCTTAGTCAGGATCGGAAGTAGTCCTGCAGGCCATGTCACTGGCATGACTGACTCTCCTATCTGGGATTCCTCCGGAGGATTCTGCATTGCTACGCCTCCTGCTGCCGCTGCTGCTGTTGCTGCTGCTGGGAGTCGTTCATCATCCCAGAGAGGAAGTAGGAACACCACTACTTTTACTAAACAATTGACCCTCCAACAGTCCTTAGCGAGGAGGATGAAGTACGACAGCAGTCATCCTGAAGCAAAACGTATAACTGAGGCCTTGACTGCTATGTTGGTGTTAGACGTGCATCCGGTATCCGCCATTAGTGCAGTGGGATTTAGACAATTGATGGAGGTAGTGTGTCCCCGGTTCCAAATCCCGTCTAGATTCCACTTCACTAGGCAGGCGATACCGAGACTGTACAGAAACGTCAGAAAAAGTGTCCTCAGTGTCCTGAAAAATGCCGTTGTACACAATGTCCACTTAACCACGGACATGTGGACAAGTGGAACACGGCAGACTAAGGACTATATGACTGTGACAGCCCACTGGGTAGATGTATCACCTTACGCAGCAACAGCAGCAGCGTCACCAGTAGCAGCATCTCAGAAACGCCAGCTCGTTACAAGGCAGGCTACGCTGTGTATCACCGGTTTCAGTAAGAGGCACACCGCCGACAACCTCTTAGAGAAACTGAGGGAAATCATCGCCCAGTTGCTTACCCCACTTAGACTCTCCTGGGGATTTGTGATATCTGACAACGCCACCAATATTGTGCGGGTATTACATCTGGGCAAATTCCAGCACGTCCCATGTTTTGCTCACACAATAAACTTGGTGGTGCAGAATTTTCTGAAAAGCGACAGGGGCGTGCAGGAGACGCTTTGGGTGGCCCGAAAAATTTCTGGCCACTTTCGCCATTCAGCGACTGCGTGCCGAAGACTGGAGCGCCAGCAAACACTCTTGAACCTGCCCCGCCATCACCTGAAGCAAGAGGTTGTGACGTGGTGGAACTCAACCCTCTATATGCTTCAGAGGATGGAGGAGCAGCAAAAGGCCATACAAGCCTATACATCCACCTATGACATAGGCAAAGGAGGGGGTATGCACCTGACTCAAGCGCAGTGGAGAATGATTTCCGTGTTGTGCAAGGTTCTCCAGCCCTTCGAACTTGCCACACGTGAAGTCAGTTCAGACACTGCCAGCTTGAGTCAGGTCATTCCCCTCATCAGGCTTTTGCAGAAGCAGCTGGAGAAAGTGAAGGAGCTAAGACGGAGCGATTCCGCTCGGCATGTGGGACTTGTGGATGAAGCCCTTCATTCGCTTTGCCAGGATTCCAGGGTGGTCAATCTGTTGAAATCAGACCACTACATTTTGGCCACCGTGCTCGATCCTAGGTTTAAAGCCTATGTGGTGTCTCTCTTTCCGGCCGACACAAGCCTGCAGAGGTGCAAAGACCTGCTGGTGAACACACTGTCAGCTGAAGCGGAACGTGACACGTCAACGGCTCCTTCTTCATTTTCTCCCGCAACTGGGGCTGCCAGGAAAAAACTTAGGTATCCTAAGCAACCCGCTGGCGGTGATGCAGGGCAGGCAGGACCAAGTTTGGACATCTGGTCCGGACTGAAGGACCTGGCAACAATTTCTGACATGTCTACTGTCACTGCATATGATACTGTCACCATTGACAGAATGGTGGAGGATTACATCGGTGACAGCATCCAAGTAGGCATGTCAGACAGTCCATACCTGTACTGGCAGGAAAAAGAGGCAATTTGGAGGCCCCTGTACAAACTGGCTCTATTTTACCTGAGTTGCCCCCCCTCCAGTGTGTACTCCGAAAGAGTGTTTAGTGCAGCCGGGAACCTTGTCAGCGAAAGGCGTAGGAGGTTGCTTCCACAGAATGTGCAGAAGATGATGTTCATCAAAATGAATTATCAGCTCTTCCAGGGAGACCAGCCTCCAGAAGGTACAGAGGGACCTGTGGTGGTGGATTCAAGTGGGGACGAGTTAATACTTTGTGAGGATGAGGATGTACACACTGAAGAGGGTGAGGAATCGGTGGATGAGGAGGATGAGGATGACATCTTGCCTCCGTAGAGCCAGTTTGTGCAGGGACACATTAATTGCCAGCTTGTTTTGTGGGGGCCCAAACGAACCAATCATTTCAGCCACAGTTGTGTGGCAGACCCTGGCGCTGAAATGATTGATTTGTTAAAGTGTGCATGTCCTGTTTATACAACATAAGGGTGGGTGGGAGGGCCCAAGGACAATTCCATCTTGCACCTCTTTTTTTTCTTTGCATTATGTACTGTTTGGGGCCTAGTTTTTCTAACTGCCATCCTGTCTGCCACTGCAGTGTCACTCCTAGATGGGTCACGTGTTTGTGCCGCCCACTCGTGTCGCTTAGCATAGTCATCCAGCTACCTCGGTGCAACCTTTTGGACATAAAAACACTATTGTGAGGTGTTCAGAATAGACTGGAAATGAGTGGAAATTAAGGTTATTGAGGTTAATAATAGCATAGGAGCAGAAAAACCTACAAATTCTGTGATTTTAGCTGTTTTTATGCTTTTTTTCAAAAAAATACAGATCCAAAACACAAAACCCAGAACCCAAAACACGGAAGGGTGGTTTTGGCAAAACCAATCCAGATCCAAAACACGAAGAAAGATCCAGATTCAAAACCAAAACACGAAAAGTGGCCGGTGCACACCCCTAATCTAAATTAGTTGTTGATGTGGACAGCTGTTCCTGTGCCACCAATTGGGAGCATTCAAAGTCAATGTTACTGCAAGCTTATTAATGTCACAAGATGACTCCTAGGAGCTCACTCAGCATGATCCTGCCAGAACAAGGGCTGCTAATATGCGTTATAAAGCCATATTTCCTGCCCCTATTCTGGCCAAACTACCCAGATCTCCCCCAGAACACCCGCATGTTGGCAAAGCTCTGCCCATTTTCACAGAAGTTCTGCAATTTGGGAATGTCCTACGGAAATTCCTACAGTTAAGTGGTCTGTAATACTCATAAATATCTGAACCTACTGAGAGGATTTTTGATGTTGGTATGTAAAATGGTGAATGCAGAATAAACACTATAGCTCAGTGGTTCCCAAACTTTTTTGAATCATTGCGCCCTAGAGTATCAGCATTGTTTTCATGGCACCACTAAGTTTGTTGTTGAGAGATTCTGAAAAAAATGTAGTGAAGTAGTAAAGTGAAGTAAATTGTGCTTACCTGTCATCCTTAGGCTCCGTTATGTGGCGGTGGACAGGTTTGCTCCTGTGTTTGTCCACATATTTACATTACTTTGACTATAATTTCATTTGGTACTGGACCACCAACCTGAGGCACCCCTGCAAGTGTCCCCACGCACCCCAGGGTGCCACAGTGCACAGTTTGGGAACCACTGCTATAGCTAATACAAATTATAGGACTTATTTGCAAACACTGGGTCAATTAGGGGCAACATTTACACTCAAGCACTGCAATAATGGAAATAGTACATTATATTTTAAATCAATTGGAAGTCACGAATAAGTGAAATTGCCAATTACAGCACTCACTGCCTCATGTTGTGTAGTACTGAATATCATTACAGGAAAAACATTATTTAGTCTTTGTGTAAACAGTAATATACTAAATTATCAATCTTGTCAATAAAATATGCCAGTGTAGAGTTATCTTATCAGATGTTTGATGGTCATAATAATTAAAAATCTGAAAAGTATTATTTTTATCAGTCTTATGTTAGGTACCACTCCTAAACAATTGTACTCACAATCCCACTTGACGATTTTCAGAGCGATTAAACGATCTTGAGAACATCTGCTGTCAAGTGTACGCACTAGTGACTTATCGTTCCAGTGTGAATTATCAGCCGAAAATGTCAGACATATAATAGGAAATTCATATGCCATAGAGCAGGGGTTCCCAAGCACGGTCCTCAAGGCACACTAACAGTCCTGGTTTTAAGGTTAGCCATGGATGAGCACAGGGGACTTAATTAGCACCTTAGGTATTTTGATTTAACCATCTGTGCTTAAGCATGGATATCACTAAAACCAGGACTGTTAGTGTGCCTTGAGGACCGAGGTTGGGAATCACTGCCATAGAGCATACACGTATACTGGCCAAAAAGTAGATAATAGTGTCTTATTATTACATTGGATAGGCTAATGTCTAGCTTTCAACATTACCAAATATTACATAAATGGTTATTGCATATGTAATGTTTAGTGTTTGCATAAAGCTCCACTTCTGTGTATAATAAAATTGCTGTTATTTTACAAATGATGGCTAGGTGATAATAGTGTGGCTTTTCTTTTATGGCAGGAACCTGCTGATCTGTGTCATGTTCCTAATTATAGATCCAGGTTTACTATATAATGTGTGTGTGTATATATATATATATATATATATATATATATATATAATACAAGTAGTGAGGGAACGGCGTCTTCAGTGTACCAGTCTTATTTCAAAGTTCCTAGAACAATAGAGTTCAAAAAGGAATCCAGAAGGTCTGGAGACAGCGTTCTTGCACTGTCTTCATGTGACAACCCCATGACATGAATCTAAAAAAAAAATCAAAATAGAACACACACAATCATAATGTGACCTGAAAGATTATAAATATAAAGTGCTTTCATGCATAGATGTGATCAAACTGAATAAATAAATAAAAAAAAGTGACAAAAAATAATCAAGAATCTGTGTTTAAAAGACTCCAAAAAACACTCCACTCATGTTTAATCCAGCACCCAAAGTTATAAAATTATAGACTCTTACAATATAACAAACGACAAGAAGCTTATCTGTCCAGAAGTATGGAGGTATTCACAGGAGGTCCAGCTCAATGCGTTTCGTCCTGCTGTGGTTTCTGGGGACTTCTGCAGGAGTAGATATAGCAGTCTGTTATATCTACTCCTGAAGAAGTCCCCAGAAACCACAGCGGTTATATTGTAAGAGTCTCTATATTTTTTTATTATTAAAGTGTATGTTATTTGAACTTATTACACAATTGGAGGCTCCTTTATTTATATCCTTATGTATACTGGGATTTGCCTTTGAAGTGGAAGAGTGCCTAACAAGGAAAGTCCCTATATACATTGACCCATAACAGATTACAGCTGGTACGAGGCTTGTATACTTTGGGTGCTGGATTAAAAACGAGTGGAGTGTTTTAAACACAGATTCTTGATTATTTTTTGTCACTTTTTATTTATTTATTTATTCAGTTTGATCACATCAATGCATGAAAGCACTTTATATGTATAATCTTTCAGGTTACACTATGATTGTGTGTGTTCTATTTTTTTTTTTTTTGAGTTTCATGTCGTGGGGTTGTCACATGAAGACACTGCAAGAACGCTGTCTCCAGACCTTTTGGATTCCTTTTTGAACTCAATTGTTCTAGGAACTTTAAAATAAGACTGGTACACTGAAGGCACTGTTCCTTCACTACTTGTAATACATTTTCTAATGATTCTTTGAATAGATCATCTGCTGGCAGGAAGTGGCAGCCACCTTTAATAGGGTGTGCTCATAATTATTGTTACACTGGTTATTTTTCAGTTATTGTATTTTTTGGACATTTAGTATATTCCTTATTTATATATGAGCTTAGTGCGCCACTTACACTAATTCTTATTAATATATATGTATATACATACCTCCCAACAGTCCCACTATTCAAGCACTGTCCCACCATCCCATCCACAGGCCGCAGTGTCCCACGGTGGGCATCTCTTCACTGTGCATGGAGGGCCTGAGGGCAGCCCAGCATTTCCAGGGATGCTGGACTCACCCCTGGAGTAATTTAACAGAAGCGTTACATAAGACCACAGCCCTTTTTTTGGCCGTGCGTACATGTCCCGACCACTGAATCACCAAAGTTGGGAGGTATGTTTATATATTTATCTAATAGTGTTCATTCTAGCACCTGCATCTGTCACAACCCGTGCAGTTCCTCTTTACTGCCTGAGGTGTCGCTCTCTGCTCTGGTAGCACACTCAGCTGATGCAACAAACTTCTGAGATACAGACCAGCATGTGTTAGAAGTACTATATATATATATATATATACACACACTATATGGACAAAAGTATTCAGATTCCTGACCAGTATGGAGTTGGATCCCCTTTTGCAACTATAACAGCTTCCACTCTTCTTGGAAGGCTTTCCACAAGATTTTGGACTGTTTCTGTGTGAATTTGTGTCCATTTATTCTGTAGAGCATTTACGAGGAACTGATGTTGGACGAGAAGGCCTGGCTCGCAATCTCCGTTCCAGTTCATCCCAAAGGTGCTCAATGGGGGTCCGGGCTCTAGGCCTGATTCAGACCCGGACGCTATGCTGTGCTCTCTTGCATTGAGCGATTTTTTGCAATCTGCGCATGCGTATGATTCGAATGCGCATGCATGAACCAGCCAGTGCGATGGGAAAGTGCTCGTCTGTAGCCAGGACGCTATTTTGAGTGACAGATAGTGCCGTTTGTGGGTGGTAACAGGGGAAGGTGCTTGTAAATGGGGGTGTGGATGTGCGAACGCAGGCGGGCCCGACCATCAGAACGGCGTTTAATGGGTGTACATAATTAGCAAAGTAGCGTCATTACACACGTGACTGGGTTGTATTTTAGCCTGAACTGCTCGCAATGTTGTGGTGGGAAAAGGCTACCATGAGCGCTGCAAGCAGCTCCGATGGCTCTCGATGTTCCCGCTTAATCCTACAACTGCCGGAGATGTTGTGTGTTGCGAGTGGCAAAGGGGCGTCTTTATACAGGTGCGAGCGCATAGTGCGGCTGCTCGCTATTACTTAGTGGGCGGCTTTACGCGACGCAGTGCGAGCACATGATTTAAATATCCGGCCCCTTTTAGCCAGCGAGCGGCTGCAAATAGCGTCCGGGTCTGAATCAGGCCCTCTGTGCGGCCCAGTCAAGTTCTTCCACACCAAACTCATCAAACCATGTCTTTATAGTCCTTGCTTTGTGCACTGGGGCAGTTATGTTGGAATAGAAAAGGGCCTTCCCCAAACTGTTGCCACAAAGTTAGAAGCATAACATTGTCCAAAATGTCTTGGTATGCTGAAGCATTAAGATTGCCCTTCACTGGAGATAAGGGGCCTAGCCCAAACCCTGAAAAACAGCCCCATACCATTATCCCTCCTCCACCAAATTTCACAGTTGGCACAATGCAGTCAGTCAGGTAGCATTCTCCCGGCATCCGCCAAACCCAGACTCATCCATCTGACTGCCAAACAGAGAAGCGTGATTCATCACTCCACAGAACACATTTCCACTGCTCCACAGTCGGTGTGCTTTACACCACTCCATCCGACGCTTGTAATTGGACTTGGTGATATGAGGCTTGCATGCAGCTGCTCGACCACGGAAACCCATTCCATTAAGCTCCCGCCACACAGTTTTTGTACTCACACTAATGACAGTGGAAGTTTGGAACTCTTCAGCTATGGAATCAGCAGAGCGTTGGCGACTTTTACGCACCATGCGCCTTAGCACTCGTTCATCCCGCTCTGTGATTTTACGAGGTCTTCCTCTTCGTGCCTAAGTTACCGTTGTTCCTAAATGCTTCAACTTTCTAATAATATCACTTACAGGTGACCGTGGAATATCCAGCAGGGATGAAATTTCACAAACCATCTTATTGCAAAGATGGCATCCTATCACAGTACCACGCTTCCTATCAGAGTACCACACTTGAAGTCACTGAGCTCTTCAGAACGACCCAATTTGTATCAAAAAAGTTTGCAAATGGATACTGCATGGCTAGGTGCTTGATTTTATACACCTGTGGCAATGGGTCTGATTGAAACACCTCAATTCAATAATTAACAGGTGTGGCCAAATACTTTTGCCCATATGGTGTGTATATATATATATATATATATATATATATATTATATATATATATAGTCACTGGTTTCTATATTATAGCCAAGTGAATGCACGCAGTGAATGAATATTGGTTAATATGTCAAAAAAGCTGTGTTGCTGTCCTAATACTTGTTTTCAGGGTCAGAGCAGTGTATTGCTGGTCCTTATAGCATTTAGGTAGGGGGCAAGCGATACCTCTCTGGTCTCCCTGCTCTTTTGCCTCAGCTTTGGTCTTTTGAGGGGACACAGCGGCCATGAAGGAATTGGGCAAGCTGATATTGCCGGGCCCTTCTCACCTTCAGGCCATTATACAAAATAAACACGCCTGGTGTTGCATGTAATGTAATGATATTGCTGCTTTAAAACCTGTGGCAAAAAATTGGTGGTTTTAAGAAACGCCCGCGTGACCAAACAACTTAGTAATCTTTAAGTATCTTTATGCAAACTGTACAACCAGTAATGTGCCCACTATGTAACTGATACCCCTTTCACACAGAAAACAATATTACCGGATAAAGGATCGAAATTGCCGTGTCTCCAACCCGGATTTTTACCAGGGTCGAAAAACCGGCAATTTCGACCCAGGTTGACCCTTTCACACAGAAAAAAAAACCCTGTGTTGATCTGCAAATTGCCAGGTAAAAGTGCTTTCCCTGTAATTTCGTTTTCTGTGTGAAAGGGGGGTAAGTCTTTAACCGGAAAACCCACCGACATTTAAATGCCGGGTAAAAGGCGGGTTATTTCACACATTCTGTGTGAAAGTGGTATAAAAAACAAAATCCAAGAAAATAAACAAGCCTGTAGTTTGCAGTACACTTATTACCCAGTCCTGTAGTTTTGTTTTTAATTATATACATACAACAGTAATACAGTTGGCAGTGGGTTAATACAAAACATTTTCCTTGGCAAGCAGAAAAAAAAATGTTTATAATGAATAATAAATAACATATATACATAATCAGTCACACTAACCGTAAATATTTCTATATAGATTGCGTTATAAGAATTATTCATGTCTATACCCATCAAGTAACAAGTACAAACATATTTTGATGTTATATTAATCATTGTAATATTATATTCGGGTGATGTATTTTTGTGTTGCAGTTTCCAAACTAGCTATTAGACCAGGGTTGTCCATCTGCAGCCCACAGCATTACAATAACCATTAAGCCCCCCCCTTCCCTACTCCATAGCCATGTGTTCTCACTGCCCAATTTGGCTACACTCTACCTACACAATCAGCTCTATTAGAGACCATGTGGTGTCTGTGTGACACTGCTGTGGCCTCACTATGTAAAAGAATGGGGCTTTTAGTGGCTGAAGACACCAGCAATTGCACTGGAGAGAAGCCCAGCAATTTTATTGGACTGAATCACAGTGCGTCCTCTTCATTGGCTTTGTACAGTAGCGGGATGAACCCATCCCTGCTAGTGTGAAGAGAACATTCACCACTGCACAGACCGGTAAGAGGAATGCTGATAGGGTACATGAAGAACTGCATTGGGTAGGGGGCTAAGGCTGTATTATACTGGGAATAGGGTTGCAATGCAAGGGATGACATTGGCACAAGCATATATATGGAGGGTATGGGACTGATCAGCAACAGGCTGTATATAGAGGGTATGAGGCTGTTAACCTGGAACAGGACTGTCACTGTCAGCGTGAATCTGTTATGCTAAGCACAAGTCTGTAATGGGCATGGGGCTGTTATGCAGACACATGGCAACTATGTGGGGTACGTGTTATCGTTGTGGCACGTGAATGCTAAATTCAGCAGGGACCTGTGAGCCTGACTCAGAGGAGCATTCAATGCCAATGTTCACGTAGTTGAGCGATTATTTGTAGCCGCTGTGGCTCGTGCTTTCCACAGAGTGTACACACATAGATCCTGTCGCCATCGGGACAGACGGTACCAGAAATGGGGCGGCAAAGTGACGGGCGTTCCTGAGTGGTGGTTAGAAGTGAACACAAAAATAGTCAGCCTCATGGGCATTTTATGGAAGTGTGTGAGTGTGTCAGTAAGTGGCCATAGGCTGGTGCAAGTGTCCATGGTGTGCCCATGGGGGAGTGTCATGGATCACCAGCGGTGTTACAGCGTGCAGACCTGGGCGTCTCAGTCCCTGCACACTCAGACGCAGGCTACTGCACCAGGGGAGGCTGTTACTAGCATTTGCCTGTTACCGCAGTCACCACTTCGGACAAGTTTTGGTCTCATGGCTGTGACTGTCTGGTCTTATTATTAGTGGAATAACTAATTAAGGCATTATTACAAGAATTTTCAATTTATATTTCAAATATTTTCTTACTGTAAAAGTGTGGCATAAATAAACTAGACACATGTAACTCACTATATATACAGTACATGCTGACTTTATTACTGATGGAGAAGTCCAGGGGTTGTAAACCCCCAGAGCAGGGGTTCCCAACCACGGTCCTCAAGGCACACCGACAGTCCAGGTTTTAGGGATAGCCATACTAGAGCACAAGTGACTTAATTAGTACCTCAGTTATATTGATTTAACCATCTGTGCACAATCATGGATATCACTAAAACCAGGACTGTCAAGCTGGCCACACATCTAAAGATTATCTGTCCAACCAGCCAACTAGTTGATTGGTTGGAATTAAAATCTGGTAAGGTATAAAAGCAAATGATAATCAGCAATTTGCTCACAAATGCCGGAAAATGGACAAAAACTGTTGTTTGATAAATGTTTGATCTAAACAATTTGTTCAAACTTGTCTGAACGACCATTTTCATCTGTTTTCTGGCATTTAGGAGCAAATCGCTGATCATAATTTACTCCCATAAGTTACCAGATATTCATTCCAACCAATCAACTAGTTGGCTGGTTGGACAGATAATCTTTAGATCTGTGGCCAGCTTTAAGCTGGCCACACACTAGACCAACTTTCATCCAACCATCCAACTTGTTGATTGGCTGGAATGAAAATCTGGTAAGGTATGGAAGCAAATGACAATCAGCAATTTGCTCCCAAATGCCGGAAAATTGACAAAAACTGTTGTTTGAACAAATTGTTTAGATCAAACATTTAACAAACTTGTCTGACGACCATTTTCATCTGTTTTCTGGCATTTAGGAGCAAATTGCTGATCATCAGTTACTCCCATACGTTACCAGAGTTTCATTCCAACCAATCAACAAGTTGGATGGTTGGATGCAAGTTGGTCTAGTGTGTGGCCAGCTTTAGTGTGGCTTGAGGACCGAGGTAGGGAATCACTGCCCCAGAGTAACTAGAATATGTAATATTAAGCTCCAAATTACACAAACACCAACATGACAAGTCATCCATCATGATCCAGTGCTAAAGACTCTCAGGGGCAGTTTACTAATGCTTCTAAAAATGAAAAGTGGTGGTGTTGCCTATAGCAACCAATAAGATTCTGACTGTCATTTCTATAGTGTATCCTAGAACATGAGAGTCAGAATCTTTTTATTTTTAGAAGCTTTAGTAAATCTAACCCTTAGGGGTATATTTATTAGAGCACAGGTTCTCAAACTCGGTCCTCAGGACCCCAAACGGTGCATGTTTTGTAGGTCTCCTCAAAGAATCACAAATGACATAATTAGCTCCACCTGTGGATCTTTTAAAATGTGTCAGTGAGTAATGAATACACCTGTGCACTTGCTGGGTGACCTGGAAAATGTGAACTGTGTGGGGTCCTGAGGACCGAGTTTGAGAACCCCTGTACTAGAGTGATAGAGGAATTCAATATGGAGCGAAAACTCAGTTTTTGCGTTAATATCGCACCTATGACGTCATTATCGCAGGTTTTAGTTTTACACTGTATTCAATTTCAAAGACTTTTCGCAGGTTCGAAAAGTCTTTGAAAAGAAACGGGGATAACTTTTCACCACTGAATAGGTGGCGAAAAAAAGTGCAGAATTGGGGTTTAGGGGTGCAGGCTTAAAAAAAATAGCCTGCACCCCTGGGAATGTCATTTTAAAAATAACTGTGTCAAAAAAAGTTTAAAAAAAAAATAGGGACACCCCAAAAAATGAATTTAAAAATTGGGGTGAAAAAAAAAAAAAAGGGAAAAAATTGTTTAAAACTAGGGAAATAGGTTCAGGGCTATTCTGCAAGTATGTGGCAGGTGTATTCTAGAATAGATTTATAGCGGCAGGTGCACAATTGCAGAATTTAAAAACAAAATACTTTAGGGACATTAAAATATGCTAGTACCCATTTTCAAGTACCCCAAATTTGATGGGACCACTTAAAAAAACGAAAAAAATAACCTAAGTGCTCTTCTGCATCACTTCTTCAATATCGGGAAAAAAGCACCTGCTGCGGCTATTTAAATCCCCGACTTTCATTTGCAGGCTAAAACAGGGGTTCCCATAGTGATCCCCCATGTTTTTACAGCTTTAGGGGGTCCTACAATTTTTTTAAGGACAATTTCGTAGTTTATCGCAAATCCCACTTCGCCAGGTCCCGTTTTCGTTGACTTTATATTGAATATGGGGATAAAGCGGGCGCGCGCCCGATACTTTATCCCAGAAAAATCTCCGAAGTGGAGCGAAAAGTCCAGCACGGACTTTTCGCTCCCATATTGAATACCCCTCTGAGAGTTTTTAGAAGTGAACATGTTGCCCATAGCAACCAGATTCTACTTAACATTTAACTAGCACCTTCTAGTAGATAATAGCTAGAATCTGATTGGTTGCTATAGGCAACATCTCAACTTCAGAAAACTCACTTTAGTAAATTTACCCCTTAGTCTTGCATAAAATCTGAGGGGTTTAAGCTCGTTTCCAAAACTGACGGGTGTCGATGACGAATTGTAGGCAAAACCCCCCCCAGCATTTACTATAGTTTTGACTCTCATTTAAAAGCGGGCATCGATACTTGTCAGATTTCTTCCACATATTCCGCAGCAGAGCCAACGGCGAACCTGCCATCAATCTGCTGCGGAGTGGAAGCACTGCACAGGTCACTATGATCTGTGCAGGCTTCGTTTCCTGAATATGTTAATAAATGGTTAAATTCAGGATAAAAAAAAAATGTGCCCCTTCCCCCCAAATTCATAGCCAGACCGCTGGTGGTGGAGAGAGGGGCAACACAATTTATTTGCTGACCAGTTTTAGGTTGGTTTCCATTATTGCAGGGGGACCCCAAGTTGTGTGTCCCCTGCTATGGTGTCAGTCCCCTGGCTGGTCCTGCATGGTGCTGGTTATTGCGGAAACCCCAGCAATCCCCCACTCTCCATTATCAGCCCCCGCCCCCCCCCCCCCCATTTTATCCATTTATTAACATATACAGACAGCAAAGCCTGCACAGATAATAGTGATCCGTGCAGTTCTTCACCCAAACTTGTCAGGCACAGGCAGATCTATTGTTTGGGCGGGTTTCCCATTGTTTTGAGGTTGGGTTTTGGGTGCTTTAAAAACCCCCAATGTTTAGTAAATTTGTGTTTGGTAAAGCTTGTATACTTGTCTATGGGCCTGATTCAGTATGGATCACAATTGCTGCGAAAATATGATGCCTGCCACAGCTCAGCCAGCACAAAGACGCCCACTGCTGCTTTCTCACATCCGTATTTTCTCGCAGTCCTGCGTATACATCGGTACCATCGTAGCACATTAGCCCGTCATGCACAATTACAGCAGCTCTCACCCATCGCAGAAATTGTAAGTCTTGTCTCACGCAGTGAATACTCACGCAGCGTATGCAATCTTAGTGGCTAATTTATGCACACCCATGCAACAACGTTCATGCAGACAAACACGCTTTTGTTTCTGCAACCACTCCCCCGTCACCACCCCGCAAACGCTCATGGCCTGTCACTCACTGTGCGATGGCTTAGTATCTGTGTGTGTAATCAGTGTGATTGTTCAGTACTGCGCATGCATATGAGCTGCAATCGGCTGATCTGCGTACGTAGTTGCAATTGCGTATGCTACTGAATCAGGCCCTATGTCAATTAATCGATAGTTGCTCCGATGTTCTAAAGTCATGTTTTCATCGGGTTTCCCTTTATTAAATTTGCAGATTGCAAAACTGACAGACGACGAAAATGCTGAATAACCTTTACCCGAGTCTTTTGTGGTTTATGTGGTTTTTGCCTGTTAATAAAATGTAGCTCTATATTCCTCTAGTGAATGATTAGAACTATATTTCTCAGTTGTAAGTATAGTTGCGATTGAAGTGTGTATGACTCGGCACCTCAACTACGAGCTATGCGCAGTGCAAACACAAGCAATATATATATTCCGCCAATAGGCATAAGTTTAATTGTGCCACACTCCATTTATGTTTATACTTCATATAACTGTACTGAAGTGAGTGATGTATGTTTAGCATAGCTGACTGTCTACAAGTATTATGTGGCATTAGCAATAAAAATTTTGATACCGAATAAGAATTATGATTAGGGCTGCCTGCTGAAGAATATTAAGAAAGCTCTCAAAGTGAAATAATAATTGTACAGGCTCACTGAAGTGTTTCCATATTCTAAACGTATTTAAAGTGGAACTAAAGTATTAACAAAATGGATTTGCAACACAGATATTTGCACTTGCCTCCCCCATTTTGCCGGAACATCTGAGTTGCTCACTGTATGCTGTCTTATTTTTGAAAAAGTCCACCCCACATCAGTAATTGTGTCCAGCAACCAAGAGTTTGACTTATGTTTACAGCTCAATTGTTTAACACTAATATGGAAATGTTTTTTCTTCTCCTGGCATATAAGCCTCTTATGAGAAATGGCCAGTGCAAGCTCCAAGGTGAAGATTAAAAGAGATCACAAATACACCATTTATTATTTTATAAGAAGGATGGTTTTGTCTCTTAGGAGTTGTAATATTCGTGCTGTGATTTTAATGTTTTCTTTCACCTTAACCATTTGACGGCATTCTCTAGCGTCATGCGGTCCTACTTATCGAACGTAAAAAAAAAGGATCCATAAAAATAATGACTAGCAATCTATGTAGTGTGTAAAAACGATTCATCTAAACATTCATCACACAAGCAACAAAATATCAATATAAGAGTTTGCATCTTGTTGCAGAAAATAACTGGTGCGCCTAGCGCATTACTATCTCAGCTGTACCAGTGCCGGGTACCTAGTAGGGGAAAATGAAGAAACAAGGCGTTGGCAGATGACCTACCGGTACAGTATAAAAGCAAATGTCTTTTTAAAATAAGTAATGAAAGACAATGCAAACGTTCTCTATGTTCCAGGCAGCACAGTCACAGTATTAGTAGTAGATACATTGCAAAAATAATGAAGCACTTTTCAGTTGGTGTCGGGTGCTCGGTGCTTCCATACTTGGCGGAAAGGGAGTAATAAAGCACAGACAAAGCTGGTTGCACTTATCACATATATACAGAAGATGAGACGCTTGGTAATGATGAATACATGTTAATGCTGATGAGTTATGTACTTGCCAGTGTAGCAACTGGACCTCCATATTTTCTCATTGTCTCTTTATTATGTAGTTATGGTAATATACTTCTCCATGCAAAGAATTAACCTTGTTATATATGTTGCGGTAATCTGCAATACACTATAGTACGGTGTCACGTGACTGGTCACTGCTCTCTCCTATGGATAAGCTCTGGTCACTCTGCTGGTAACAGACTGCTCAGTGCACAGGGAAATATGCCCACATCACATCCTGTTTTGCACCTTCGGCAGTAACTTAGCTCTCAAACACCTTACTCTTTATATTTAGTCAAACCTGCATTGCTTTTACATAGCCATTTCCTAGTCTGATGGCATACTGGCACAATGCACCCAGACGTCACACTCGCTTAAGTTCTGTGCTCTCGTCCTTGCTATAAAAGCACCTGCAGCGCTGTCTGCTTCCGCTGAAAGGGTGCTGCTCCTCTGCCTGGCATGGCATGCATAATTCGCTTTGTGAAGTGAAAACGTTCTGTTGCCTCGAGACAGACGCATAAAAACTCTTCATGCTGGAAGCCTTGGTTCAATTGTTAAGGATAATTCATACAGAGTGTCTTCATCCAGGATGTGAGACTTGTCCAATAGGAACTGCGTGACCTGTTTTATAAAGAAATGTTAGTGAGAATTCATCATGTCCCTGTTATGTGCCAGTAATATTATACCTCTATGCAAGTCCATAATTACCATCTCAGACACAAGTTAGTATGTTAGTGTTGTAATGCAGCTTTTACACTAATCTTTTATTTAACAATACAGTACATACTGTACTCCAGTACTGGTGTGCCAGCCGGATGTAGTCATATTGTCGACAGTTATGATGTCCACATTGTTGAAATGTCCACATCGAACATGTTGGCATGTGCAGACTGTCGACATGTTCACAATGTGGACATTCTGCATGGACTGGCAGTGGAGGGTTAGGCTGAGCAAGGTGAAGTTAGGGATAGCACTAGAGGGAGGATAGGGGTTAGGCTACAGGAGGGGAGGTTAGGCTGCAGGAAGGGAGGTTAGGCTACAGGAGGGGAGGTTAAGCTACAGGAGGGGAGGTTGGGGTACAGGAGGGTTAGGTACTAGGGGGATTGTTAGGCACTAGGGGGAGGGTTAGGATAGTTATACCTCCCGCAGGAAACCGCACAAGATCCGCCGGAAGTTAGCCTTACGTCACCACCAGACCCTCCATACCAAGTAAATCACCATTGGACTACCAGGGACATTTTGTGGACATTCTAATCATGTTGACATGTTATCAGTGTCATTGTGATGAATGACAACATGTCAAACATTCTGACATGTTGCATGTCGACAAAATATATCACACCCTGCCAGTTTATATGATATCTCATGTGTGACAGATTATACTATAGCACATATCAGTACAGTTCACTGATTCATAATGTATTTTTTTCATACCTAAGAAGTGTACTAAGAAATGTTTTGACTTTCTCTGCTCTTGGTAACAGCAATTAAACCATATGTGAGCAACAAGACTAGATTTGTGTAATGCTAATTACACTAACTCATCAGTCATTTGAACATGGGATTATATATTACCTTTGGTTGATGCTCTATTCGGTATGGAGTCTGCTGGAACTGGCGTATTTCTCTAATAATATGTGATATCTAT
The DNA here is from genome assembly GCA_031769625.1 of Taudactylus pleione. Lineage (NCBI taxonomy): Eukaryota > Metazoa > Chordata > Amphibia > Anura > Myobatrachidae > Taudactylus > Taudactylus pleione. The sequence goes on along the minus strand of JAUIMM010000331.1, from coordinate 11,031,379 downwards.
AGGAAAAAATAAATATTAATAAAAATAGTTTACTTGGGGAAGATTGGTTGTAGTCTCCAATAGACCCCTTAGGACATTTCCCATTCATGCAGCTGACAGCTGAGCTAGAGACAGCTTTGTCCAGCAAATCATATACTGTATAGTGCTTATTCCCCAGTCATATGACCTATAGTGGTCTTCATGACTTAGCAACAATGATGTGGTGCATTTCAGGACAGAACATACAGAAAACCTCCATGTAACACACAAATAAAGCACAGGACTATTATTTCTGCAGGGAAAAGGCACATCTAATGGAGATGTATAATTATGATCACAATCTATACTCAGGAGATGCTTGCATTGGGGAAAAATCAGCACCTGTGTGAGAGTCTCTCCCCTCTGTACATAGAAGCTGAGGGGGCTGGCAACCTGTGGCAATCCAGCTGCTGTCGAACTACACCTCCTAGCATGCCCTGTCACAGTTTTGCTGTTAGGGCATGCTGGGATGCATAGTTCCACAGCAGCTTAGAGAGCCACAGGTTGAATTCCCCTGACCTAGCCAATATATCCCAACATTCATTAGAGGAAAATCAGGACCACTGAGGGGTATGGTGAGTCTAATACAGGATTTGCACTTAAAATGTGACTTTAGCCTAACTGAAATTAATGCATTAAAGGGGAAGTGTTAGACTTTAATATAATAAAAGTGTCTGAAGTGAGAAGAAAAAAAAAAATCATATTTTTCTTGCATTGATGGGTTACGTGGAGGGAAATTAGTTTGAGACATTAAACTTTTGCACATGAAAAACAATCACATTTCAAAATAACTGACCATTCGCATTTTTGAAAAATTTACAAGGCCTTCTTCTGTGAAGTTCGGTGTGCCCTCTTCAATGAACGCTAGGTCAGTTAGGTACATTCCTAGGTAAGGTACAGAAGGCGGGTTACAGCTGCAAAACATACAAAACAAAGTTTTAGACATCATTTCTAGTGCCAGTTCTAAAGGTGCGTACACACGTAACGATTTTTTTAACGAATTAACTATAAGGACATCGTTATAGTTAAATTGTTTAAAAAATCGTTCATTTTTTTTAGGTGAATTATGTACAATAATCATCCAAGCGCGCTCCCGTTTGTAGTTCATCGTCCATTCTGACTGTCCAACATATTGTACAGAATGAACGATGTCCATTCACTGTATGCATGATTAAAAAATCGTTCATTGTTCATGAAAATCGTTGACAAAATCGTTCATTAATTTAATAACCAACTATTTTTGTAAACTATATTCGTTCACTTTTTCAAGGGAAAATCTGAACGAAAATCGTTAACTAAAATCGATGGTTACTAAAATCGTTACGTGTGTATGCACCTTAAGTAATACATTTATAATATCCTCAATAAGTTGTGAGATGCTCTGCGGTGACGTTCCGAGAGGTGTAGCGTACCATATTTTTCTTGAATTTCAGTGTCTTATTCGCAACGCAGAGAAACACCACTCACAGTGTACTAGAGATGCTGGGCTGCGACTGTAAACGCACCGTATGTGAGTTGGAGTACTACAGCTGGGCAGCAGCATTAAATGCATTTATTTGCATTGGTTATTTTGTACCTCACTAACTATTCTCATGGTGAGTATACACTTATTTTAGAATATTTATAGTGCATCCGAAAAGTATTCACAGCGCTTCACTTTTTCCACATTTTGTTATGTTACAGCCTTATTCCAAAATGGAATAAATTCATTTTTGTCCTCAAAATTCTACACACAATATACCCCATAATGACAACGTGTAAAAAGTTTTATTTGAGATTTTTGCTAATTTATTTAAAAGAAAAAAACTAAGAAATCACATGTATATAACTATCCGCAGCCTTTGCCATGAAGCTCAAAAATTAGCTCAGGTGCATCCTGTTTCCACTGATCATCCTTGAGATGTTCCTACAGCTTAATTGGAGTCCACCTGTGGTAAATTCAGTTGATTGGACATGATTTTGAAAGGCATAAACCTGCCTATATAAGATCCCACACTTGACAGTGCATGTCAGAGCACAAACCAAGCATGAAGTCCAAGGAATTGTCTGTAGACCTCCGAGACAGGATTGTCTCGAGGCACAAATTTGGGGAAGGGTACAGAATAATATCTGTTGCTTTGAAGGTCCCAATGAGCACAGTGGCCTCCATCATCCGTAAATGGAAGAAGTTCGGAACCACCAGGACTCAAGCTGAGCGCCGGGGGAGAAGGGCCTGAGTCAGGGAGGTCACCAAGAACCCGATGGTCACTCTGTCAGAGCTACAGCATTCCTCTGTGGAGAGAGGAGAATCTTCCAGAAGGACAACCATCTCTGCAACAATCCACCAATCAGGCCTGTATGGTAGAGTGGCCAGACGGAAGCCACTCCTTAGTAAAAAGCACATGGCAGCCCGCCTGGAGTTTGCTGGTGATGGCAGCATCATGCTGTGGGGATGTTTTTCAATGGCAGGAACTGGGAGACTAGTCAGGATAGAGGGAAAGAAGAATGCAGCAATGTACAGAGACATCCTGGATGAAAATCTAATCCTGAGTGCTCTTGACCTCAGACTGGGGCGACGGTTCATCTTTCAGGAGGACAACGACCCTAAGCACACAGCCAAGATATCAAAGGAGTGGCTTCAGGACAACTCTTTGAATGTCCTTGAGTGGTCCAGCCAAAGACCAGACTTGAATCCGATTCTCTGGAGAGATCTGAAAATGGCTGTGCACCGACTCTTCCCATCCAACCTGATGGAGCGGAGCTTGAGAGATGCAGCAAAGAGGAATGGACGAAACTGCCCAAAGATAGGTGTGCCAAGCTTGTGGCATCATATTCAAAAAGACTTGAGGCTGTAATTGCTACCAAAGGTGCATCAACAAAGTATTGAGCAAAGGCTGTGAATACTTCTGTACATGTGATTTCTTAGTTGTTTATTTTAATTAAATTTGCAAAAATCTCCAAAAAACTTTTTACACGTTGTCATTATGGGGTATTGTGTGTAGAATTTTGAGGACAAACATGAATTTATTCCATTTTGGAATAAGGCTGTAACATAACAAAATGTGGAAAAAGTGAAGCGCTGTGAATACTTTCCGGATGCACTGTAGGACACTCTCATCAGGAATTTACTGAAATACTATAATTATATAGGCATTTGTATCAGGACAGAGCTTGGATTGAGCTTAGAATAAACATTATGAAAGAGAAAAGGGAGAAGGGAATGATTGCGTGCAACCCTGGCCAGGGCTGCGCAGAACAGTAGGAAGCTATGGGTCATATAATCTTGCTTTCCCATTGCCTATAATCCCACTTGGAAGGGGCAGTAGATGGGTTAATGGGTCTGAGCTGTGTGCCCCAGGCATTCACCACATCCAACATCATTAAATCTACCACCACCTGACCCTCAAGACAACCCCAGGTACTTTGCTCCACCCCCCCCCCCCACATCAGTACCTCCGGTTGTGAGGCTGTCTCAATGTGTCCCGTTTGCTTCTTGTGTGTACAGTGCTTGTGCCTTTATGCTCTGTGTTTTTAAAACATTCTTCCCTATAATATATTGTGATCTCATTTGTCCAACAGAAGTACGTAGCTTGAAACTGGGGCTCATGTCTTCATTGCAACCAAAGTCCAAATTAAATTGAATCTGTCTTTCTTTATGCTGGCTCTTCACAAATAACCAACTATAGAACATGACTTTGAATGATTTTTGGGCAATACTCAACTTTCCCAGGTACAATCAATCCATGATTAATACAATAAGTATGGCCACTACCAGTACATAAGCCTTGTGGCACAACCTTCACCACAAGTCACAAAAATCAATTGATTGCAAACCCATATTATAATTTCATCATTGCTATGTAAAATGCTTTTTTATTGGTCACAAGCAATTTTTACAGTATTTCATTACTTCTAATGTTCTGTTTATGTGTTTCACTTATTTCCCAAATGAAACATACTTTTTAAGTGTTTCTCTGAGATTTTTAAATCTCCCTTCAGATGAGACAGTTTTCTGAAGTTTGTCCATAAGTGCTTTAGTCTAAAAAAAAAAAAAAAAAGACAAAGTGGTATATTAGTCATATTCAAAGTTATATCCACTACCTTATGTATCAATTGTTCCCCACACCTCTTAGTGCCCCTATACATCTGCCTGCCGTTTCCTCAATGTCACCGGAACCACTGATTTCACTGGTCTGAAATGCTGATCGTGGACATTGATGATCAGAATCGGTGAAAATTCTTCATGTTAAAAATCCCAGATTTACGGATCTCAATCATATTTTGGTCGGGGTTGGCAAATCAGAAAAATACAATATGTTTGATTTCACTGATGCACTGGTGCAGGGCTACTATTAAAGGGGGGGGGGGGACGACTGCCGGGACTGGAATCTCAAGCCTGGACAAAGAGAGGGGCCGTCTCTGGTACCTGCCGCCGATACTTGGAGAACTGCATAGTGGTGGAACTCCAGGAGGCCATGGAAGCATTGGTCTTTGGGAGCCAGCTGTCAGAGGGCACAGAGAGATCCATCTATAACTGCTGCCTTAGCCCTGCTGATCACTGCATGAGCACAGGCAGTGCTTATAGATGTATCTATCCTATATATTACCGTTGGGTCCATCTGGACAGTCGCTTGCCGACAGCTGCATGGTACAATAAGATTTTTTTTTTTTTAATTGAGTCAATGTGCCCGCCCCAAGGTAAGTGTCTGTGGGATGCAGGGGGCTGGCTAGGGAGACAGAAAAGGGTGCTGGCTGAGGAGATAGAAGGGGTGCTGGCTGGAGAGACAGACTAGGTGCTGGCTGGAGAGACAGACTAGGTGCTGGCTGGAGAGACAGACTAGGTGCTGGCTGGAGAGACAGACTAGGTGCTGGCTGGAGAGACAGACTAGGTGCTGGCTGGAGAGACAGACTAGGTGCTGGCTGGAGAGACAGACTAGGTGCTGGCTGGAGAGACAGAAGGGGTGCTGGCTGGAGAGACAAAGGGGTGCTGGCTGGAGAGACAAAGGGGTGCTGGCTGGAGAGACAAAAGGGGTGCTGGCTGGAGAGACAGAAGGGGGGCTGGCTGGCCCTGGAGAGACACTGTGGGGCTGGAGTTGCAGATGTATGGGGGCCTTTAGATTGTAAGCTCATTTGGGCAAGGCCATTTTTACCTTCTGTTTCATATCATGGTATGTTATTTGTAACATTATGTAATATTTTGGTGCATTATAAACAATAATAAAAATAATACTCCATCCATTTTAATGAAAAAAACATCACAATACTCCAGCCTGCAGACAAAAATGAACTCTGTTTGTTGTTCCAGCCTACCAATTGGGAAACTTAGGCTCAATGCAAAGCCTCCAGACCAGGGATGCCCTAGGGGCCCAGGAGTACAGAGAGGTGTAACCATGTCCCCGCTGTGCGCGGAGTGCACCTCCTAACATTGTCAACAATGGGGCATAGTTGCGTCACCTCCAGTGGCCATGCCCCCCAAGTAACTGGGCCAGTCTGCATACTATGTGCCTGGATACTGCATATAGCCCTTGCCAGCTGTAGCGTCTTACTTGTTTTGAAACTTTGGCCCAGGTCTTCTTAAGTCTGTATATTGCACTTCTGTTCAAGGCTGAGGTTATCTCCAGGACCCCATTGTAGTTGTGCATGCACCGGCAGATATCAGCCACCACCACCCACTTCTCTATTGAGCAAGCTCGAGACGTAATATCAGGGTGGCTCATGATTTCCGAGGCAACAAGGTTACTCATCTACAAAAGAAACACAGGGAATGTTAGAGAACACAATAGTAGTCATGGGCAGATTATAGCCTTTCCATAAACCAGCAACTCAGGTGCTCATTCTGAGTCTCACGGTGCTCTGACCACTTTAGCGTCTTTTGCGACAGTTGTGTCTGCGGCTTTCTGTTAATGCTAGTAAAAGCCCTTTCCCTGGTGTTTAAGTGTGTGTCTAAATGTGCAAGGGCTGCATCACACTCTTTGTGCGTCTGCAGTCGCAACCATCGGAGACACCACCGGGACATGCACCAGCCACATTCTAGGTGCAGAGTCTCCGACAGAGTATGGCCTCCATCGTACGCAATTAAACATCAACCGCTCCAGAGACGCGCCCATGATACTCCCAAGAGATGCCCATCAGACTGAATATCCTCATGCATCCCGATAGCCACCTCCACAGTCAGTGCGGCTTAATTGGTGTTACGCAGTGCGCAGACAAATTGCTAATTTGCGTGAACTTGTGTGCAGCTCAGAATCAGCCCCATAGCTCCCAGTACATGAACAATCTGGGAGACCTTGGCCTGATGTCCACACACAGTAGCATATCAGGATTAAACATATGGAAGTCATTGGACAATCATATATACCTGAAGTCCCCACTGCCATACTGTATAGACAGCCTGGATGCAATGCAGAGTTGCATGTAAGCCTGTTGTAGTGGCACACATATTGCATGCTTGGAATGAAATGTGGATATGCACCGGTATACCGAGATTTACACCTCTCTGCCTGTCCGTACGCTTGGTTTCATAGCTGAGGCCCTTTTAACTTAAATTCTAAATGCGATTGAGATGATTTCTATTCTGAATCGCTCATACATTTGTTAGAATTTATATATTGTTTTTATGTTCTATGACTGAATTGTCATTTATGTGAGTTCTTGGTGTGCAGGAAACCGGAGCTAAATTCCTGGTATACGGTTGTATACTTGGCCAATAAAGATGATTCCGATTCTGATGCAGCACAAAAACACACAGGTTACATCTGTATATCTGACTTGGCCTCAGACAATCACAGCGCAATGCAGTGCTAGTCAGGCCCCTCTGCCTCCCACACTAGTAGAGCCTATGCATGGGCCACAGGCAATAAAGTGTTTTACTACGAAACCATCTAAATACAGTCAGGAATTATTTACCTGCTTTTACTTACTGTAAGCCAGGCACAAGAGTGTTCGCTGCAGTACAATATGGGCTCCAGTCAACATTCAGAATATCGGCAATCAAAATGTCGACACCACAATGTCAACATGTTCTGAATGTCAACATTTGGAATGTTGGTATATACCATGTCGACATTCACAAAGTTTACGTCAGCTTAATGTCGTCATAATCGAAATGTCAACAGTAACAATTTCAGCACATGCACATAGGGTTCGGCTGCAGATAGGGTTAGTTTTAAGCTAAAATAGGACTGTCAACATTCCGATAGTCGACATTCTCAATGTCGACTTTGTGGATGTCGACATGTCACGTGTTTCACCATGCAGACATGCTAAATGTCGACATTATGGTGTCGGCATATTGAACGCCAACATTCTGCATGTTATCATACCCAACCCTACAATACACATAGGACCTCATTCAGAGTCGGTTGAAGCGGCCGCACGGTCGTACGCCACCGATGTTCGCTATACTGCGCATGCGTAAAGTTCGCAATGCGCGTGCGCAAACTAGCCGCTACGATCAGAAATTTCTCTCTCCTTAAACACAGCCAGGTTGGTAGTTTGAGTGACAGATGGAGGCGTTTGTGGGTGGTAACAGGGGAAGGTGCCTCATTATGCGAACGGTGTTTTATGGGAGTGCATACGGATTATGGGAGTGCATAATTAACAAAGTAGTGTCATGGCACATGTGACATGGGAGGTTTTTACACTGACATGATCGTAGAGCTTAAGAGAGGATATGGTCAACCTTAAGCTCTACGACCAGTGCCGATGGTTCCCGATGGTCTCGATTAATCCTTATATGCCTGGAGATGACGTGCAATGCGTACGAGAAGGGGGCATATTTTTTCGTCTTACGACCGCTTCCTCCCCTTGGTCGGCCAACTACCGATCCGAACTTAGGGACGCAACTTGCGAGGGAATCATTTGAATATCCGGCCCCTTTTTCCGTACGACCGTGCGGCCGCTTCAACCGACTCTGAATGAGGTCCATAGTCCGCACAAGTGCTTTACCCTTTAACTTTAATAAGCACAGGAAATTGTGAACTTGAAGCACAGACTGTTCCAATGTTGCCTTATTGTTAATAGTTATATTTTTTAGATTTGTAAATGGGACCCATAATATTCATTTTTTAACCCCTACATGTGCCCTGAGATGAGCATAAATTTTACTTGAATCATCCTAATCAGTTATCATTGGCAGGAATGTGACATACAGTACCACCTACTCATACATATTCCTGCCTTATTTAAGACCTGAATTTTAGAATCTGATCTTTATTTTCCCATACATTCAGGATATATTATCTAACATGTAATCCATACTCACATCATTGAAGTGCTGGCTGGTCTTCATTATAAATGGAGTCCTCCCACTTTTATCTGGTTTCATCCACCCCTGGCCAAGAAACTCTCTGAGAAGAAAATAATGAATCACTTGTAATACAGAAAACACTATTCTTAAGCTCTAGCACATATTACTTATGACTTACTGGTATGGTATGCTCCTAAACACAATGTGATCCAACAGAGTGATTTGTTCCGCTAGTTCCATTGCTGACAATGTATCTAAACCTTCCGATCGGGGTCTTTCTGACTGCGCAACAAAAACCAGATTCAGTTATTAACACTACAAGCTATAAGCATCAACTGCACTATGTAACATATAAGCCTCTGCCGGGTCATGGACTGCACCGTATCCCCCCACCGAGACATCCACTACTCACCTGGGTGACCAGGTAAGTAGTGTATGGAGAGAGGGGGGGACAAGGTAGTCTATGACTTGGCGGTGGGTTAAGTGCCGAAGCGGCACCCTCTGTGCCCACTTCCGTGCATGCCTATGACTGCCATCTACAGCCGTCTTACACAAATTGGCATTCATGTTGAGTTGGGCATACCCCAATTTTTCTAGTGTAAGATTGGCAAGTTGACCACCAAAAGTACTACTGGAAGATCCAGCCAGGTCTTATAGAATTCCCAGTTCTCTAATACCATACCATAGGAACTGCTTCCTCTCTGCTGAGATAGACACACTTTATATTTGACGCCACAATTTTTTTTCTCAAAGATTCACCACTCATTTCTTTTATCCTTCCCAAACCACGAGCCCCACACTTATGACAGAATTACATGCTCATTTTCCTAATAAATCCAGGTAGTTATCCAAAAAGTATGTAGTTTTGTTTTACATTGGATAGACCTCGCATAGAGTGGGAAAAGGTAAATGTTAATGTGAAAAATAGTGTCCGATTACAAGAGTTGGGAATACAGTAAGATCTGGGCCGGCCCCAGGTTTATTAGCCCCACCCACCCACATACTGTACACACACAATCCGGCAATGTACACTGGGCTGGATTCAGCCTTGTACGCTGATATGCTTATGCTGCAGGAGGTGCCTGAAGAAAAAAAATGCCTTCTGTCAGCATTGCAGATCCGAGTGCTGCATTGGATGGCTGCTGTCATCGCCCATCAGAATAAGTATAAGCTTACTCAGAATGGGCGACGCAACTGTCGGGGCCAGGAAATCTGCATCGGAAGGCGTAGACCCTGGCGTCACGCCTTCAATTTGAGGAACAGTTCCTGTCGCCGCCCATTCTCCGCCCTCAAACGGCTGCAGCCTGTCAATCAGGGCACTGCAAACGGGGTCAGATTAACAACGCAGCACATGCGCACTGTGGCCCCGGGGCATGCGCAGTCCAGCCACCAATGGACTTGTACACAAGTCATTGGGTTTGCGTACAAGTCTGAATCAGGCTCATAATGAATACTATCAACTGAAGAAAATATGCCCCTCACAGGAAAAAAAACACATTGTCCCTCCACAAAAAACAAACAAAAACACATTGGCCCCCCACTAGAATAAACACTCATTGCCCTCTACAGGAAAAAAAAACACACATTACCCCTCCACAGGGAAAAAAAACACATTGGCCACCTCACAGGAAGGAAAAACCCCTACTTGACGACTTTCTGTCTGGCACATCAGGGGCGAGTAAAGTGGGTGGCGCTGGGCAGCTGCAGGAGACTTGAATGCTCTTCCGGGCAGCTGGGAGCAACAACTAATATTCCGGATCTCCCGACCATTCCAGGAGAGTAGAGAAGTATGCATTGCCCCCACAAAAGACTTATATAACTGTCTAATATGAAGTGATGACACATGCAGCGCCAGAGACGGTGACAGGACTGCTTCCTGCTAAGCTGCCTCAGACTCACTGATCAGAAATGGTGGCGGGAGGTGAGCTTCTTAAGAAGGGTGCAGGTGCATAAAACATCCTCTTGATGAGGGGAACAGAATTTCCTTTTGGGCAACAGGTGGCAGCAATTGGCTGCCTTTACTGTGTGTGCTCTGCCCCACCTCCCTCCTCGCCCTCAGTGCACTGCGCAGCTGCGTGACCTCCATGAAGTCATGCAGGCGTGTCAAAGATGGGTCACGGCCCAGGCCGCATATGAGCTGGAAGATGAGCCCAGCGTAGTCCGAAGTTTAACCTGGCCATAAATTCAGCGGTCACACTGCATCCTCCTATGGGGTGGCCCCCTTGTGCGACTGCTCCACTTGAATGGGCCTTGAGCTGACCCTGAGTCAGACAGAGGGCCTGATTCAGAGCCGTTCGTAAGCAGCCGCTCGTTCGCTCCGCGCGATGTTCGCACATCTGCGCATGCGTTGTAGTACGCATGCGCGAACCAGTCAGTGCGGTCGAAAATCGTGTGCTCGCAAAATAGCGAATGCCTGCTAATTTGAGTGACCGGATGAGGCGTTTGTGGGTGGTAACAGGGGAAGGTGCTTGAAAACGGGGAGTGGAGATCCGAACGCAGGCGTGCCAAACGGTCAAAACGGGCGTTTTAAGGGTGTGCATAATTAAAACAGCAGCGTCATTGACCACGTCACTTGGTTGTCTTTTAGCCTGAACTGCTCGCATGATTGCAGTAGGAAAATCCTACCACAAGCACTGCAAGCAGTTCATACGCCTTTCGATGTACTCGATTAATCAAATAAATAGCGGAGATGACGTATGGTGCGAGCGGCCAGGGGGCGTTTTTTGCAAAATAGTGAGCGCATGTTTCGTTCGCTCGTTCAGACATAGAGGCGTCAACAGACCGCAAAGAGCGAGCGCTTAATTTAAATAGCCAGCCCCTTTTTCTGAACGAGCGTCCGCAAATAGCGTCCGGCTCTGAATCAGGCCCAGAATCTGCCCTGCAAGTGGCATGCATCAGGGATGTCCTATTCCCTCGATCATTTTTATTATCTGATATTCGCTATTACATTTTTGTATTTGGATATATTTTATAGCATATTATATACCATATACGTTTACTGTATACTACAAAATATCCCCCCTTCTTTCTAATTTCTAACCCCAGCTCCTCTAAATACATGACAGGGTCTATGCAAATATAAAACTTAAGCTTTTTTCTTTTTGTCCATCAAATCTGTCTTCTAGCACTGCATGTTGCAAATATGGTGTGCCTTTGCTATGTAATAATCCTCTACATGTTATCAGACCTCTCCCCACGGGTGTGATATGTATTACAATATGGTTCAATTCCCGGCAGCGGCTGCCCGACAAGGGAGGAAATCCCGATCGTCATAAAGGTAAGTATTTACTAACCTAACCCCCCTAACCCTAACCCTCCTTAGGGGTGCCTAACCCTAACCTCCCCCCCCCTGTGCCTAACCCTAACCTCCCCCCCCCTGTGCCTAACCCTAACCTCACCTTCTAAGTGCCTAAACCTAACCCCCCTTCCCCGCTGCCTAAACTAAAGTCCCCTGGGGGGGTGCCTAACCCTAACCCCTCCCTCCCCCTAGCCTGACCCTAACCCTCCCGGGGGGTGCTTAACCCTAAGTCCCCCCCGGGAGCCCTAAACCTAACCCACCCCCCGTGGCTGTCCACTGCGGCGCCCGGCATTTGCTCGATCGGAATGCCGGGCGGCGGTCTCCTGACGTTGGGCAAATGACAGGCATCTAGATTTAGACGCCTGTCATTCGTCCCTAATCGGGATAAAGCAGTCTGGAAGCCGTTGGTCGGCATTTAGACCGTCGGGTTCCAGACTACATCTCCCCACCCTCTACTGTTCTACCAAGACTTCCCCATGGTTTTATCCAAAACCCCTACATACTGTATATATTTGACACCTTGCACTATCACCCCATTATGCTATATATATGTTTTTAATAGGGATCTGGGTTTTTTTTGCCCTCCCCCCCTCATATTTGTTCCATGTTGGTGATACAGCCTTATTCATTTGGGTCTAGAACCCCACCCCCCCCGTATTTTTTATTTATGTGTATCTGGCCCTATCTGCCTTCTTCTTCTATATACTGTATATTTTTTCATTCGGGCCTGTTTTTTAATGTCCCCTATAATTGTTTTATTTATCTGTTCCTGCTTCTCTTCCCCCTCCTCTATATATTATTTTGTTTTCATTTGGGCCGTTGTACATATGCCATACACTTCATTCAGCCTTCTCCACCCTACCATTATTTTTAACATATGCCATTCTGTGACCCTCTCTCTCCTACAATACTTATTTTAGCTCCGATTCTCTTTTATCCTCTTCCTTTTTTCCTGCTGTGCTCTTTCACTCGGCTCCTCTCTACCACTGACAGGGTCATTACCTAACGACAGGACAACGTCATATTAGGGAGAAAAGCAGACAGCTGTGCACCACCGAGTGTCACTGTGAGGCAGCTTCTCCGGATTCATGTGGGACTAGGTTACCGCGAGGAAACGTCATGTGGAATGCAGCCAGAAGCAGCTGGCGCAGTAATGTAATATAGCTTGCCATAGCAAGACAGCATATAGTCCTGCTTCCTGGTGGTGGGGGCCCTAGGCTGTAGCCTAATCAGTCTACCCCTAAATCTGGCCCTGTACATACATATTATGGAGCTCACTTACAAACTGGTGTAAAGTCTTGCAGACAGTGCTCCACCACATGTACTACCGATTAATAATTCCATATTTAGTGGCACGTTATTATATTCAACAATATTGGTCTATCGTAATAGGCTCAGACTCTTTGATGGGTTGTGTACGGGATCCCGGCGCACACAATACCGGCGCCCAGAATCCCGAGACCGGAACCCAGACTGGTTTGAAATACTGACACATGTAGTTAAGTACTCTTACTCTACTCCTATCCCTACCCCTAAACCTATCCCTCCTCTTCCACAGCCTAAACCTAACCCCCCCCATCACAGCCTAAACCTAACCTCCACCCTACAACCTAACCCTCCCCCTACTGCTTAATTCTAACCCTGATACATACCGACAGGATGTCAGCAGTCAAGATCCTGGAGCCGGGATTCTGACTGCTGTATGTGCCAGGATCCCCCACAGCCTGACAATAACCCCCCCCCCTTAACGCTAACTCTGCCCCTAGTGCCTAACCCCTAACCCTAGACCTAATACCGTCAGGATGTCAGCGGTCGGCATCCTGACCATCGGGGTGCCAACTAGATCCCTCTTTGATTGTCAAGGAGACAGTCCCTTTGAATCCAGGGCTTAGTTTACTACAGCCCTCTTTCGTAGCTGCTAAACACTCAGCTCAATGAAGCCAGGGCCTTGGCACCTCTCTCCTGGATACAATTTACTTCTCCATCTACTAGGTTTTGACTACAGAGGACTGACAATACCATGGTTATGGCAGACATTGCCTTTCCTCTCCAAGATCACTTTCTTCCTTACTTCTACTGAGTTTACTCCAATTTTGGATAGTGGCCATAACCACTTTCCAAGCACTACAACTTCATAATACTTCTAGCTGTTCATTATTCAGGGTGGTGGAAGCGTCCTGGACTTAGAAAACTGGCGCTATTAACTAATTAGAGTGCTGGGAGTACTGAAATGGATAAGACTACTTCCCAGCACTTGAAACTGTGAAAAGCATACAGAAGGAGCACACAGAAATAAACACCTACCACAAGCAGAGACCTGGGCTCTTTAATATATAACCACCAGAGATTTAGGGTTATTATGTGTAGTTGCCACTAAAATGCACCTTGAATTGTATATGGCTCTCTGAATTGTATGTAACTTAGAGATGAGCAGTTTGGTTCTACTCATTTTTCCCCACCAAATTAGTTCGGATTTATCTTATTGGCTATCCAAAACACATGCGAGCCGCATAGCCAATAAGATGCTGTTTTTCAGATCCGAACATAACCGAGTAAATGCCTTGGGGATATTCTACAGGTTGTCTTGTAGTATTTGTCAGTTGCCCAACACCTATATTGTATTAATATATGGCAAAAAGTGACATAAGTTTTGGCCATCTGTTCGCCACTGTAAGATTGCCTTGGACTGCCACTGCTGTGAGTGTCTATTTTGAATTGTGGAAATACATGTAATATAGATAAAAGCACCCCTCTATAGCATACAATATAACTAAATGATTGCACCTTTTGCTCTTGGTATCTTCATTACTAATCTGACCAATAGTTTATGAAAGATTCACAACCTCACCTAAGGCAGTGGCAACAAAGGTCACTGCCTGGACTAGCAGTAATAGTTAAATCAGCCCAATGGAATAAAATAAATAGTTTGATGGCAAGAACAGCTGAGGTTTGTTATTGCAGTTGATAACCTTGAAGAGCAGAGAAATGTGTACACTTAACTGCATTAGTGAACTCACCATGGCAATTATATCTTCCATACTTATGTGGCAGTCATCTTGTTCATCTTGAGAAAGGCCACTGATAAAAGAACAATAATCAGTATTTATTTCATACCCATCAAATACAGTAGTTTACTTATTAAAGACTGTGGGCCTGATTCAGAGCCGAACGCTCTGACCAGAGCACTCGCTCTGAATCAGGGCCCTCCTACCTGTTCTTGGAGCGGCCTCATTGACGCTCGCATAGCTGTGGGTTACCACCCACAGCTATAGCGAGCGTCCATGATGATGGTCGCGATGGTCAAGACCATCGCGACCATCGAGCTTGCGACGAGACCCTGTGGTAGGGTCTCGCTGCCGCAAGCCCTGGAGTGATTTTGGCTCTAGAGCCAAAATCACTCCCACTGACTTCACTACTGATGTCAGTGGGACCGGACTCAGACGGTAGGCGTTCCCATGGGAACGCCTCTGTCTGGCAGCCACGGCCCTGGCACGCCCACCAAAGGGGGCGTGCTGTCACTCGACATCGACAGCACGCCGCCTTTGGTGCGAGACCCCGAGCGACGGCTTCCTCGTCGCTCGACAGGTCTCGCGCATGTGCACGACGGAGCTCCCTCCGTCGTGCGCATGCGCACTTCGGCACCATCGACCCGCTTGCGAGTGGCCAGCGCTCGCGAGCGGGTCAGAATTAGGCCCTCTATCCATTAAATAGCAGTGTAACACAGGTGCCTGTTGAATTTCCTTACTAGTCATTTTAATAATACTACAACTCTCTATCAATCAGTACACTAGCTGTCTATTTCCTTCAGGATATCATTCCAATACCTGGCTCTCATGTCTCATCTATAAAGTTGGCTATATCATATGCACTTTATTTCTGTGTTTACACAAGAACTGGCTGAGCGGCCATTGTGGGTAGCTCCATCCCGATACACATTGGTTGAACCTGCACTTTAAGCTATTGGTGGCCTTCATCCTTATAATGTTAGATCTATGTGCAATTTTTTTTTTTTTATTTCATACTTTTTTGTTTTTTTTAATTCTAAGCTTTGCTGAGCAGCGCTCACTCACATTTCTATTTGTTCTTGTATTGTTATTAAAGTTCCATTTGTCTTACTCACATCTAAGCTGCCTGTATTTGCATAATTAATGATTAAAGTATTCTAATGTGAATTGAAGGTGTTTGTCTTAAATCTTCAGGGGTTTTCTATGTACAGCAACAAAAATATTACTTTTCATATTTCACCATTCCTTATAGTTCCTACAGATGTGTCTTCGTAACTTAGTGTCTATACGCCATAAGGCGTGACTGAGACGTTCTGAGGGGTGTAGTGCAACATTGTTTTATTAAAATTTTGGGCATTATTCGCATCTCAAAATACCACTCACAGTGAACGAGAGACGCTGGGCTGTGGCTTTAACTGCACAGGAAGTCGTTTTAGAAAGTCGCAGATAAAACATAACGGAACATAGCACTTCTTACACACATTCAGACTCAGTCACACACAGATATACAAATGTCGCACATCTAATTGATCAGTGTAATGTAGCAAAGTAGTTTTGTTGCTTCCAGTTGTTTTATTTATGTGAATAAGACGCACATTTTGAGCGAGAAAGACGGACAGCGCGGCTGAGTCGCATGGACCTTGTCTTCAGAAAGGGGCTATTTGCCGCGACTTGAGCGAAAGTGTATGAGGACCCCTCCGCAGCTGCTGTACACATAAGTCACAGGGGGATCACGCGTGCTGTACCTTAGTATGTTGCTCGCTGCTTTCCTTTCCTGGGGTAGGAGATCAGGATCACGTAATACATCTTCCAACAAATTCACTACATTCATTTTTACCTCATGGTACAATTCAAAATCCTTTAAGGGGAAAAACACATTAATGAAAAATACATTTGCTATTTGTATAACATCTTATACAGATTTTTACTGATTAAAGGCCAAAGGTGTCTGTTTAATAAATATCTAGCTCTGGCTTGCACTAGTGAGCCAACTCTACCCTGCATTGCTAAACACTGTAGCTACTAGATGTGCTGGCAAGGCTTTATTCATTATATTTATTTTTGTACTGTATGTTTCTGATTCTATGGATTGCAGGTTATTAAACATTAAAGTTATACTATTATTATTATTAGTTGGCTAGTGTTTTATTACACTGTTACTGAACATTTATAAAATGTAAGGATTTCCAATAGCATAATGATCCCCCCCCCCATTCCCCCAACTTGGGTAATCTGGGTATATTAAACTAAGACAACTGTCAGCATCATTTAGAGTTTCATGCATTTTGCACTCCGAATGTACACATAAGGATATTGTGTGTATGTTGATCCATACGCACAGTATCTCCAGATCCGTCACACCCAAAGCCACAGTATTAATGCATCAAGTATATGCATACAGATATGCCACTGAACTTCCCAACATTGATTGTTTAATGCTTTGAAAACTTAAATGGGACTATTCTTTCTTACAGTGGTACAAACATCAATGGCAAATAAGTTATCCAAATACTGTAGTTGGCTGCAGCTTGCTGTCATATAACCACAAATCTAACTAATGAACTACTAGAGAGAGGTCAATACACAAGCAACCAATCAGAATGTAGTTTGTGCTACAATTATCATTGCAAATCTTTACATCAGCCCTGCAATACCCGCAAGACATATGCCTATTAGGAGCTGTATGTGGGGATATGTTTAGAACTCATTATGTTGTATCTCCATGAAGGATGTGAAAACTCCCTTACTGTATTCAACTAATGCTTGAGGCGGAACACCTCTCCAAACGCAAGTCTAAGATATTTACAAATCTGGATATGGATTTTGATACCCATACACAGCATTGTAATGCGGATATTCATACTCAAAAATGTACATACACCCAATTTAAATAAGGCTCTATCTGTGTTAAATATTTGAGAATAGTTGATGCAGTTTATAAAATGTCCACAAGATGGCAGCAACAACATAGAAAGAATACTTAAAATCATCATATGACTACGTTATTTTTACTGTGTGCGCAATGAATGTTAGAGAGACCCACAATTCACTCAGAGAAATCACACATATGTGATAAATAATAAACACACAATAAGTTACAATATGCTAGAGATTCCAAACTACCAAGCAGTTGAGATCTATTTGTCAAGCCTAAAACCATGCGTAGGCAGCAGTTTCCACATATTTTATTAACAGGACTATTTAAGAGAGATCTTCTATATTATGCAAATTGAAGCAGAATACTACAGTCCCCATAGTTCTCACTACTACTTTGGGTGAGGTCTTACTCTTCAGGGCCCATGCTGTTTGCTCAGTTTAGTATTTCCCAGATGATTATATTAACTGGTCAACCTGCATACTCATCTCTGAGCACTGGAGGATACAACCAATGGTGGACTGTAAATGATAAATGGCACCTGACTGGGAGAACAATGCTGCCATAGGAACAGTCAGGAGACTACAACAGTTCATTATTATATTTAGGAGCCACAGATGCTCACATATGATTGTCAGCAGAGTTCCCAGTACATACATGAAGGTACCTGAACCTTATTAAACTGACAATATGGTGAGAATCTCATGACAGGAAACTCCAATGATGTGCTAGTGAGGGCGAGGGTTTAAGAAAGTTAAAAACATGTGCAACACTTTTTAAAAGACTTGTTCTTCAGTATCTATCTATATATCTTATAAATGAGAACGTCTGTTTGTCTGATTGTGATACGGTTTTCACCATTTTGGAAGTCATTTTCCCAGGCATGTTTTAGGCTAAGGATCATCACGATCGGTTGTCAGGGGGCTTTGGGTGGGGTTCCGTGGGGAGGGGTCTCCTGAACTGCTCTCAGCAAGTCCAAATTATTTTCAGCCCTATGATCTGAAGAGGAGCTTTTGATGTGAGCAGTGAGAGGCATCCAGAGCCTGCAGTAAAGAGGGCAGCTGCCACCTGAGGAGACCCATTACACAAGCGCTGGTGTACCTACTGGTCAGGGACCCATTATGTGCGATGATTGCTGGAGCTCCCTGTCATCTGGGGAGGCTTCAGCACTGTCCTCAGTGACAAGAATACCAAAAGGCAGTCACTGAACAGAGGGGCCGGCTCAGTACAAGTCCCTAGCGATGGTTCCTGTGCAGGAGATGTGGCTCAGTACAAGGGAGCTGGTGTCCAAGTGGCAGAGATCACCAGAGTGCAGCCACTGAGGGAGGGAGCGAGCCGGCTGCCTAGGTAGAGACAGATCACCGACTTCCACCCGAGCGAAGCCGGGTACTGCCGCTAGTTCTTTAATAAAATATTCAACATTGCTGTGTTTCATGAAAATAATTCATTGTGTATCACAACATATGTACCACGGCATCAGATTTCCTGGGAACCATTTTTGTTTAGAGTTACTGTATTTCATTATATGTACACTATTTACAAAGCAGAGTGCTTCTGATCAACTGGCGAGTGGATCTCATTTTGACACCAGCTAAAGACAAAAATCTTTACTGTGAATCCTACTAATTAAGAGCAGCTGTGTCAGCAGAAGCTTTCTGTTGGACAATAGACATGTCCTTATGTGATCTCCCCAGAATAATAACATACAGCTGCACAATTCACCCTGACATCACAAACAGAGAGACAATGGAAGCTGATGAGTCTTCGGCATCAGGATTGCTGTAAATCCGCACTGTTGTTGGGAAAATGTACAATCACTAATAGATTACGCTCTTTCCTTTGTTTACAGACGTGCCTAGCGCCATGTACTGTGAACATTCTCTGTTCGGTATTTTATTATTTCATGCCTTTGCTGGGAAACAAGTCGGTTTCATTCAATTAACCCATTCGATTTGTCCTCCACATAGTCCCACTCTGCCTAATCACTCATGGGGATGAAAGATGAAAAACATAATATTCACCATTCCTGTACTAAAAGGTGAGAGTGTGTTGAAGGTGGTAGGAAGAGGCATTACGTTAGGATATTCTGGCATAGGTGTACGATGACATCACAGATTGCGCCAGCGTTCAATCACTACACTAGTGCCCTCTCTCCCACATTCTAACACCTAGAGGCTCAAAGCTATCCTTGTTAGAAAGTGGCAGAGCCGTAACTAGACTTTTTGGTGCCCTGTGCCAGCAAGAGCATTGGCGCCCTCCCCCCTCATTTTTCAAATAGTGATATAAGACACGCACCCAAAAAAGGGTCATGGCCTCGTGGGGAAGGGTCAGGGAAGAGATAGGAGAGGCCAGGAGATGCTGGGGATAAAAGAAGAGGAAGCTACAAGTGAGAATGATAATAAACAGAAAAACTGACAGGCCCAAACAGCGCCCCCTGCTATGCGGTGCCCTGTGCCATGGCACTGGACGCACTACCCTAGTTACGGCGCTGGAAAGTGGAGAGTCCCCTAAAACAAGGTTACAAAGTTTGATCAACAGACAATAACACCCTAAATTACAGAAAGCATTAAGAAGTCCACAGATGGGGTAGGAGGCCCAGGACCTTCCCCATCCTTTCTACAATAAACTCAGATACCCTCATTTGAGAAAGGGAAGTCCCCACTTTAAATAGATGTGGCCCCCTTAATAGTTCTTATTTAGTGATCGCCAGACCAAAACTCCCTACATTACAGAACACATTAAAAAGCCCAAAGATGTAGAAGAGGTGTTGTAAATCCCAGATCTCCCTCATCCTGGCTCCTGGGAAACTCTGTGGACCCCTCAGTTGAAAGAGGAAAGAATCCTCATTTGAGTGAGTATAATCTTTTTGCTGTTTTGGAAAGACAGATTAATTCCAAAGCAAGAACCAAAGTATTTCTTAGTAGTGTTCACAAACAAAAAATATACACATTTGCTTTTATTTCACTTACTTGCAATTTCAAAAACACTCTTTTTTGCCAATTTTGAGTAGATTTTTTTGTCATGCAAGGAGGTGTAAGAAAACTAATGGGATTTCCTGAAAATGTAAAGTATTTCAATAAATATGGCATAAACAAATGACTGCTATTTATATTGAAATGTTACCAACCTAAAAAGTACCAAAATAGGGTCAGCACAGGAGCGAGAAAAGCCTCAGTGGCAAAAATTAAGTAACATCCTAGACTGTAAATACTAACAAGCAGGGCCCTCCACCATATTGGTTCTCATCCTGCACTACCCTTACCTCCATTGTTCTACACCTTTCCTGTGTAATCTTCCCAGTGTATTGGATCATTGAATGCTACCGTTAATTACTGTCACTGCCTTAGCTGTCACTCTCTAAGTTGTCGTTATATCTCACTGCCCCCCTGCTTCTGACTTGACAGATCCCATGGACACTAACACAAACTAGCATTCATATCTCTTTCTTTAAATAACATAATAAAGTAAACAGGGTTCAACTGATAGCCTAACAATTTAAATTAAAAAAAAAGGCAACAGGCACCTTCCAGCAATTGTGGGACTACTATAGTTATAGTTTAGTGTTTGTTTTTTTATTTTTACTTTTCCAACTAATTGCTTGCATTAATCAAATATAAAATAATAAACTGTTGATGTGAGCTTCCTCACAAAGCCCATACATATATTGGGGTTGGGTATGAAATCCCGGACGCCCGAACATGAACAATCCTGATGGCTAAAAAAAGTAAGCTAACCCCCACCCACCTACTTCTCCCTTGGTGGTGCCTAACCCTAAAACTCCCGGGGCTAAGAGCTAACAGTAGCCAGCTTACCTTAGTTCGGGAAACTGTCTGTCGGGATTCCATCGTCGGGCTAAAGATAAGCGTCGGGATTTAGACGCCTATCTTAAGTCCCAAGTCGGGATTACGACGCCGGGATTTAGTCAGACGGCTTCCCGGCCGTCGGTATATTGACTACATCTCATATATTGCTAGGTTAATGGGCATTCTCTCTAAATTGGGCATGTTTTGTTCTATATGGTAAGGAAATTAGATTGTAAACATCCCTAGTGCAGGGTCTAATGTGTCTTAGGTTGATTCTATATGAATAAAAGTCTAATAATAATGTAAATGTAAAGGTGCGTATCCACTAGTAGACATTTTAATTGTGCTGTTGTTTCCATGTCTAGTGATGTGCCTACACTGAACGTTCACTCGTTCAGTCTAGGCACATCCATCATTCCCGCACATGCTGAACCTGACGGGATGATTATAGATGTCGGAAACGACCAGTGGGCACGCACATCGCTGGTCGTCTCCGAATAAAACATGCCCGATGCATGCGCGATTTGCAAGCGATTGCACGATAACGACGTCATTATCGTGCAATCGCCTGATAAAATCGTGTAGTAGATACCCGGCATTAGTCTATCAAATTTGAATGTATCGATTGGTCTAAAGAGCAAGAATCTAATATAGATAATCTAATATTGATGCAATGTTGGAGAGATGTAGTTTAAAATTAGAAGGAGACATACTGAAAGGTAACATAAGTTAAAAACTTTTGTTACAAAAAGGGGATCCATGGAATAGTATCACAGTAATAGTGATAGGGACACGTATAGTAAAAAAATTGAAATAAAATCATCTTTTCTTTGGAAAAGACAGAAAACAAAAACATAAATGAAAAAACAATCAACAAATATACCCAAAAGAAGCATAGATGGGCCTGTATGTTCTTTTCTACCATCAAATTCTATGTGTATAATGTCCACAAATGTAACATTTACAGTATCAGTCAAATGTCTAACAATCTAAAATTTATCGGTTTAATGTCCATTGGCTTATGGTGCATACACATGGGACGACCGTGTGCTGGATGATCGTTATCAATATTGACCCACCAACGACGGCCAGCGACCAACGATCGTGGGTCCCTCTAGTAACCTGGTCGATGCACGGCCTGCATGCACGGTCGATGAACGATATCTTTATCGCCCATACGTGCCTGTGCATCGCAGGTTGTTGGAGGCACTGAAAAATGCACGATATGATCGATATCATTCATATTGTGCATTTTAATCGTACCGTGTGTATGCACCATTAGTGTGTATGTGTTCAATGTCCAACAATCTAATACTTAGTATTATGTGTGTGGTTATAGGGAGGCAGCACGGAGCTCTGAGAGATGCTGGGTGCAGCTGCGTATATTCTAGCACATGTACACTACAGACAGCATCTAGGCACAATGTAAGAGCCTTGAAAGGAATAAAAAGCCAACAGGCATTGTCACATTAATAACACTCTGACGTGATAAGAGAAGTGACAAGGTGGCTTATAACTTCAACTCGCACTACAATGCTTAAATGCATCACAAAGCAAATCACAGAAAGGGAAACTGTCAGTGCCCGGCACGAGGAAGTTTAGGGCACATCTCATTAATCAGACTGGTCGCATGCTTGACTGGCGTTCACACAGTGACTTCCTCTTCCCAGAGGGCCAGGTCTACTCCTGCCTCCTCTGATGCATGGAATAGATTCCCCTGGATGTGCAGAGAAGAGCAAGTATCACCCCTTCATTCCCAGGACTGCTAAGAAATAGTAACAAAGAGATGTATGAAGGGCTGAGACAGAATAATCTGTAAATGACGTTGTCTAGTTATTAGACTATTAACAACATTATACTAGGCAAGGACATAAGGGTATATTTACTAAAGGTTGATTTTAATCCATTAAAAAACGAAACAAATCAATCATTGATGTTGTGTTTCTGGGGCTATATCAGTCATTTACTAACAGACAATTTATGATTCGTCTTTTTTTTTTTAAGTATTGGTAAATGTGTGATTTAGTCCTAGAAACACAACATCGATATTAATCGATTTTAAATCTAATAAAATCGACCTTTAGTAAATACACCCCATACAACTCAAACCTATTAGCTGCGATGATCTTGTCTGCCGCAACTATGGTACCACTGGATTTGCAGAATTTTGCTCGTAGCCCCATAGGGTTGTGTACAAATATCTACAAATCTGGTGCGAAATAGGACAGCGAGTTCTGATGCCATTGCCAGCACTTACACGCTGTTGTAATGGCGACTACCACCCCCTCACGTGCGGGGGCAAGTTAATTGGATAGAGTCCATAGTGGCTATAGCACTCTACAAATGACCACATTGGCATTTAAACTATACTTTCCTACTTTTGAAAAAGCATTTCAGGGAGATTGGGAAACCCAAGACCTCCTCACGCAGTGTTAAATGTATTGCTCTGTCTGCGAGGCGTGTATTAAAACTGTAAAGGAGTCTCCCAGAAAATATCTTTCATTGGTCACAGAAAGAGCTGCGCTGATGGCCAATAAGTTTGCTCTTTAGCCAATGAACCTACTAACGTGAGATGTTTTACCATACGGTGACTTACAAATATGCTGCACTGCACTTTTCTAGAATTTTAAATGACCCCTCTCTCTCCCTTCCAATGGGTTCATGCAACTCATCACACATCCCTGTAATGCAGCACTCATCTTTGGGCACAGGTCTCCTGTAATGATAAACACATACTCTGTAATGGAGCACTCATCTTTGGTCACAGGTCTCCTGTAATGCTAAACACATACTCTGTAATGGAGCACTCATCTCCAGTAAAATCAGCACACTTCCTTGGGCACAAATCACCTGTAATTCATCACAGCCACTCATGTAACCTTCAGTAAGCTGGTGAGTGGCGGACATTTTATTGTAACATACATCCTAGTTTCCTCCATGGTGGGCAGATAGTGATGACATCATCATTAGCAGTGCCGAAACTACGATTTTGTCACCCGGGCAAGGCCATAATTTGCCCCCCCCCCCCCAAAAAAAAAGAATACAGTAACGTCCCTTACAACACATTATGCAACACAGGGAATGGGATTGAAATACCGACGGCTTAATAGAGACCGACGGATGTAGATCCCGACGGGCGCCCGTAAGTATACTAACCCTCCCCTCTCCCACCTCTAACCCTAACCCTCCCTTAGGGGTGCCAAACCCTAACCTCCCCCAGGGGTGCCTAAGCCTAACCCATCCTCCCCGCACCCTAAACCTAAATTTCCCAGGGTGGGTGCCTAACCCTAACCTCCCCCCCTAGTGCCTAACCCTAACCCACCCTTTCCCTAGCCTAACCCTAACCTTCCCCAAGGGGGGATGCCTAACCCTTAGTCCCCCCAGGGGTCCCTAAGCCTAACCCCCCCATCCCTGGGCTAAGTGCATGCGCAGTCCGGCTTTTTAGACAGGGCTGTGTAAATGCGGGGGTTTCAGCCTACTTTGCGGGGTGGCGGGAGCTCCCACCTTAATTCGAGAGACTCCCACGAAATTCAGGAGGGTAGGCAACTCTGCAGTACAATCTTAGGTATAACTCAGTGTATCACCAAGAGCATTATGCAAAACTAAATGCAGCTAAACGTACTAGGACACAAAAACAGCACAATTTAGACAAAAACAATAGAATAAAACATATACTTCTCTTTCCTGTTATCGAGCATGGTTATACTGGTCATCCCTATAAAGACCCATCACTCTGAGGCCAGGGGAGTAAATCATTTCCAGTTTCATCACATTGCGCCTTCGATGCATTCTTGGCAAAAAAAGACATGAAAAAGACGCCCTGCGCGCCGAGAGGGGCTGTTTGGTACAACTGCGTGGTGTTTATATCTGTATAGCATTTGATAGAATGTGCAATGATTATATCCAGTGATATGAGCCATGGGGACCAAGTGGTTTTGGGAACAATCCACAATCTGCCATGCTACGGTATTATTCTAAAAATCGACTGCGGATACCGGCAATGCGCCCTGACACATAATACTGTAAATACCTGTGAGTGCTTTGACACCCAGTGACGAAGAACATTCAATACACGGTTTGTTGCTGCCCTGCGAATTATGAACTCTTTGTCGCACATTCTCTCCATGTTGTTAAAACCTTCAGAATGAGAAAAGAAGAAAGGAGAGAAAATGTCACAGATAACGTATTATGCTCTGCAAGTAAAACACAGTATTCATTTCAAGGATGTCAGGTCTAACACAAATCTATTGATAGAACGATTAAGCAAAATACTGCAGCTCTGTTCAGACATGTCCATCAAGGGTCACATGTACGAATAATATATTTACGGCTTCGTACTGCAATGTGGCAGGCAAGGCTGGTAGACAATATTCCATGTAAATGCAAAACACATTTCCTGCTTTCTGACAATAAACACTGAACTGTGGTCTGATGTCCATGATTCAATGTGGAATTCTACTAAATAACATAGATACCAGTGTGTGAGGACAATACAAAGGAAATAGGATATCTACTAACAATAACATATAATGTACGGTAATGCAATTTGCAGGTCATGATCAATGCTATGAGCAGTGCCTATAACCAGGGCCGCCACAACGTTTTAAGGGTGGGGGCGTTTTAGATATAATTTAATTTTGGCGCATATAAATGTGGGAGGGCCCAGTGAGGGCGTTGAGGGGGGGGGGGGTTGCATTTGGGTCCAAGGGGGGAGAGAGAAAGGACAAAGGGGGAGGAACATATGAAGTGGAATGTGAGAAGGGCGAAGTACTGGTCCCAGTGGAGGGACCAGCCCACAGTTCCAAGCCACACACTGTAGGAGTCTGAGCTAGGTGAAAGGGGGGGGGGAGCAGGCAGAGAAGCGCTGTGGGACGGGAGGAGGTGGAGTAGCCAGAAAGGGGATTACCTCTGTATCCGTGGTAATGCTAGACAGCACCGCACTGCACTCAACACGGTACATTGACTGGCTCCTCTGAAATTTATTTATTGGGGGGGCAGCTGCCCCTTGCCCCCCCATTCCAGCGCCTATGCTTATAATCAATAAAATATACACACAATGTGATTTCATGGAGATGTGCTACTATGCAATAACAATGATAATAATAAAAACATAACTATATTAATACCTTACTTTATATCAAATATTTAAAAAGTGGAACAATATTACCACATTGTATCAATTAATGAAGCCCTGGTCAAATAGTAAAAATATTGTGAGAAAACAGAACTTTGTGTTCCGTGAAACATAATTTTACTAAACGAATAGAAATAAATATTGGGGTAGCACATGTGTAACAATAAAAGTGGTGATGGACAGTGGCGTATCTATAATGGGTGCAGTGTGTGCGGGCCAGGAGGGCCCCGCACCGCACACCCTGCACCCATATTATTTTAAACTTACCTGTCCGTGGTCCCGCGGCGGCTGTCAGCGCTGCTTAGAACATCGGAAAAATGGCCACCGCGGCCATTTTTCTGGTGTTCTGCGCATGCACAGTAGACTCAGGGCACACTCTAGTGCCCGGAGTCTACTAATGTTCCGGTGGCTGGCCAGCCGCGTCAGTCGGCTGCCGGCCACCGGGGGGAGATGAGGGGGCCCAGCACGGGGAGTGCACATGGGCCCCCTCCTCTCTTAAGACGCCCCTGGTAATATTGGTATTATAATAGAGCCAGGGGGGATCTTCTTGTTGCCCAAAGATGAAACACCTGCAGAGCATATGTTGGCTTCATCTACGTTTCTCAAATGACATCTCCAAGCGACCCGATGTCGCGATCACTGCCAAGCATTATAGTACAATTTAATCACACTACTGTATATACACAGCGCTGCATCTTCCAACAAGACATGGTTACTGGCCATGCTCATAACAAAAATGTATTTTACTGGACGAAGACATAGGAAACCACTGAGACACAAAGAAAAAAAGAATGCCTTGTAGAGAGTATAAGACAGAGCATAACTAAGGCAGGCTTACAGGAGGAAGTCACGCTGCTTAAAACAAATATATTGCACTAAGTTGTTGTAACAGAAGCTGCAATTAAATGCCCCAGTCTGTTATCACCTTTACCAGAAGCTGACAGTGATTATATGTCATCACACCTGAAGAGATTATTCATTGCTCCTCTCAGGAATACGTATAAGCCTACATGTATATAAACAGATCCCAGACAATGTATGTCTTGCCTTTCCCTGCAATTTTCCTAATTATAATGTATGATGATGCAGACAGAAATTATACTCTTTTGGCCCTAGCTGACAATTATAAAGAAATTTCTACAATATAGCGAGGACGCAGAATAAAAAGAAAAACGCTTTAATGAAATATTCAGCTCTTGTAAACATCTGCACCTGTTCTAACGAATACACTGCAATAGTTTAATAAATCTTTTTTTTTTTTTTTAAACAAACATATGGCATATTTGACTTCATTTCATTTGGGGTGACTTCCCCCCTGCTGTGCGTTGCTGCAAATTGCCCTTTAAAATAATATATGGTAGAGTGAGCGTTTAACATAATAATAATATCACATATTGTAAATTGTATGATATACATTATAACAGCCACAAAAAGCACACACATAAGTAACATATAACAATACCTGATCTCATGTATTCTTCCCAAATCTGAACAGTGTGCTACACATAGGACCTGATTCAGACCCACTCGCTAGAAGCGATCGCTCGCCCTCAGCGTATGCAAATTCAGCTAAGTAACGGCATGGCAGGCGCTCACTCGTAAAGGCATAAGCACGCCCACTTTGCTTTGGTAAGCGATCACTTTGTGTCTATAGACGCCCTTTAGCTTATGTAGAGACGCCCACTAGCGCACATCATCTCCAGGATGTGTATTAAAACACTGGTACATCGAGGACAATCGGAAGCGATCGCAGCGCTTGTGATTGCCTTACCCTACTGCAAGCACTGCGAGGACTTCAGTGTAAAAAACAGGCATGTGACGTGTACTATGACACTGCCTGTTAATTATGCACGCCTCTTAAACGGCATTGAAACACTCAGGCACGCCTGCGTTCGCACCTCCAGTCCCCCGTTATTAGTGTCCAGCCCCTGTTACCACCCACAAACGGCCTCTCCTGTCACTCATTACCCTGGGCTGTCTTTGCTGGGCGAGTGAGTGGATTCCGATCGCTCCATGTAGTTCACGCACGCGCAAAACTAAGCATAAGCATGCGCGGACGCTTACCATCGGCCGCAAACGAGCGAGCGGCCGCTTGCGAGCGACTCTGAATGAGCTCCATAGACTGAATTCGGAAATTTCGTAGAACAACTGAAATCAAATCTACTGAACTGAAATCTCATGGCTTTCCAGTGTCCTACTATAAAACATTTTCAGATAAACTTATTCCACACCTAAATATGTGGTCAATAAAATCTAACATGGAGAACAATCCCATTCTGAAATAACACATTCCAAAATCTAAGAGACCCCATATACTGTGCCAGCTACAGACCAATTTGTAATATGGAATTAAATATTCTTCCAAAAGTGTCTGTTGAGAGACTACACCCGTTAATGCTAGGACTAGTCAACCTTAATCTGGCTTAATACAACAGTCTGGTGTCAGAAAAAGAGACCAATACAGATGGGTCACATACATATAGCCTCCTTGCACGTTAGACAGCGCTTCAAGTCGTGCCATGCTATTCAGGGCCGGCGCTTCCACTAGGCAAGCTTAGGCAGCTTCCTAGGGGCGCCGGCCACTAGAGAGCGCCCGGCCCTCCGATCTCACCCACTAGCGGCTCCAGGCACGGGCAAGCCGGTCAGTCGCCCGGAGCGCCATGAGATCCGGAGGGCGCAGGAAAAGCCCTCCCAGCGCTATGTTGATGATATACACACAGGGGGAGGGACTGGAGGAGGGAAGGGGCGGCAACACAGGACGGCGCTGGAAACCTGAGCGCCGTCCCTGATCACACCCCCCATTTGCCGGGTGCCTGCTGAGATTGCGTTAGCAGCGGGCGTCTGGATCCTTCTTCCCCCCCCTCACCCCACACCCACCCCCGGTGCCAGCATGCAGAAGTTTTGTCTAGGGTGCCTAGAGGTCTAGCACCGGCCCTGATGCTATGGCATGACTCGGTAGAGCAGAGCGTCTTTTCGTGCAAAATTTTCCCTTCAAATGCGTCTTATGCGCGCAGTGATGTGAATAGAACGCACAAGCAACTTCTGCTTATTAATATATTATGTGGCATGCCTATATTCTGTGAGCGACAGCAGGTGTATCTGCATGCGAAATGCTACGCTACAGTGTCACAGCCGCTAGCACTGTAATGTAGCATTTCGCATGTAGATACACCCGCAGTCACACACAGAATATAGGCATGTATTTTAATAAGCAGAAGCGGCTTGTGTGACCTATTCACATTGCTGTGTGAATAAGACGCATTTGAAGGGAAAAATGCACATAAAAAGCTCTGCGCTACCAAGTCACACGGCGCTCACGCGTTATGTGTGACTAGCAGCGCACGGAGGATAGATGTATGTGGACACGCCTGTAGTTGGAAATGAACGGCAGAGGAAATGGTCAGAGCAGTCAGGTATGGAACACATTAAGACAGGTCATTATAAAGAGATGAGGCAAAGTTGAGGAGAAGTTGGTACCACTACATGTGTAGAGAATAACTGAAGGTAAAATTATTATTATCTTTTATTTATATGGCACCACAGAGTTCCATAGCACCATGCATAGTGGATGGAACATACAGCAGAATTACATAGTACATGGGTAGATTATAGTAATCCAGGTGCAAAACTATAATGGCATGGACGGTTTAGCATTGGATGATGTTTTTAGTTCTGTAAAGGTTTAGAAGCAGTGGAACATCCAACAGGAGATGGCTGAGAGGAAAGGACGGGGGAGAGATCAGGGGAAGGAAGGAATGGATAAGTAAGAAAAGAACCACAAGAGAGCGGCAAAATGGAATGGAGGATTTGTAAGAGAAGGCGGCAGTCAGCAGTGTACAATGCCGCCATGTAGTGGAGAAGGATCAGTACACAGAAGTGACCTTTACATTTGGCAGAGAAGATCTTTGGTTACTTTGGTGAATGGAGAGGATAAACCACGATTGCAGATTGCTGAGGAGGGAGCGGATAAAGAGAAAGGTGAGATGGATGTAAACAAGCAGCTCAAGGAGTTTGGAAGCAGAGTGGAGAAGAGAAATGAGACAATAGTCAGAGAGGGAGGAAAGATCAAGGGAGGCATCAGTATTATTATTATCCTTTATTCATATGGTGCCACAAGTGTTCCGCAGCGCCTTACACAGTACATAAACTAATAAGTGAACAAGAAAGGAATAACTTACAGTACATTACAGTGCAGGACAAGGACATGGTTTATATACATTGCTGCAATAGCGATTAAAGCACTCACAATAAGCAGCAGGGAGTTAGCAGTCAGGTGTAAGGTGCCCTTGTGGGGAGTAAGGAGTAGAAGAAAGTATAATGAGGGAAGAGGGCCCTGCTCGTGAGAGCTTACATTCATCAGTAGGAAGAGACCAGAGGAGGTGAGAGAGTATTGGTGCAAGGGTACAGGTGGAGGGAGAAGCGGAGGAGAGAAGGGCATGGACTTCAACATCTGAGACAGGACAGTAGATGGAGGTGTCAAAATTTCGACTTGGAAAAAGGTTATTGTGTAATGGTTTAAGAAGTGAAAAAAGTAGATATATTTTCATAGAAACTGGAAGTTCTAAGTGGAAAGCAACTGGGGTCATTTGAGATTACATTTTAAAAGGTTGAATAAAGTTTTGACCCAGTTTGATAACAATTATATTGGTTGCTTAAGGTCAGACATTGTCTAAAATCAGAAAACTGGGAATAGTTTTATCTGATTTATCCCTACCTGTGTGGAGTTTGTATATTCTCTCTGTGCTTGCGTGGGTTTCCTCCGGGTACTCCGGTTTCCTCCCACACTCCAAAACTATACTGGTAGGTTAATTGGCTCCCAACACAAATTAACCCTAGTGTGTATGTGTGTGAGCATGTGATAGGGAATATAGATTGTAAGCACCACTGGGGCAGAGACTGATGTGAATGGTCAAATATTCTCTGTAAAGCGCTGCGGAACATGTGTGCACTATATACATAACTGCATTTTGTTATAATGTTCATGAGCTTCTCTCAAAGGGGTCGATGTACTAAGCCTTGGAGAGAGATAAAGTGGATGGAGATAAAGTACCAACCAATCAGCTCCCAACTGTCACTTTACAGGCTGTGTTTGAAAAATGACGGTTAGGAGCTGATTGGTTGGTACTTTATCTCCATCCAAGCAGTGAACAAGACAAAACCAAAACAATTTTCTATTACAAGAAGAATTAAAAAAAAAAAAAAAACATTGGACAATCTTACACAGATATCCTAAGGCATCTGTGTAAAGATTGTCCAATGTCTGCTATCATTTTACAAAGGGTGAGGTCACAGCTAGATTTTTTATACCACATTGTAGACTATTTTTTTTTTCTTTATTTAATTCTTTCACATTGGGCCAGTCATCTTGGTGACTTAGCATTGAGAGTTAAGAAGCGCCGGAACCACCTGTCCTTTCGCATACTCTAGATTAGGGATGGGCAATAAGCGGCCCCCCAGCTGCTGTAGAACTACACATCCCAGCATGCCCTGCCACCATTTTGCTATTTGGCCATGCTAAAACTGTTGCAGGGCATGCTGGGATTTGTAGTTCAACAATAGCTGGAGGGCCGCTTATTGCCCACTCCTGCTCTAGATGGTGACAAATATCCTCTGAAGAATATCTTGTAATGCATTTTCCTATAAGTTATCGCTATCAACATACGGAGTGAAAAGAAAAGGGTACAAATGCAGAACTGCTCCTGCCAAGCTGTGATGCCCGTCTCATGGGCCTGATTCAGGTTGGATCGCGGCTGCGATTAAGCAAGCCGTCTGACTGCAATGATATGATCCACTGCGATCACTATGCCATCGCAGCACTAATATCAAGACTGCAAAAACATTATTAACATCGAGTACAATAGGAGCCTCACGCAAACTTGCACAAGGTCACCTCCCACACACGGTACTGTCAATCACTCTGCGATGGGTCTGCGTAGTCACTGAGATCGCAACAATCGGCCAATAGCGTGCGTGATCACAGTCGTGATCCAATCTGAATCGGACTACAAATACATTATTCAGTGCATTATTCCAATCAGACAAAGAACGGCTAAGAAGTACTGCATGAGCATAATGTTGAGTCTGGAGGAAAACCAAAGAAGAGGAGGCCGGGTTATCAAATCTATCAATGGCCTGAGAAAAGGTACAAGGTTTACAGGACACAAGACCATCAGTTGCCCATGATGAAGCGTGGCTTGGCCTCTCTGAATGTTAAGATAAAGAGAAAGAGGTATTTAATTTCCAAGTCTTCTAAAGTTTAAACCAAACTGTCCGTGTAGTCGTCAGTAAGGGTTTATTTAAACCTGATTGGGGGTGTAGGGGGGGATCCTTTCTTGCAACATGTAAGAAAGAGGTTAAATGAAGGCCTGGAATACAGATTTTGGAGAATAGCCAATGCTTTATGTATTGGAAAAAAGCTGCTTGCTTATAGAGGGAAAGGTGGGAGAAGTTAACACCGCCTTCTGATTTGTTTTTTTTTCTGAGTTCTAAAACAAAGTGTTAGTTTAATTCCATTCCAGAAAAAGCAATTGAAGGCATAATTGACAGATTGTTCATCCCTGCTTATCAATAAAAGAGGTAGACCTTGTATCGGATATATTTATTTCAGAAAGGACACCATTTTTATCAGGTGGGTCTGCCCCAAATCGGAAAGCTGCAGATTCTGACAGTGTTTAAGTTCAGCCGATGCCTTATCAACAATTTTTGTTATATTGAGTTTATACAATAGATGTAGATTTTTAGGGAGGTGAATACCAAGATAAGAAATGCTGGTACGGGCTCAGGATAAACTGATTGGGTCCAAGAGGGACTGGTAGTAGGGGATAATGCTAGTACTACAGATTTTTAAATATTCACAGTAAAACCTGTTATCTACCAAATTGGCAAATTTTACCCATAATCACATCAAATCTGTCTTTAGGGTTAAAAATAAAAAGAAGTAGATCATCTGCACAGGCTAATAGCTCCAGGGTAGAACTGTCAATGGAAATACTCCGAATTTCATCAAGAGATTGCAGGATTCACAATACGGTGTCTAGGGACAGGGAATAAGGGCCAACCTTGTCTAGTGCCTCTTGACATCCGCATAACATCTCCCTTCAGATCATTAATAATGAGACACGTAGTAGGATCATTATAAAATTGTATTAGACGAGCAAATGAGGCTGTAAAGTCTCGTTCTATGAGAATGCACTGAAGGTGCATCCAGGAAATCTTGTTGAATGCCTTTTCGGCATGAAGACTCAACAAAACATTGTGGCTGGGGTTAGAATTTTTGGATGCTGCAATGGCCGTTTGTGTTTGCATGAAGAACCTTATTTATACTCAATGTTAATTGTAGAGTGTCAGGTTTAGGATTTTTAGATCCAAGTCAAAATCCGTGGACTGGGCTGACGAGTGATTTGCTTGTAGTCATTCATGATCACTGTAGGCCAGTGGTTCCCAAATTGTGCAAAGTAGCACCCTGGGGTGCCTCGGGACACTTGTAGGGGTGCCTCAGGTTGCTGGTCTAGCACCAAATCAAATTATTTATGGTCAATGTAATGTAAATATGTGGACAAACAGAAGCGCAAACCTGTCCACCACCACATAACTGAACCTAAGGATAACAGGTAAGCGCACTTTACTTCACTTTACTACATTTTTTTCTGAATTTCTCAATAACAAACTATTGGCTTAGGGCTGCCTTGAAAACAATGCCAATACTCTAGGGCGCCGTGATTCAAAAAAGTCTGGGAACCACTGCTGTAGGCAGAAGATTTGCACTTAGAAGCACTAGGAAAGTCTATATGATGACCAGGAGACTTCAGGCTACTATGCAGGCTGGAAACATGGATAAATTACAGGCTTGGACCTGAAATAGATCCGGAGACTTGAACCGGCATGGGATCGAAGAGAATAGCAGCAGGTCCAGAGTGGAACCGCAGGCTTGAATAGGAATGGGTCCAGAGGTAACAGAAGCTGAGCCAGAGGGGAACCTCAGGCTTATACCGGAGTGGGACCGGAGGTAACAGCAGCTGAGTCTGAGTAGAACCAGAAGATTAGACCGGAAAGGGACCTGGTTTTGTGACAAGTTTATCATAATTATTTTGACTATCAATGTTGTCAGTGCACTTGGTTTGTCTTTTTACTGCATGGCAATATAAGTCTCAACATTGCTTCATATTGTATGTTTAAAATTAGGGTATGTAATCCTCTGGATTTTTGCATACACACCTTGTCTCCCTGTTTCGTGTAACCTATGACCCGCTACTAGACCATGTGTTCAGCTGAGACTGGCTTCCTACACCTTCCCTAATTGAGAGGGGACTGGGCCTGATTCAGAGCTGAACGCTCTGAGCAGAATGCTCGCTCTGAATCAGGGCTGTCCTATGTAAATGTGGAGTGGCCTTTTGGACGCTCGCATAGCTGTGGGTTACCACCCACAGCTTATGCGAGCGTCCATGATGATGGTCGCGATGGTCAAAGACCATCGCGACCATCGGGCTTGCGACGAGACTCTGCGGTAGGGTCTCGCTGCCGCAAGCCCAAGAGTGATTTTGGCTCTATCAGAGCCAAAGTCACTCCCACTGACATCATTACTGATGTCAGTGGGGCCGGACTCAGACGGTAGGCGTTCCCATGGGAACTCCTCCGTCTGGCAGCCACGCCCCCCGGCACGCCCACCAAAGGGGGCGTGCTGTCAGTCACCATCGACAGCACGCCCCCTTTGGTGCGAGACCCCGAGCGACGTATTTCTCGTTGCTCGTCTGGTGTCGCGCATGCGCACAACATCGACCCTCTTGCGAGCGAACTTCCCTCGCGAGCGGGTCTGAATGACCCCCACTGTTTTGTTACAGCTACATATTGACCTAAACCAGGCATGTCAAACTCAAAAAACCAACCAAGCCGAATATTCAAGGTCTTAAGAGTGTGTGGGCCGCAACCAACAAAAAAGTATTTTATGCAATTTTGAAAGGTTTATTATTAATAAAAACCAATGCAGTGCCCCTGTAGTAGTGCCCCTTATGCAATGCCTCCTGAATTTGTACCCATTATGCAATGGCCATTATGCAGTGCCCCAGTAATGCCCCTTATGTTGTGCCCCCAGTAATGTCCTTAGTAGTGCCCCTTATGCAGAGCCCCCATTAATGCCACTTATGCAGAGCCCCCAGTAATGTCCCTAGTAGTGCCCCCAGTAATGTCCCTAATGCAGAGCCCCCAGTATTGCCCTTTTGTAGAGCCCCCAGTAAGGTCTCTATTAGTGCCCCTTATGTTGTGCCCCCAGTAATACCCCTTATGCAGAGCCCCCAGTAATGCCCCTTATGCAGATCCCCCAGTAATGTCTCTAGTAGTGCCCCTTATGCAGAGCCCCAGTAATGTCCCTAGTAGTGCCCCTTATGCAGAGCCCCAGTAATGTCCCTAGTAGTGCCCCTTATGCAGTGCCCCCAGTAATGCCCCTTATGTTGTGCCCCCAGTAATACCCCTTATGCAGAGCCCCCAGTAATGCCCCTTATGCAGATCCCCCAGTAATGTCTCTAGTAGTGCCCCTTATGCAGAGCCCCAGTAATGTCCCTAGTAGTGCCCCTTATGCAGAGCCCCAGTAATGTCCCTAGTAGTGTCCCTTATGTTGTGCCCCCAGTAATACCCCTTATGCAGAGCCCCTAGTAATGCCCCTTATGCAGAGCCCTCAGTAAGGCCCCTTATGCAGAGCCCACAGTAATGTCCCTTTTGTCTTCTTTTGCATTAAATCTTTGACACACATTATAGACCATACAACCCAATCATTGTGCATCTTATCAGTGACTGCCAGAAGTGTTAGCATAGGACCACAGATAAAGCAGATGTTTTGATTTATTGACATTACACACATTGTAGTGTTACATGCTGTGTGCCTCTTCCTGCTTTGCATACATTATCATACATACTTAAATTCTCTTACAAATCAGCTGTCACAGGAACAATGCAGGAGTTTTGTACTGTATATAAGCACACATCTGTACAGACATCTGCTGACAATTGCGACAAAAAAATTTGAGGAGACAGAATTGTATAATCTTAAAATGGAAAGGCGACAAGTTTAAAAATAAAAATCACACAGAAACAAACAAAAAAACAAACCCTGTGGATAAAAACAAGAAGCGTGAACGTAGGATTTTTTTTAAGGGATCACGATGTAATTTGCAGTAGTTTAACCCTTTTGCCAATAGGATATGTGTCAATTATACATTTTCCATAGAGTGAGATATGCTTATCAGCGCTTTAGCGCAAGATACTGTAATATTGGAGACTCAAGTGATGGACAGGGGTATACAGCTTTTGTTGATAGCGGAACCGGAAAGGATCTTACAGAGGCAGGACAAGGAGGTCAGGAGTCAAGGAGGTATATTTATTTATATAGCGCACTTAGGGCTCGATCCAACTTAGGTGCGATGTACTCACGTGTGCGAGTTATCGCGACATTGGCCGTGCTTGACGGCTGCCCGGATTCTACTGAAAGTGCTCGTTGCCCCAGAGGGCAGCGAGCAAATTCAGGCAAATTCAGTGGCGAGTCGGGCTGCGAAGGGTGCGATCTGCTAGGCCGTTGCCGGCGTTTTAACGCCGTTGCAACGGCACATCGCACCCAATTGGATCGAGCCCATATACTGTATTATACAGCACTTTACAGAGAATATTTATTTATTCACATCAGTCGCTGCCCCAGTGGAGCTCACAATCTATATTCCCTACCACCTGGTCACACATACCATACGGATATTTTTTTTTTATCAGAAGACAATTAACCTACCAGTACATTTTTGGAGTGTGGGAGGAAACCAGATCACCCTGGGGAATCCCAGGAAAACAGGGGGAGAACATACAAATTCCACACCAATAGCTCAGGAATTTAACTCATGACCTCACTGCTACTGTATAAGGCAATAATGCTAACACATATGTGTGCACACACAAATATTAAGTGTAATGTAGTTGAAAACAATATGGAGGTTATATGAAATCAAATAAGTTGCCCGGGTTGAAGACTGGACCCTGAAGTACACCTGCAGCCTTAATTTTTTTTATATTGTCCTCGCCTATAAGCTGGATAACTATGCAAATGAGTAAATGACAGTGTAGACAGGCGTATTCTCATACTGTTTGGATTGGGGTATATCCGGAGCAGGCTGACTTACAGAACAGAAATCAGTATAGCTTCCAAATTCACTTGAGTTTTAGAAACAGAACAGAGGGGGTGATTCAGCTGCAGACAGATCTGCTATCGCAGCTGCTAACATAGCTGTAATATAGTAATGCAGCAGGAGGTGTCACGCCTCCTGCATGCATTACTGATCCGAGCTGCGTGCAAGGATGCAGCATTGTATCATCTGCTATCCCTTCGGCAGGCTGAGTGACCATGGGGTCATGTAAGCCGGCAGTTGCACGTGAGCAAAAGATGCCAGGAAATCTGTCAGCTGACCGAGATCCTGGCCTCTCCACTCTCCCTCAATGGAGGCGAGACGCCTCAGTTTTAGATAATTGAGGGCGTCCCCATCCCCTCCCCGCCTAGAAACGCCAGCAGACTGTCAGTCACCGACAGTCTGCTGCCGGACTGCGTGCAGGATCACAGACCCGTACTACACATGTGCAGTACGGGTCAGGCACATGCCTAGATTCCCGATTTTCGGAAATCTGCGTCATTCCTGTCACTGCGTCATCAGCTGAAACTCCACCTGAAATCCCTCTGCAGACCAACATTGAAGACCATGTCTAGCAGGGCTGGCATCAGGAAGGCAATGCCAGGACTGGAGTCCCGTTCCTGAACATGAGGGGGCCCATCCGCAGTGGCACTGTGTGGCTGCGATCAATCTCCCCTGCTGTTTGTAATCTCCACATCCTAAGCTTTGCTTAGTGGCCCGCGGAGCCATTCCCTGTGGCCCGCTGAGGGTTACTGTAGTGCAGACCGCAGTAAGTGGAGACTGCACTACAGAGAGAAACAAACACACTGCCGCCGGTGCCAGCAGCAGTGTGTTTGTTTTGAAATCCAGCCAATGAGAGTCAGACAGACTCTCATTGGCTGCTGCGCCCACTGCAGGAGCCGGACTTCCAGCTCCCGCAGTGGGTAATGGGAGAGACGTCATGATGTCTCTCCCATAATTCAGAGCGGGCCGGCCCGGGAGGACAGAGGAGCGGTGGCAGCGGGAGCGGGGATTAAGGTAAGTGTTTTTTTTACTTTACGTACGTGTTTATCTGCACAGCTGGGGGAACGGGCGGACCACTACTGGGGGTACTGCATCAGGGGGGGACTACAACTGGGGGTACTGTAACAGGGGACCACTACTGGGGGCACTGCATCAGGGGGGACCACTACTTGGGGCACTACTGGGGGGTTTCACTACTGGGGGCACTGTATAGGGGGGGGACTACTACTAAGTGCATTATATAAAGGGCACTACTGGGGCACTGCATAGGGGGGGACCAGTACTGAGAGAACTGCATAGGGAGGGACCACTACTGGGGGCACTATATAAGGGACAATGCATAGGGGGGACCACTACTGGGGGCACTGAATAAGGGGCACTGCATAGGGGACATAACTACTAGGGGCCTGCATAAGGGGGACCACTACTGGGGGCACTGTATAAGGGGCACTGCATAGGGGACATCACTACTGGGGGCCTGCATAAGGGGGACCACTACTGGGAGCACTGCATAGGGGGGACTACTACTGGGGGAATTATATAAGGGACACTGCATAGGGGGGACTACTACTGGGGGCATTATATAAGGGGCACTGCATAGGGGGGACTACTACTGGGGGCACAGCAGGAGAGGACTACTACTGGGGGCACTGCATAGGGGGGACTACTACTGGGGGCCCAGCAGGGGAGGACTACTGCTCGGGGCACTGCATAATGGGGACCACTACTGTGGCCACTGCATAGGGGGGACCACTACTGGCAGCACTGTAAAAGGGGCACTACTGAGGGCACTGCAGAGGGGGGCAGTTATGGGACAATTAAAATTGTAGGAGGGGAAAGTTATGGGTCATAATTGTGTGAAGAGGGGGCAGAGTTTAAATACCGCAGCTTAGTGGCCCTCGGATTCGTTGAATTTTTTAATTTGGCCCACACTGCCTTAAAGGTTGAAGACCCCTGTCTTAGGATATGGAGATTGTGGATTGATTATGCTGTCTGCCACAGTCTGAATGTTTTGAGTGCTGAGCTGCTAATGAGCCTTCCAGGCACTCTGCTAAGACCCCTGGGACGGTTGTTGTAAGATGAGACAGTGAGTGAAAAGTCAATAATGCACACTGTTTAATGTCAAAGTTTATCATGCAAACACAGAGGGCTGACTAACTCCGTATTTCATGTATGCGGCTGTTGGCAAAGTGATATAACACAGCACTTTGGAAGAGATGACAGTTTGACAGTGTGTGTATAAAGCCAGCCTCTCAGCCCCAAAACCTGTGTAATTTAAGAGAGGCACCCAGTTTTGTGGGATTGTGTGACAGTGTGTGGCCCTGATGAAGTTCAAACCTAGGCAAAAGCCTAATACTGGTCAAACTACACCACCATGCCAAATTTGGTGGAGCTGGGGGGCGTGACCTGGATAGACGTGAGTCTTACTGTACTCCAGCCTAGAAATCCAGCATTTATATCCTGCGGCCACAGATAGATCATTTACTTACCTTTTCCTGAAGCTGGATCTTCCTCTGGTCTCTGGGGGTGACTTGGTGGAGCTCCGGTTGCTGTTTATATCTCCCTGCTGGGTTGGCCTGCCTCTGAGCCTCTTCCTCACGCAGATGCCAAGGCGCCATCTTGGCTTCCTCCTGCTGATCTCCTCCGCTGCCTGTGAAGGTCTTCTGGGATTCTTTGCTTCCCCAGCTGCTGTGTGGTCTCCTGAGTCCTGCCCTTGTCTAGCTGCCAGTGGTCCTGTCTCCCACAGTCCTTGCGGTGCTGTTTCCCTGGGTGGTGTGCCCGCACCCCGCAGCCATCTTGGGAGCTGTTCTTCAGTTTGGTGTTCTGCATATTAGCCTCTCCTTGGGGTCCTGTTTGTGGATTGCTTCTTGGTGCTCGCTGTCTTCTGGTGGCTGTTTCTGCTCTGGACTCTATGCCCCTCACCACCTTCTGCGTTATCCTGCTTGTTGTTATCCTGGGAAGCTGTGACTGGTGTCCGTTCAGGTCTGTCTCCTGTGCCTTCAATCGTGGTTAGGACTGTTTCTTCTCCTGGATACTCCTGAGGTTCTTGCTTTACTGTGTCATCCTGATTTTCCTGTGACTAGGATCCTGCCTCTGTTCTGTGCATATCATGGAGAGACTCCTTCAGGCTATGTCTAGCTCGGGACAGAAGTTGGAAGCTCAGGTGCTGAAATTACATGCTGAATTATCCTCCTTGCGACCAGATATGTCTCCAGTGCGGGTTCTGATGGCTGTGGCTGAGAGCTCTGCTTCCATCTTCCTGGATTGTAGTAATCCTGATGATGTCTAGCTGCCTCTGGAAGCTTGGAAGGTTGCATGTCTGAATTCCACTGCCGTCTTACCACAACGTGTTGCTCTGAATTTATATTCTCGATTTGATGCTGGCCGAGCCTATTATACATCTTCGTGGCCCCCATTGCTGAGCGGTCCTCTGGGAGCATCTATTGTAAAATCTTTCTATTTTGCAGGTGTTACAGTTCGCCTTAATAGGACTGGGGGGACTACCTTAACATTGGCCTGTATCTTGGGGCTCAGGATGGGATGACCCTCTTTGATCTACTGTACTTTTCTGATATATGCTTATGTTTTTGTATTTTGTTGTGAATTAAGTGTATTTGTCATATTGCCACATCATATTGTTTTAATATATAATTAGTCTTCATTTATATTTTCATGATTCTGTTAATTGTACTGCGAACTTCTGTTTGCATGTGTTTGCATTTCTATTATATCCTGTATTGCACACCTCCAGGGTCTAAACCTGCTTGTTTAGGTTTAGTATCAGGTTATGGTTTCATTCTCAGGAATTTCTTAGTGACCTCTTTCATCCTTGGCTGGATACACCCTGGTCTTAAGGCACACGGGAAATCCTGCCCCCTAATTCTTTTGGAAGGGTGGTTGGGTGAGTAGGGGGTTAGAATAATGTAGGGGGTTGTTTGGGGATCCAGATATGCCACGAGTTGTGGTATGGTCATATAGGGTGGGGGGATTTGGGGCGGTGGTAGTTAACGGCATTGGGAGACTATTACTAGTGTATATGTTGTTAGTTTATATAGTGCAATCCTTGTTTGGTACATGCTTGCCCTATATTGATAGGTTGATATTAGAGTGATGTGGTCTGGTCATTGTTTGATACATGCTTGTCCTATATTGATAGGCTAATATTAGAGTGATGTGGTCTGGTCACGGATGCTGGAGTTGATCCTTTTTCTAAAGCAATGATAGCTGTTAATCTCCTGTTCTTGTGTTGTGTGGGACCGAAAGGCGCCTTGTAATTTTTAGTATTTTCTGGTTGTAATTTCCAAATTCATAAACAAGATTATTAGAGGTGAGCGGGTTCGTATTTCTGAAATCCAAACCCCCCCGATCCGAGGCCGATCCGAGTCAGGCTCGACTTTTCCTGCCTGACTCGGATCTGAAATCGAGGCAAAACGTCATCATCCCGCCTTCCAGGTCTCGCGGGTTTTGGATTCTATGTAAGGTACCTGCGTTGGCGCCATTTTCTCACTCGGCTGTGGACAGTGAAGAGGGAGGGTGGGAGTTAGGGCTGGATGGGCTGTGTAGTGTAGTGCAGTGTTGTGCTGCGCTGTGCTCCTGTTGTCCATAGGGGCTGTGTCCACTCCTCCAAAAGTCCATCGGGGCTGGCTGTGTTGTGCTGTGCTGCTGTTGTCCATAGGGGTTGTGTCCACTCCTCCAAAGTCCATAGGGGCTGGCTGGACTGTGTTGTGCAGTCAGTTGTCCATAGGGGCTGTGTCCACTCCAACGTCCTGTGCAGTGTCCCAGTCCTAAAAGGGTGCTGTAGTGTTGTCCAGGGGGTGCTCTGTCCATCAGGGGTGCTCCCCCCAAGTGCAAAAAAAAATAATATTTTTTCTGTGTTTGTGAATTGTGTGCACAGTAGCCGCACGTGCATCAACAAAGTAGCGCCAAGCGTGCGCCTGTGTCATAAGTAAAGGGCCGGCTGGCTCGTCTGTTAAAGGGTGGTGTAACCCCCAAAGTGCACTCCACAAAAAAGAAACTATTCTTTTTTTTCTGTGTTTGTGTGCAAAATGTATGCGCAGCAGCCGCACATGCATCAACACAGCAGCAGCGCCAAGCATGCGCCTGTGTCATAAGTCAAGGGCCGGTTTGGACATCTGGTCCGGACCGAAGGACGTGCCAACAATTTCTGACATGTCTACTGTCACTGCATATGATACTGTCACCACTGACAGAATGGTGGAGGAATTATTTTCTGTGTTTGTGAATTGTGTGCACTGTGGCTGCA
The DNA here is from genome assembly GCA_031769625.1 of Taudactylus pleione. NCBI lineage: Eukaryota > Metazoa > Chordata > Amphibia > Anura > Myobatrachidae > Taudactylus > Taudactylus pleione. The sequence continues at coordinate 10,988,600 of JAUIMM010000331.1, read as the reverse complement.
CGTGCATCAACAAAGGAGCAGCGCCAAGCGTGCGCCTGTGTCATAAGTAAAGGGCCAGCTGGCGTGTCCGTTAAAGGGTGCTGTAACCCCCAAAGTGCACTCCAAAAAAAAAAAAAAATTCTTATTTTTTTTTCTGTCTTTGTGAATTGTGTGGGCTGTAGCTGCACCTGCATCCTCAAAGCAGCAGCGCCAAACATGCGTCTGTCAAAGGGTGGTGTAACCCCCAAAGTGCGCTCCACAAAAAATAAAAAATTCTTCTATTTTTTTCTGTCTTTGTGAAATGTGTGGGCTGTAGCCGCACCTGCATCCTCACAGCATCAGCGACAAGCGTGCGTCTGTCTGTTAAAGGGTGGTGTAACCCCCAAAGTGCGCTCCAACCAAAATAAAATAATCTTCTTTTTTTCTGTGTTTGTGTGTGAAATGTATGCGCAGTAGCCGCACCTGCATCCTCAAAGCAGCAGCGACAAGCATTTGTCTGTCTGTTAAAGGATTACATCGGTGACAGCATACAAGTAGGCATGTCAGACAGTCCGTACCTGTACTGGCAGGAAAAAGAGGCAATTTGGAGGCCCCTGTACAAACTGGCTCTATTTTACCTGAGTTGCCCCCCCCTCCAGTGTGTACTCCGAAAGAGTGTTTAGTGCAGCCGGGAACCTTGTCAGCGAAAGGCGTAGGAGGTTGCTTCCACAAAATGTGGAGAAGATGTTCATAAAATGAATTATCAACTCTTCCAGGGAGACCAGCCTCCAGAACGTACAGAGGGACCTGTGGTGGTGGATTCCAGCGGGGACGAATTAATACTCTGTGAGGATGAGGATGTACACAACACTGAAGAGGGTGAGGAATCGGTTAATGAGGAGGATGAGGACAACATCTTGCCTCCATAGAGCCAGTTTGTGCAGGGACAGATTAATCGCCAGCTTGTTTTGTGGGGGCCCAAACGAACCAATAATTTCAGCCACAATCGTGTGGCAGACCCTGGCGCTGAAATGATTGGTTTGTTAAAGTGTGCATGTCCTGTTTATACAACATAAGGGTGGGTGGGAGGGCCCAAGGACAATTCCATCTTGTACCTCTTTTTTTTCTTTGCATTATGTACTGTTTGGGGCCTAGTTTTTCAAACTGCCATCCTGTCTGCCACTGCAGTGTCACTCCCAGATGGGCCACGTGTTTGTGCCGCCCACTCGTGTCGCTTAGCATAGTCATCCAGCTACCTCGGTGCAACCTTTTGGACATAAAAACTAGGGATGTGCAGGCTCGGATAGGTTCGAGTTTGCACGTGGAGTTCGGATTTTTCCCTCCAAAAAAACGGAACTCAGAACGAGACAAAACGTCATCTTACATGGACGAACATCATCATTCCTGGTCTTTTGTCCAGGAATGATGATGTTCGTCCATGTAAGATGACGTTTTGCCTCGTTCTGAGTTCCGTTTTTTTGGAGGGAAAAATCCGAACTCCACGTGCAAACTCGAACCTATCCGAGCCTGCACATCCCTAATAAAAACACTATTGTGAGGTGTGAGGTGTTCAGAATAGACTGGAAATGAGTGGAAATTAAGGTTATTGAGGTTAATAATAGCATAGGAGCAGAAAAACCCACAAATCCTGTGATTTTAGCTGTTTTTATGATTTTTTAAAAAAAAAATACAGATCCAAAACACAAAACCCAGAACCCAAAACACGGAAGGGTGGTTTTGGCAAAACCAATGCAGATCCAAAACACGAAGAAAGATCCAGATCCAAAATCAAAACACGAAAAGTGGCCGGTGCACACCCCTAACGATTATATACATATGGGTCCTCATCTAACCTCCTTGCACTTTTAACTTTTAGCGTCGAGCGTCTTTTGTGTGACTTTTGCACGATGCGAACAGATAGCTGTAACGTACTGTAACGTAGTGTTTTGTATGCAGATAAACCCGCAGATGCACAGAGAACACAGGCATGCTGTATATCATTTTAATCAGCAGAAGATGCTTGTGCTATCTATCCGCAATGAGAGGCATTTGAAATGGATACTATCACATAGATTGAGGTTGACCATACCTTGCCGCATGCACTGCGAGCACTTCAGTGTAAAAACAAGCCAGGTGACGTGTACTATTATGCTGTCCTATAATTATGCACACCTCTAAAACTCTGTTGAGATGCTCAGGCATGCCTTCGTTTGCACCTCCACTCCCCCGTTTTTAAAGGGCCAGCCCCTGTTACCACCTACAAACGGCGTCCCCTGTCATTCACTCTGCTGGGCTGTCAATGTGTAGCGAACGAATGCATTGTGAACTTTCGCTAAGGTATGCGCAAGCGCATTACAATGCATGGTCATGACGTGCACAAGTGGGCGTCTTAAGACAAACTGGTGGGCGTCTGCATACACTATGTGATCGCTCTCTAAAAAATCCTGGGCGTGCTAATGCATTGCTGTATGATAGTACTGCCTTCGCAATTTGCATACAAATCGTGCGAGGGACTCTGAATCAGTCCCACAGTCACTGGTTATAATAAACAAAAGAATAGTCTTCCGCTATACACTACCATTCAAAAGTTTGGGGTCACCCAGACAATTTTGTGTTTTACATGGAAACTGACTTCTATTAATCAAATGAGTTGCAAAATGAATAGAACATATAGTCAAGACATTAGCAAGGTTAGAAATAATGATTTTTATTTGAAATAATAATTTTGTCCTTCAAACTTTGCTTTCGTCAAAGAATGCTCCTTTTGCAGCAATTACAGCATTGCAGACCTTTGGCATTCTAGCTGTTCATTTGTTGAGGTAATCTGAAGAAATTTCACCTCCCACAAGTTGGATTGGCTTGATGGGCACTTCTTGCATACCATACGGTCAAGCTGCTCCCACAACAGCTCAATGGGGTTGAGATCTGGTGACTGCACTGGCCATTCCATTACAGACAGAAAACCAGCTGCCTGCTTCTTCCCTAAATAGTTCTTGTATAATTTGGAGGTGTGCTTTGGGTCATTGTCCTGTTGGAGAAGGAAACTGACTTCAATCAAGCACTGTCCACAGGGTATGGCATGGCGTTGCAAAATGGAGTGATAACCTTCCTTATTCAAAATCCCTTTTACCTTGTACAAATCTCCCACATTACCAGCACCAAAGCAGCCACAGACCATCACATTACCTCCACCATGCTTGACAGATGGTGCCAGGCACTCTTCCAGCATCTTTTCACTTGTTCTGCAACATCCAAACTTTGATTCATCTGTCCATAACACTTTTTTCCACTCTTCCTCTGTCCAATGTCTGTGTTCTTTTGCCCATATTAATCTTTTCCTTTTATTGGCCAGTCTCAGATATGGCTTTTTCTTTGCCACTCTGCCTAGAAGGCCAGCATCCCGGAGTCGCCTCTTCACTGTAGACGTTGACACTGGCGTGCGGGTACTATTTAATGAATCTGCAAGTTGAGGACTTGTGAGGCGTCTATTTCTCAAACTAGAGACTCTAATGTACTTGTCTTCTTGCACAGTTGTGCACTGGGGCCTCCCACTTATCTTTCTACTCTGGTTAGAGCCTGTTTGTGCTGAAGGGAGTAGTAAACACCATTGTAGTAAATGTTCAGTTTCTTGGCAATATCTCG
>JAUIMM010000331.1:6975000-7130000 GCA_031769625.1 Taudactylus pleione | reverse complement strand
GTTATCTTCCACCTGCATTTACCAATGTACCCGATAATGATTTAGGCTATTTTATTAATTATTTTGAAGGCAACACAGTTGGATCGGATTAGATTAGAAATGTGTGAGATGGACCTTGTTGTGTCTTATAGTTATCACTGTAAGGTAAATCATTACATGACACAACCCCTTATGTATGTGAAACGCTGAAGTTCAGAATTCACCAGCCAACCTTAGCTGGAGTGGTGGGAGGTTATTATGAAATGTATTTAATATTTGTTATGTCTATATGTGTGTGTGTGTGTGCTACTTGGATTCATCTGCACAAATATTTTGCTATTTGTTTTCTTAAATAGGTCACATGCTGTTGCCTGTGTAAATCAATTCATCATTGGCAGAACGCAAGCCCTTATGCTGCACATTGATTCCTTTATTGAGGTATGAACGTACAAGTCTCTAAATCACACCATTTATTAATTGATACCCATAATAGTTAATCATCGGAAAACAGTGATCACTTTGGAAAAAAAAACGGCTGCCAACCTATACTCCTCACCATTACTTCCCACATTCAATCCTTGTCCCAAACCTGTCACTTCCACCTTTGTAATGCTTCCACACTCTTTACTCAATACTTACCCACTCTCACTATTGCTTGTCTTGGCTAATGGAACCACTTCGTGCCTCATACCTGGCCGCCTGTCCGCACTTTAAATCTCTGTGCTGCAACACAACTGGTTTTCACCTGTCGTCACTCTGCTTCTGCCTCCCCTCTCTGCCCCCACAGGCTTTCCATCACCGTTACTGTCTAACTCGAACTCTTCACCCCCACCTGCAAAAAGGCCTCTAGACCCCTGTGCCGCCTTCTCCTCGTCCTTCCCCCACTGATAACCATCTCAAAGACTCTCCTGTGCTGCCCTGCGCATATGGAACGTCCTCTTATGCATCCTGTCACCACCTTGTCAGCTCATCCCCTTTAGATTATAAACTGCCACAAACAGGGCCCTCCTTCCACTTATTATTACCTACCCCCATCTAGTCCACAGGTGTTTCCTTGTCCAACACCTCATGCATGTTCTGTCTTCTATTGTTGGTTGTTATCCTTTTGTCTTTTATTACTTCTCCTGCACTATACCTTTACCTTTACTCTAGCTTTTAGGTTTTCTTATGCTGCTAAACTTTCAGTATTTCCTCCTTGTCTTTTCTGGTTAGGTATTCTTTGTTATTCATGTACCATTCCCCTATTTTATAACTGCATATTTGTGACAAATTATAAATGAGCATTAATATGTGGGGGTCTGTTTCTCTTATCATTTTTAAGTACGGCTTGTGGTTTGATCTTTCAGCGGGTATTCTGCTGGGCTGGTTGAAGCCATTTGAACAGATAAACACATCAGTACATTTCTTATTACAAGGTCATAGGGAATAGGAATGAAAGTACAAATGCAGCTACTGTAGGCTGTACATACAGTTTCAATATTGTATCAAGCTTTATAAAAATGCAACTTAAAACAGTTTACAAATCATCTTGCCTATATCAGGTTTTTTTTTATTTCAATTAATCTGTGGGTCTGTGTGGGTCTCTGTGTGTGTCCCTCCTCTCATACAGGCCCCCACTGTAAAATCTCTACCCCAGTAGAACTAGTCCCCCAAGTGGCAAGATCACCAACATTATTACCCCCTAGTGGTAATAGATCCCAGTGGCAGAGCCACCACAGTATTAGTGGGCCACTTTCCCCTCAGTGCCAAAAGATGACCTCTACCGCTGTGGCATAGCCTGCCCCTCACTTTCTTATAGAGACCGCAGCAGAGTGTGGGGCAGATGGAACTGATTAAACTGGGTCAGGAGGGGGAAATCCATTTTGCACATTTGCAGAACAGATTTACTAATTACCAACCCCAGGGGCGCAGCAGATGGCAAGTTAAAAACCCGCCTGGCTGCGGTCGTATCCCAGACAATCATGCCAGGTAAGTGGTTAAAGATCAAAGTCTGCTTTTCACTGAAACTCAAATACATAATTTATGGCTTAATATATTTTCCATTGCAACCTACTGTCTGCCCTTTTTATCGGGCAGGGAGTTGTAGTATTTTGCAACGGTGGTGTTATACTTCAACTTTGTTTTTCCTTTCATATATGTCTATTATGACATAGTAGGGTGCGATATTTTTGGTGAATATTAACCCTTTCTCTTGACAGAATCTGTTTGCTTTGGCCACTGATGAAGAGTCAGAGGTTCGTAAAAATGTCTGCAGGGCGCTTGTCATGCTGCTGGAAGTCCGAATGGACCGCCTGCTTCCTCACATGCACAACATTGTGGAGGTTTGTCTTTGTTGCACTGTATTGCATTGCACCTTTTTGTATTTGTAGAGCAGTTCTGACTCTAAAGAGGGTTCTATAGCTACATTTTGGGAATACGTCGCCTCAGGTGACCACATTTCGAACACCAGGTGCCTGTAACTGTGTGCAGGGCATTTGGAATTGGAATCCTCTTTGAAATTGTCCATCTAAGGTGATAGCTTCTCTAATTTATCTATATTTCCATTAAGCTAAAACCATAACACTGTTGATAGCAGATAAACAATAAGTCTGTCATGTGACCACTGCCATCAGCATTGTGTGTTTTGCTGCTATTGCCTGTAATGTTAAGACCACTAACCTCCTTTTGGTCTATTGTAGTTATCAATTGATATTTATATGTAGTATTTCTCGTTGCAATATATCTGAATACATCATTTTGACTTATGGGCTTGCAAAAAATGATCATGTTTGATATTATTGGGGGCATTTTCATACTCTGGTCTCAAATTATAGAAAGCAGTCAAAGAGGAGGCGGCAATGGCTAGCACCAGGTTTTTTCATAGCATGTACAAAGGGATAAGATGAAGGATGATATTTTACACTAGATATAATTTTACTGGGTACTAGTAAGCAAAGTAAATGGGAGGTGGGTGTGCTATTTCGTGTGCAGTTTATTGTATTACTTGAGTTCGGATTTCTATGCTTATGTGATTTGATTTATGTACCCCAATCTATAGTACATGCTGCTGAGAACGCAGGACCAAGACGAAAATGTTGCTTTGGAGGCTTGTGAGTTTTGGCTGACTCTTGCTGAGCAACCAATCTGCAAAGAAGTGCTATGTAGACATCTTGCAAAGTGAGTACCTCTGCATTTTGTGACACAAACCTATATACATTTAAATTATTTGCTGCTTAGTCTTCCTCACCCATGTGCTGAGCCTATTTTGGCATTTTCTGTGTATATTGATAGTTTATCTATCTATCTTCAGGGTCCATAGAACTCCACAGGGAGACATTGGGGTGTAGGTGGGACCTGGAAGACCGAACACCAACAGCAAAGCTTTTCAATCCCAGGATGCTCCGGTCTTTCCCCCTATATCCCGCCCACAGCCTGAGGGCACTTTAGTTTTGTTGGTGTCCGGCAGGAGCTGGACCACCATTATTACAGAAGGTTGCGTTAAGGAGCCCAAACTTCAATTTTATGATTTCTTTTACTTTTATGTTTTTACCAAATGGGTGAGCAGCACCAGATTGTCCTCCGGACATCTGTGCTGCCGCTCCATCACCCCTCTGCGGCGCCGTGACACCAAGCCTGTGCTAGGTACTCCCGGCATGGTTCCGAGGAGGACTAGCTGGCATGCTCCCTGGACCCCAGACTTGCCTCCGGTCTCAGGAGACACGCCAGAGGTGCTGATGTGGACACTGGCTTGCCCACTACTCCACTAGACCACCGGGGCATAACATACGGGCGCAGAGGCATATTATAAAGGACAGGGGGACCTGGTGGTTAACGTTGGGGGATAAGGTGCTTTCCCTGCAGCACATCCCCCAGCTCAGAGCGCCTTTCCACTGCAGTCTTGGTGTTCCTTGAGCTGCTGCTCCTCCCTCACCCTCTGCTCCCTCAGAGACACGCGGCAGCCATTTTAGGCAAGCATGTCTCCGGGAAATGCTGGGTTCAGTCTCTCCCATGGGCCAGGTTATACAGCGCTATATCCTACCAGCCACTGTGGTCTGTGTAGTTGATTTTAGTGCCCATTGCAGACATGTAATGTGTTTTTCTGCGTTTGTATGGGAGTTGTGCTAGCGCTAATCTTTCTATACTGTCCGTTTATACCTGTCCCTTTTTTCCTATTACACCCTTACATACTAAGGTATTTGGGGGTTCATTGTACCTCGCATCTGCTATATACACGTGAGAACTATCACATACTATATACCGCGGTTGCACACTACACTGTGCCATATATAGCGCGGTTGCACACTACGTTGTGCCATATTACACATACTGCAAGGTGTTTATTGCACTTCATCATACTGTGTATTCTATTATTCTTTAGGCTATGGCTGGCAGAGGAAAGAATAACAAGCAGCCTGAGGCTACTGCTCATACTCTGGTGTCTTGTATGTCCTGCTCTGCGGGCTTAGCTACAGAGGACCTCATTCAGGATGGTCTCTGTATTAATTTGTTACACAGCCCAGGTCCATCAGCTCTGCTGTCTTTTCCTCAGGACCCACCCTGGGCTGCCTTTTTCACAAATGCTGGCAGAACTTGCGGACCAAGTAGCAGTCCCCCGTGGTAGCTCCCCCCTATGGGATGGCCACAGCAGGTACCCCCTACAAATCCCCATGGATAGACATACTGTCTACCTCAGTACAGAGTTTGGCTAATACCTCAACGGTTTTTTCAGCAAATGCTGCAAAAAGATAAACCTTTACCCACTAAGCCTACTAAACGTACTATGATATCTTTCCAATCCACACAGTTATCTGGTTCTGAATATCATCTGGGGAGGCAGATGACGCAGGTCTCTCACTGACTCAGACGAAGAGGAGCCACCTTCTAAATTAAATATACCTGCTCTTGTGAGAGCTGTTAAAACGATTCTACAAATAGAGGATGAACCCGCTTGTAAGAAAAAGCATGCACTTTTTAACCACTTAACTGACGTGGTCAGTTTTGATGCGAACGCAGCCAGCTGAAGAGGCACAACCGCAACCATCCGGCTGTCTTTTTGAAGAGAAAATTTGTTCTACACGTGCAGAACGGATCTCTTCTGACTACCTGGACTTTCCTGCGGACCAGGCAATTTCTGACCGGTTGTCAGGTAAGTGGCTAAGAGACCAAAAGGTTGTTTTACCACAGTTTCCTCACTGTGACCAGCTATCTGATCACATGAGTGAAGCTTGGAATATGCCCGGTAAAAGGTTTAAAATTCGAATGGTTCAGTTCCTTTTACCCTCTTCCAACTACTGATTGGGAAGTTCCCCCAACAGTGGATTCTCATGTAACACGTCTGGTTAAATATGCCACCTTGCCCATTCATACTGCAACCTCCTTGAAGGAGACTACAGATAGACGTATAGAAGCTTGTCATAAATCTATTTACTCACAGGAGCTATTGCTCGTCCTGCTAGGGCTACGGCCTGGCTGGCAAAAGCCATTGAGATATGTGCAGAGGCCCTAGAAGAGACTTTTCCCCCTGATGCTTCGAGGAAATAGCTGTCCTACATATCTCACATTAGAGATGCAGCCTCCTACTTAGGTGAAGCAGCTATGTATACGGCTCTCCTGGCCTCCAGGATATCTGGCACTTCAGTAGTGGCCCGCTGTATTCTTTGGCTATGTTCCTGGAAAGCAGATTCAGAATGAAAACTGGCTCTTTGAGTCTCTACCTTAAGCAGGAGACATCCCTATTTGGTCCAGAATTGGACAAAATTGCGACTACTTTGGACTGCGTTCCTGCCCTCTGCATATAATACAATGCCGCGGGCGTCATCCTTTCGCCCTCAACGAAAAGCCATGGGTCAGTCCTTGCCGCGGGCAACAGATATCACCCAAGGCCCTCCAAGCCTTGGGCCAAACAGGTCTGGGCTACTAGATGTCCACCTGCCAAGTCTGAAGACAAACCTACAGCCTGACTGGGCCGACTTCTTCAATTCGCCCAAGTTTGGCATCAAGGCACGTCAGATATCTGGGTAAGGGAAGTAGTCTCCCACGGATATGCCCTCTCCTTCCTGAGGCAACCCCCCCCCCCCCCCCCCCCCCCCCCACCCCCCCCCCCCAAATCAGTTCTGTTGCACAGGACCTCCATCGGACTCAACCAAGGCCCTGCTGCTCAATAAAGTAATTCAGTCCCCAGTAGTAATAATTCGGTCTCCTTTTCTCAATGGGGCAAGGGCTATTATTCTACCCTTTTCTTAGTTCAGAAGCCCAATGGGTCTCATCAGTCTATCCTCAACCTCAAGTCCGGGTTTCCATGCGAAACCTGGGCACCCTGATAAATTTGTTCAATTATCCTAGCTATGGAGCCTGGAGATTTTATGGTATCCCAAGGCATTCAGGGCGCTTACCTACATGTGCCTATAGTGCCTTCTCATCACAATATCTCCGGTTTGCTACACTGCAGCACCATTACCAATTTCAGGCTCTGCCATTTGGTCTCTTAACTGCCCCTTAGGTCTTTACCAAGATTATAAAAAATATAAACAATAGTTCTGAATCTACGCAGAAACTGCAGCCAGTAGGGACTCCAGGGAATCCTTATATTTCACTTAGTGACAAATAATGTAAAGATACGAGTACCACTCCGGCGCTGTTAGTATTCCACAAATTTTGAAGGGATATATAAATGATCAATCTCTTACTTTATTAAAAAGGTAAGTTCACCAAATATTCCTTTATGGCTCAAATAGTTCTTATTCCAAAAGGATTGGTATTTTCCTTTTTGCTTCCTTTTCACCGTCTGGATTTTTCCATATAGGACCCCCAAGGACCTTTTTTCTCAATATTCCTCTCAAACGAGAAAATGAAAAAACATAGTGCAATAACATATGATGCACAGTAAACAAAATTTTAATGAATCATCACACACATTTAGATTAAGAACATACAGCGTATTGCTTCACACACAGAATGCATACAAACTTGGGAGTTGTAATTGACATGGACACCAGGGAGCTTCTAGAAGGACATTACAGTCCGAAACGCATTAAGCGGGTGAAGGTTTGGGGACGATTTGGACTGTAGACCTGGTGGACAAAGCGAGAATTGGGTAGGTGTCCGGGACCCCCCTTGTTTTCTGCTGTTCTCATTTAGAAGCTCCCTGGTGTCCATGTCCGTTGCGACGCTCAAGTTTGTATGCATCCTGGGTGTGATGCGATATGCTCTGTTCTTAATCTAAATGTGAGTGTGATGATTTATTAAAATTTTGTTTACTGTGCATCATATGATATTGCACTATGTTTTTTCTTTTTCTAGTTTGAGAGGAATATTGAGGAAAAGGTCCTTCCTCTATGGAAAAATCCTGAAGGGGAAAAGGAAAATACCTATCTTTTTGGAATAAGAACTCTTTGAGCCATAAAGGAATATTTGGTGAACTTACCTTTTTAATAAAGTAAGAGATAGATCGTTTATATATCCCTTCAAAATTTGTGGAATACTAACAGCGCTGGAGTGGGACTCGTATCTTTACATTCTTTACCAAGATTATGGCAGTCTCTTCGTTGTCAAGGGATCAGATTGCTCCCGTACTTGGACGATCTCTTGCTGTTGGCCAGCTGCCCAGAGACTCTTCACAGCCATCTGCAGATAACCATTGCCTTTCTACAAATTAACAGTTGGCTGATCAACTGGAAAAAAAAGTCTTCCCTGACACCCTCTCAAAGGATGGTACATTTGGGAGCCCTCCTGGACTCTTGAGTTCAGAGTATCTTCTTAACGGCAGACAAGATTTCAGCACTACAGCATAGACTACGCAGACTGCTTCACAATCGCAGTGTGTCGAGTCACTCTGCAATGCAGGCCTTAGGATCAATGGTGTCCACCTTTGATATGGTGGAGTTCGCACAGTTTCACTCCAGGCCCATCCAACACCTAAATCTTTCCAGGTGGAACGGGCTATCCCATCTGCTCAAATCCCAGACGATGAGCCTCCCCCAAGAGGTTCGCCTGTCCCTAGCCTGGTGGCTACAGACATTCCATTTGAACAAGGGTTGTCCCTTTTGGTCCTGGGCTGGGCTCTCCTCACCATGGACGCAAGCCTCCAAGGGTGGGGCACAGTAACTGGCCAGCAATCCTTCCAGGGCCGATGATCCCCAGTCGAGGCAGTGTTGCCAATAAACATCCTGGAACTTTGAGCCATCTACAGAGCTCTCACTCTGGCTCAGAATATTCTGTAAAACAGGCCAGTGCAAGTACAGTCCAATAATTCCATGGCTGTGACCTTTCTCAGTCACCAAGGGGGGCACTCAATCAGCCAGCAATAACATGTGTCCCGCATTCTCATCTGGGCTAACCGCAATCTTCCAGCCATCTCCGCAGTGTTCACCCCGGGGATTCACAATTGGGTGGCGGATTTCCTCAGCCATCACGACATGCATGCAGGAGAATGGACTCTACATCCAGCATCTAGTGGACAAATGGGGTCTTCCGGAACTCATGGTCTCCAGACACAAAAACAAACTTCCAATTTATGGAGCCAGAACAAAAGGATCCCGACACAGCCTTCATAGACGCATTGTTGGTAAAGTGGAACTCCCATTTAGCATATCTTCCCCCCCCCCAATATCCATGCTTCGTTGAGTGCTTCGAAAGTTCTGACAGGAGGAAGGCACAGTCCTGTTCATAGCTCTGGCCTGGCCCAGACGTCACTGGTACTCCAATCTTCAAAGACTCTCCATAGACATTCTTCTTCAGCTCCCTCTATGAGTAGACCTGCTGTCTCAGGATCCATGTTTCCATCCGGACCTAGCCCGTCTCTTTAACGGCTTGGCTATTGTGACGTCCCTCCTAACGACTAAGGGTTTTTCCAGCTCTGTGGTCCAGACCATGCTAAAGGCACGTAAACAAGCCTCAGCCAGGATTTACCACAGAATATGGTATACATATTTTCAATGAGGTGCTCCAAGAAACTATGACCCTCAGGTCTTTAAGGTTTCTAGAATTCTGGCCTTTCTTCAGGCTGCATTGGATCTAGGCCTCCGCCTAGCATCTCTGGAAGTGCAGGTCTCTGCTTTTGTTTATCTGGTTTCAGAGCAGAATTGCTCCTATACCGGATGTTCACACCTTCGTGCAGGGTGTTCTATGTATACAACCTCCCTTTGTCTTTGGCTTCATGGGATATGTCAGTGGTGCTCCAAGCACTTCAGGTACTTCCATTCGAACCCCTGGAATCAGTGGATGTCAAATGGCTATAGCATCTACCCGTAGGGTATTGGATTTATGGACGCTTTCATGTCGCTCCCCCTGTTCGATATTTCATCAGGACAGGGCTGTTCTTCGAATACACCCAGGCTTCCTTCCCAAGGTGGTTTCTCGCCTCACCTCCACCTGAATGAGGAAATTGTGGTCCTGGCCTTTAATTCACCAGACCTTTTGGCAGGTGAGGCTTCATGGGATGTGGTCCGTCCTCTAAAGATCTATTTGGACCATATTACTTCTATCAGGAAATCGGATTCCCTCTTTGTCCTATATGGATTCCACAAGAAGGGATGGCCAGCTAACAGACTCTGACTTGATGGATTTGCATGACTATTTTACAGGCTTGCATGCCTTCCTGCGCCGACTACAGTCTCTACTCATTCTATTCGCTCTGCGGGTCCCTCGTAGGCAGCCTGGCGTGGTGCCCCAGCTAAACAGCTATACAAGGCGGCCACCTGGTCTTCTGTCCACACCCTTCTTAGGTTTTATGCCTTTGATACATTTGCCTCAGGATGCTTCCTTCGGGTGTAGGGGTTCTCCTATCAGCTCAGGAGCGTTCTCGCTCTTGAACTTCTTTGGGATATCCCCAATGTCTCACTGTGGAGCCCTATGGACTTCGAAGAAAGAGAGTTAACCAAGGTAAGTTTTACCATCTCTCTCATATCTATCTATCTTCAAGCTGTTAGATTACCCATCATGTTTGTTTTCTAGGTTGATACCAGTTTTGGTGAATGGAATGAAATATTCAGAAATAGATATTATCTTGCTTAAGGTGAGTACTCTGGTCTAGTACAATATACGAATAATCATGGGAAACCCCACAAACCATGTAATCTGACTGGCAGTGTTAATTATGAGATGTGCATTGCCCATTATCCAGGGTGACGTAGAAGAGGATGAAGCTGTTCCTGATAGTGATCAGGACATACGGCCCCGATTCCACAGATCACGAACAGTGGCTCAGCCACATGAGGAGGATGGGATTGAGGAAGATGATGATGACGATGATGACCTTGATGATGATGAAACCATCTCTGACTGGAATATAAGTACGTTGGGAATGCAGTTACTATTTTATCATTTGTAAAATGATTACACTATTAAAATGCACTGTGCACTGACTGTAGGCGACTGAGGAAAATGGCTACAGATTTGATATACACGCCGTACATGATGCTAGTAAACTTGAGATTATGGTATATGTCAATTTTATGAACTGCTTATATTTATGGTATCTCAATACATTTGAAAGAAAGCGAATATGGTTGTCTCAGAAGCCACGTACTCCGCTTACAAGGCGCATGCTCCTTTCTTGTCTGCATAAGATAAAACAGCACTACAACTGAATAGAGAAGTCATGATTATAAACCTAGAAATATATCCATTTATTCCATAGAACATACACATAATAGTTCTAAAATATCAGGCCCACAGGGGGCAATAGCAGATGTTACTAATGAAATTATCACCTAAATACTCTTGTACTCTCTTCCAGGGAAGTGTTCTGCTGCAGCTCTTGATGTACTTGCCAATGTGTTTCGGGATGATCTTTTGCCACACATTTTGCCTCTATTGAAAGAACTTCTTTTCCATCCAGAATGGGTAGTCAAAGAGTCTGGAATCTTGGTTCTTGGTGCAATTGCAGAAGGCGAGTTCTTCTATTATAATTTTTTTTTTTTTTTAAGTATTAAGAAACTGGCTTCCTGTGTGCTTTTAAGACAAGGGCGGGGAACCTTTTTTTCTCCCGACGGCCATTTTGATATATATAACATTATTCGCGGGCCTAGTGCAGGCCATGCCCCCTCCGTGTGATGTCACATGGGTGGGTCCACAATCGCCGGTTATTACAGCAATGCCCGGAGCATCCTGAGGATGCTCCGGGAGCTGTAAGTGCAGCGGTGTGACCACTGCTGAATAGATTTTGGCTGCAGGGTGCTATTCTAGACATCCTGCTAGCCAAATGAGGCTAGCAGCAATAAGCTCCGAGGGCCAGACCGAATGATTCCGGGAGCCTTATATGATTCCGGGCCTGAGGTTCCCCATCCCTTTTTTAAGAGATCAATTCTTCACTAATTTATATCTGATAAATTTAATTTTATTCAATAAGAATTTTTGGGGATACATACAGCTTGTTGAAAATTCCCAATTTTTTTTTAACCATTTTATGAGCAACACATCTTTATCATATACAGAGCAGGGATTATGAGACTAAAGCTGGCATCCACTATACAATTTTCTGTCCAATCTGGCTGGTTGGAATGAAAACCTGGTAATGTATGGGAGCAAATGACAGTCGATCATATGGTTTTAAACACTGAAAAAAGGGCAAAAAAAATTGTTCAAATTGGTTAAATTCGTGCGTTTTAACCAATTTGTCTGAACAACCATTTTTGCCTATTTTCCAGTGTTTGTGAGCAAATGGACAATTGTCATTTGCTCCCATACGTTACCAGGTTTTCATTCCAACCAGCCAGATTGGACAGATATCTGACAGAAAATTGTAAAGTGGATGCCCAGCTTTACACACACTGTCGCCCTGTTAACCAGCTTGTTACAGCAGTAACAAGGTGTTTTATTTTAGAAATTGCAGAGATTTACAGCTCCGGAAGCTGTCATAAGTTTACGAATGCTGCTAACTAGCATTTCACTTACTCTTGAGTGTTAATGTGTAGTTATCCATATTTCCAACCTACACATCTCCAAAAACTTGCCTAAGAAAATCCTTTTTGCTTAATTGGCTTTTTAGTACTAACCTATACGTTAGTGCAGTGGTTCTCAAACTCTGTCCTCAGGACCCCACACTCTTTATGTTTTGCAGGTCACTCAGCAGGTGCACAGGTGTAATTATTACTCACTGACACATCTTAAAAGATCCACAGGTGGAGCTAACTAATTCACTTGTGATTCTGTGAGGAGACCTGGAAATCATGTACTGTTTGGTGGGGTCCTGAGGGCCGAGTTTGAGAACCTGTGTGTTAGTGTCTTAACAATATTGCTTTTTAGACTGACTTGTCACCAACTATAGCACAAAAAAAAACAGAATATACCTGGCGCCAATCTAATCAAAACTTTAGAATTTAAAAAACAATCAATTAATAATTGCTGAATCTGCAGCTCTCTAAGTGGGAGATCTACTCAGAACCTCCTGTCCTTATAGGTAAACTAGAAAAAACACAAGAGAAACCTCAGCGCTAATGAGCCAGAGAATCAAATATCAGTGCAGCAGTAATAGGTGATTGCCAACCTCACAAGCACAAACAATGAAGGAAAAAACTGCGCTCTGATATGTTGGAACATAGGAACAACACATGTATGTAAATGAATAAAGTTTAATACTTTAAAAGAATAAACAAACCTACACATAAAGGCACATAAAAATATATGACATAGACCACTGCTAATTAGCTCATGTAAAACGTGGTAAGCTGGAAAACGTAAACCATTCAAATTAGGGAGTTGATCAGGCTTCAATAATCTGTAACAATCTCCTAAAATAGATAAGGTGGTGGCTACACCATATCCCTAAATAAAGGTGGCTATAAACCCTTGTAGCAAAATACAGTAATAGAAGGCAATAGTGTAGCCTATAGCTAATTGATAGCTCTCCCCAGCAATATATCAGTATTAATGAACCCGTTGAAATAATATCGGTCAATAATATCAAAGACACAGGCAATGTGACAAGTCTTGGATGTAAATATGGAGGCTGAGCATATGTTCCAGAAATAGGTCTGTATATAGAATACAAATAAGTACCCTTATGAGCGGTTGAGAGTCACACAATGTTCTGCTGGGTACTTAGATGATAAGGAACAAAAGGTGGATACCTGTGAATAAAACCGTGCCGTCCCTTGATGGTCAAAGGAGACTGAGCTTAAACTAGCTCGGCGTGGTTCAGCAGGATAAGCCAGGAGTATTTGCGTCCGGCACGGCTGGATGCGATGCAGCACACTGTCCCTCCGTAGTCTGCATCAGTATCTGTCTGTATACTGACGTCCGTCTGGACCTCTGACCAGTAGTCACGTGGAAATAATCCCCGTCTGGGTTGGACATCGGTGAGTGCTGTAGGCAGGGGGAGCCCGCTATCGGCTCAGCTGTGAACAGGTCTCACAGAAGACAGTGCAGACCGGCTGTCAATGTATCAGCAGCGCCTGGTCTTGAATGGGGAGTAGCTCCAATAGCTGGTAGAGAGCAGCAATGCGTTTCGGCTACTACTGTAGCCTTTTTCAAGCTGGAATATACCTGGCACCAATCTAATCAAAACCTTAGAATTTAAAAAACAAATCAATTAATAATTGCTGAATCTGCAGCTCTCTAAGTGGGAGATCTACTCAGAACCTCCTGTCCTTATAGGTAAACTAGAAAAAAGAGAAAGAGAGCGCTGACATCAGCAATATTAAATATATATATTAATTTAAAAAAGCATAAAATTATATTATTATTACAATTAACATATAGCAGTTGCCGGCCAGCAATAATACAATCCAATAGTTAGTTATTTGTCTCCATCAAGTTAAATATACCACACACATAAATCTATAAAAGAAACTCCAAAGGAGTCAGTGTATATATACAGTATACCCCTATTGCATCTAAGGAGTGGTTTAATACTAAATCGAAAAATTATTATAATAATGAATGACTCTAATCTCAGAGAAAATAATGCCTATTCAGAACAAGCCATAGTTGGAATGTAACAAAGCAACATTATTCACTAATATTTTCAATTCTAAAGATACTCTTGTAGCAATATGTTGCTTTTCGCTCTGAGGTAGATTGATGCACAGTTTGTCTCCTGCTGTTTGATCTAATACAGATCGTTCTAATAGCACACCCGTTCTCCATGTGAAATGATTCAACTGCTTCACCTGTATAGCAGCTTAAAGCACTTTGTAGATTCTTATGGCAATGTGATGTTTTCGTTTTAGCTTAAATAAGGATAATGTTCATATATGAAAAGCAGTTAGCAGTCTCTTTTATAAATATGTAGACAGCTGTAAATTTGTAAACTTGCCAAAGATACTCTCTTTAACCCTGCAATATGCAGTTTTAATAAATGTCCCTCATGGCCATGTGGTGATAAAAGAGAGAAATAATATTAAAGTATTCTTTTACCAGGATGTTGAACCTGCAATTTTCAAAGATCCACCAGACGATTTGTCCGCTCCCAGCATCTGTGACTCTATTGCTCGTCTCTAGGGACTATAGTCCTCTGTTCCCTCTGAGCGTGTAGACGGCAGATATGGATCAGTAGCTGCCGGTGTCACCTGGCAGCCGGACGATGAGCCCGCTAATATGTGCTTCGGGCTAATGCTCGTCTCTAGGGGTTGGGGGATATCAATTCCCTTTAAGCATGTGGCAGGTTCTCCTGTTTGTGTGCATCAGTCTGTGTTCTGTGCTTATAAAGAGACCTGTAAAATGGGCCTGTTACCTTGCTACCTCTTGAACTGCTAAGCTTTTATATAGGGGTCATTCCATGAAATATAGGCCACGATACATGAAAATTAAATTGTATCTCAGCAGATGCCAAGACTTTTTCAACTTAATTTCTACTGATGAACTTAATGTAACTGTCAGTGAATGAGCTTCATTTTTGTGTTTGGTGCATTTAAACTTCTAAAAATGAAAATGTTACATGAGTCACATGGAATGACCCATAGAGTTTGTTTTTTTTATAAACAAATTTTTTATTGAAGTGTCAAGTGTCACATTTACAGATATCACAATGATACAAATGCAACGATCACAATAGTTGTACAATAGTGCAAATGGTGTACAATATTATCCAAACAGCAAAGAGGAGGACCATAAGAAAAGAAAATTAGAA
This sequence comes from Taudactylus pleione, assembly GCA_031769625.1. Taxonomy (NCBI): domain Eukaryota; kingdom Metazoa; phylum Chordata; class Amphibia; order Anura; family Myobatrachidae; genus Taudactylus; species Taudactylus pleione. Next base: position 7,114,975 of record JAUIMM010000331.1, on the reverse strand, counting down.
TAGTACAACAAATCATTGTAAGGACATAATAGAAATATAAATAAACTAGATAGCTCCCCCATATGTGCATATAAAAAGTTATTGAAAAGAAAAATCAATACTGCAATCTTATCGGAGGGTCATTAGCTGTAAGTTGTAACAGATACCAGGACGAGTTCTGTAGACTATTATGGATTAGGGAACGCATAGAAGTAGAAAGTGTCTATATAACTTTCCCACATAAGGAAAATTTTCCATAGATTTTTTTATGTATGAAATTGCTGACTAGTTTGGATTTGTGTAAGGTAATAACAGATGGATCTTCTCAATCAACACAATATAGGTTGGTTTTCATAAAAAGTGATTTCTGGACTATATTGCTTAATTTGCTTTTCTATTCCCATTGAGTGCTGGGAAAACATAATTCTTTCCAATGTCTTAATATGCCCAATTTTTGAAACCTGTAAATGTTTTGTTTTAGGTTGCATGCAGGGTATGATTCCATATCTTCCTGAGCTCATCCCCCACCTTATTCAGTGCCTTTCTGATAAGAAGGCTCTTGTACGCTCCATTACTTGCTGGACCCTTAGCCGCTATGCACACTGGGTAGTTGGCCAGCCCCCGGACATGTATTTAAAGCCATTAATGACAGAGCTGCTAAAACGTATACTCGACAGCAACAAGAGAGTACAAGAAGCTGCTTGCAGGTATGTTATGTTTGTATTTGTCAAAACAATTAGGGAATGAACTATCAACACTTTTTGATCAAATCCCCCATCTTTAGTGACTTGCATGGCAATTTACAATTCACCTGATGTAATAAACACATTGTCATGTCAACCTCTTCAAAAATGTCGTATTACAGCACGCATTGGCAGAAAACATTAATTTCTCCATTTATGACCTCTAGTGCAGGGAGAATTTAGGAAAGGTCATTTGCGAAATCACTATGAAAATCTCAGACTAATCTCCCTGGATTCCAGTGAGATTTGTGATATTTCCCATTCATTTCAATGGTCTCAGAAAGCCAACAAAAGGTCGGCATGAAAATGTACTTTTACTGGTTGGAGTATTTCCACTGATTTCTGTAGGCGTTGCCCAAATTCCAAATAAATGTATATAATATTTTACATTTTTCTTTTATTCTTCTGCACTAAATATCCATTGACAAGGAAGAACCTTGATCCTCTCTTCCGACATAAGTACAATTCAGGGATCATTTTGCTGTTTAATAGCTGCTCTTTTCAAAAGAAATGAGCTATTAACATCTATGTATGTTTTTATTATTTTAATACACTCTCATTTTAATCCTTCATAAGCCAATGTTCTCTATTACTGTAAAATATATTTTTCAGTGTTGCTATTATTATTTTTTATCCCCAATCTGTGTTGTAACTAACTAGGTGGAAGGTGAACCAGCAGCTCAGGAGACTAGCCGTGCTGCTATGGTTCCCCTTTGTCATGGTGTAACCTGGCGTGTTGCATGTGCACTCATCTGTCAAACCCTCTTGTCCCTAGTGCCTTTGCTACCTTAGAAGAGGAGGCGTGTACTGAACTCGTCCCTTACTTGGCTTACATCCTGGACACCTTGGTCTTTGCATTCAGTAAATACCAGCATAAAAACCTGCTCATCCTTTATGATGCCATAGGGACGCTAGCAGATTCTGTGGGGCATCATTTAAACAAGCCAGTGAGTATTAAATCCTTTGTCAGCTTCTGTAATGACAATATTTGTTTAAATGATTTCAGTTAATATTATTACTTCTGGGCAGTGGGGATTTGTTATATGCCAACAAAATACTTAACAAAGCTGAAGTCAATCAAAGGGGCCCTGACTACATATTTAGTATTTGTTACAGTGTATTGGTTCTTAGTTTGTTGGTAATGGCCTTATTCTGCCTTAGGAATATATTCAGATGCTGATGCCTCCACTTATTCAGAAATGGAATGTTCTAAAGGATGAGGACAAGGATCTCTTCCCTTTACTCGAGGCAAGTACTTTAGGTATTAGTAGTTTGAAGGATAATCTTGTTTAGATTTATACCTTTTTAAAGTTCACGTGACTTTGACTGCTATAAATTATCTTTTGATGTCCATCCCAGCAGCAAATAAAGCAGTGTGGGTTCAGTCCTCTTTGGGGAGGGCAGATACCTGGCCATGCGGCTGCCTCTTCTCCTCTTGGGACATTTGTCCCTGGGAACTGTACACGTGAGCAGTGGTTGCTCTGGTTGTCAGTATGCTGCTGATCAGAAATGCCTCAGTAAAAGGCTAAAAGCAGGAGTTCCCAAACTCTGTCCTCAAGGCTCCCCAACAGTTCAGGTTCTAGAGATATCCATGGTTGAGCACAGGTGACTTAAATAGTACCTCAGTCAATTCGCTTTAACCACCTGTTTTCAACAATGGATATCTCTAAAATCTGAACTGCTGGCGAATTTTACATTCTTTACAGCTTTTATATCTCCTTTGATTCAATTTTAAAGCTGCCCCTCTCCTACTATTGCTGCACTATAGTTCCCATGTTTCTCAAGTAGTCTAATGATATTGACTTGGGGCTAATTTGCTACATATGCTTGTAAACCCATCGTAATGCTTTCATATGTTTGTTTGTTTTTTTGCTCAATTTATTCATCTATATATATATATATATATATATATATATATATATATATATATATATATATATAGTGCACGTATTACATAGCACTTTGCAGAGTGCATTTTGTCATTCGCATCAGTTCCTGCCCCAGTGAGGCTTACAGTCCTATGTTCCCTGCACATAGACACACATGCGCACTAGAGGTTTTTTGGCAGAAGCCAATTAACATAATATGTTCTTGGAGAGTGTGACAAATCCCACAGTAACACAGGTAGAACATGAATACCCCTAACACGGGATTGGTTGGGAATTGAACTCCTGTCCTCAGTGCTGTGAAGCTATAATGCTAGCCACTGTGCCACTGCTGTGCTTAAGCAGGACATCTTTTATCGTTTGGTCAGACACATATACGTTTTGTTTGGATGTTGGATATAAAGAGTCTTTGAGGAATTCTTCTTTTCCTCACGGAATTCATCATCACATCTGCCCCCAACTCTACAGATAACATTGCCAGTCAGATAATGGTAAAAGTATAGTCTGTAGATCTGGAACTACTGTTGTAGAGAGAAAATGTATCTATCAGCACAATTGAAACAAGATTAACTATTGTATGGAAGGCAACATTTCCATTTTAAATGTAACCATGCAAATTGCCACTTTCTTGAGATTTTTGTGCCTCAAATCCCTCTTTAAATATTATGAAGGTTTGTTTTTTAGTTTTTGGCCCTTTATAGTCCCTATCGTTCTAATGTTCTAGGATGGTTCATGCACTAAATTGATATGAAATATATGGATGTGTTTACATTGCATTAAATTTAAACCACATCAGTAAATAAGCCTCTATCTGAAAATGGTCTATGTTTTGATTATTTTTCTAGAGTAACTTTCTTAAACTTAAGTGTTCTAGTTTAACTAAGACTTGAAAGCCGTTCAATCATTTTGTTTTCTTGTATAACAGTATGCCAATTAAAACCGTTTTATTGCAATGACTGCTTTGTGAGTGGTGATGCACATGTTTTAATTTGCCTTTAAACTGATGAAATCTAGTACAAAAATACTGCTAGTGTGGATTGTGACGTTAGAAATGTATATTGTGCTTTTATTTCAGTGCCTATCTTCTGTCGCTACTGCACTTCAATCTGGTTTCTTACCATACTGTGAACCTGTGTACCAGCGCTGTGTGAACTTGGTACAAAAAACTCTTCAACAAGCAATGGTAATGTATTGCACTTTTAATACCTGCACAAGAAATAAGGTGGCAGATTGTTTCCTTCTATTACTTCTCTATCTCCGTTAATATGTTTTACATAAGACTATTTTGCTTGCATTGCTAGACATTTTCGTTCTGTGTCCTCCAATAACCCTATGACTTGAGACACCGGGATAATCATTTTAACCCGGTGTCATTGTTGTGGAAAGTTGTTACATGGACGTTGAGGTGGGTCATTATGACCCCGGGTATATTTTATGCCCGATTTAAACATTTTTAGAAGGTTAGTATATTTGAAATAATGAACTAGTGAATGAGGTGCTTTGATAAAATAAGAAGTCATACAGGGGTATTCAATATGGGTGCGATAACATCGTTTTTGCGTTAATATCGGAGGTATGACGTCATTATCGCAGGTTTTACTTTTACACCGTATTCAATTTCAAAGACTTATCGCAGTTTTGAAAAGTCTTTGATAAAAAAAACGGGGATAAGTTTTCACCATTGAATAGGTGTCGAAAAAAGTGCAGAATTGGGGTTTAGGGGTGCAGGCTTAAAAAAAAATAGCCTGCACCCCTGGGAATGACATTTAAATAAGAACTGTCAAAAAAAGTTAAAAAAAAAAATAGGTACACCGCAAAAAAAATGTAAAAATTGGGGTGCAAAAAAAATAATGGGAAAAAATTGTTAAACAATAGGGAAATAGGTTCAGGGCTGTTCTGCAAGTATGCGGCAGGTGTTTTCTAGAATAGAATTATAGCGGCAGGTGCACAAATGCAGAATTTTTAAAAACTTACTTTAGGGACATAAAAATATGCTTGTACCCATTTTCATGTACCCCAAATTTGATGGGACCACTTAAAAAAACGAAAAAAATAACCCAAGTGCTCTTCTGCATCACTTCTTCAATGTCGGAAAAAACACCTGCTGTGGCTATTTAAATCCCCGACTTTCAATTAAAGGCTAAAACGGGGGTACCCATAGTGTTCCCCCATGTTTTTACTACTTTAGGGGGGTCTTACAATTTTTTTTAAGGAAAAATTTGTAACTTTACACAAATCCAACTTCGGAGTTTCCCTTTTCGTTAATTTTATATTGAATACGGGTATAAGCGGGAGCGCGCCCGATACTTTAACGCAGGTAAAAACTCCGATATGAAACGTTAACTTCGACAGTGAAGTTAACGTTTCATATTGAATATCCCTCATAGAGATTAGCTAATGGACATTTATTTATTTATTTTCCTACTTAGTTTTAAAAAAAAATCAACAAATTGTCAACTTCTGTGTTGCTAATATCTTATGAAAAAAACTTTTTATCTAAAATTAAACTTTTTTTGTTGACTTAAGTATGAGTTCTTTGAAGATTAAAACAAACAAAAAAAATTGTTACGCTGACATTGAGGTTGGGTCATAATAACCTTGGAGTTTTGTACCTGTCTAGTTCTCTGCGCTGATGCTGACTGAGTGATATCGGGAAACAGGTAGGGTAGGGGGTCTTAACTGCAGCTAACGTCGTATAACTAAGTAAAAAGATTTACATAATTTAAAACACCCAGGGTCGTTATGACCCAACCTCAATGACACCAGTTAAGAAAAAGTATGAGGCTCTGTAGCTCCAGGTAGCTTTTAAGTGTTCCATTACTATTGTATATAGAATTTACTTGTCATATATGTTTAATAGAAATTGTACAGGTTGCCAAACTCTATCCAAACCATTGTGTTTACCTGGCTATATGTTTTGTAACCATGCTTAATAAACCTTTGCAATATCCCCAAAAATGAACACATAAAAATAGAGCCTCTAAATAGAAGTCAGAGCTGTTTTGGCACCTTGATTGCACCTATATATTTAGGTTGTTGAAATTAACACACTGTGCATGGAGTCCATGTCACATGATGTTCTATGGGGCCAAAACAGTAGGCTGGTGGGTAATGACATTTGTGGTTTACTTTTGTAATACTGTGAGTATGCAATGTAATAACCGCCTTCGCTGCGGGAGACGAGTTGGGCTCGTCATACGCCTATACCTGAAAACTGCAGCAAAGTGTTCTCCCGCCGGCACTTTTCAGCAGGAGGGAAGTCCCGGGAATCAGTGGGGCCGTTCCGGAGCAGTGACGTTGGCAGTTTAAAGTGGGGAATAAAAAAAAAAGTATTGTCAGAGAAGGGGGGCTCCCCAACGCTGGCACCTAGAGAGTTGAGAGCACCCTTGTTTGTTAGAGAGGAGTCCCCTCTCTTAAACTAGGTACCCCAATAGAAGTTGTGATAAGTGTGATCATCAGACGTTAATTCTGTACATTGCTGAAAAAAAAAAGTCCAGAGATGGGAGACAATATCGTCCAACCTGGCTTCCAATTCTTAAGTAGCACCCATTTTCAAATGATGGGTCCCCTTAGTACTTATTGTCTGGTGACAATGTTGTCCTGCTTTGCAGAGAATGTATGGTTTTCATATATGGATGGAGGGTAGTATGTGTCCTCTCACCCCCATAATGACAACAGCAACTGTGTAGTCACCCATATTTGAAAGAGGGGAGTCCACTGTTTCAAATTATGTGGCCCACTAGTGGCTATCTCCTGATGATCACTATACAGTCTAGCCAAGTGCTATTGAAGAAAACAGTTTTACATTGATAAAGGAAGGGCATATTTTGCCTACTCACCCATACTGGCCCGCACACACTTGGGGCACACTCTCTTGAGGTGTCTCCTTTCAAATGAAGTTTCCCCTTAGTAATTGACTGGTGATTGCCAGATATTGAGGCAGATGTATTAAGCTCTGGGAAGTGATAAAGTGGAGAGTGATAAACGACCAACCACTCAGCTCCTAACTGTCATTTTTCAAACACAGCCTGTAACATGACTCTGTGCGGAAGTAATGTTTTGTTTGGTATACAGCCTGTAACGTGACAGTTAGGAGCTAAGTGGTTGGTCGTTTATAACACTCCACTTTATCACTTTCCAGAGCTTAATACATCTGCCCCAATAACTGAAACCGTACACACACAAATTAAATTTTCCACAGAGGGGGGATCTGAAACCCTTAACTTCCCCATGTTGTGTGAAATAAAATAAAATGGTCCCCTTTTTAATGCAATAGGTGTTCTAGCTTGTAAAATGGTAGGCCTTATTGGGCTACCATATTTTTCCTACACATAGAAAACATTTAAATCGAGACATTCGAGGTTCAGATTTCTCTATCAATCTACACTTAAAATCCTGCCATTTACTATTTTGTAACACTGGATTATTGGATCAGCCTAGTCCGATGAATGTAGAGGCCTTTAATGCCGCAGTTAAATCCATGCTGCTGATTAAGGACACTGATTCCCAGCCTCAGATGTCATCACCCCAATTCCGCCTCCAAAATGAGGAACTGGTTTCTTCACCAATCTCTTACTTGTGCAGAAAGCAGACCGCTCTTTTTACCTCATCCTGAACCTAGTCTATCTCAGGGTACCCAGGTTCAGGATGGAATATCTTAAGTCAGTCATGCATTCCTTGGAGCCAGGGGATTAATGGTGTTTCTGGATGTCAGTGACACTTATTTACATATTCCCATCTGGGAGGACAATCAGTGCTTCCTGTTCTTTGCAGTCCTTCCGTAGCATCAGCAGTTTTGGTCCTTGCCCTTTGGATTGCCAACAGATGCTCATATTTTCAAATAGGTAATGTCTGTGATGTCGGCTGTCCTGCGGCTTGAGGGCGGCCAGGATATTCCCTTACCTGGACCTTCTCCTTCTTGTGGCACCATCGCCAGTCTCCTTGCAGGAACATATCCAGTGGGCGGTTCAGGTCCTTCTGCCCCACAGCTGGCTCCTAAATTGTACTATTTGAAGTAACTGTACAAAATCGTTCCAGCAATATATGATGTATTTGCCTCTAGTCACATTTTTATAAAATTCTGTGTTGGTTGGTTATAGCAAGATGAAACTTTTGTGTAAACTCCTCATTTCAGATGCACAATGCTCAGCCAGACCAGTATGAGTCTCCAGATAAAGATTTCATGATTGTGGCGCTAGATTTACTGAGTGGACTGGCCGAAGGCCTTGGTGGTAACATTGAACAACTCGTGGCACGGAGCAACATTCTTACCTTAATGTACCAATGCATGCAGGTAATTTAAATGGTTGAATTTAACCATATATATTTTACTGAAAAACTTTGGTTTACCCCACAGGGAAAATGCAGAATAACAAAGTAGTGCACTTCATCTTTCAGTGGTGCAGCATAGAGGTAGCGGTGAGGGGTGTTTCTGTATAAACATTTACATCCATAGTTCTGTACTGTTCCATTATGTTCTGTGGTAAGAGTGGCTTAATAGTGTGCAACAACACTGAGTAATGTATTATATATGTAATATAATCTGCAAATACTGTTTTTTCTTTTCTCCATAGGATAAAATGCCAGAGGTGCGGCAGAGCTCTTTTGCTTTGTTGGGAGATCTGACCAAGGCCTGTTTTCAACATGTCAAGTCTTGTATCGGTGCGTATACAACTTAATGCTCTGTGTTTATATTTTACCTTAATGTCATGTAGCTGTGAAATAGTTTGATAAATGTAATTAACCTGTACACTTCTATTTTCCTACTTTAGCTGACTTCATGCCCATTTTAGGAACAAATTTAAACCCAGAATTAATTTCTGTGTGCAACAATGCTACCTGGGCAATCGGTGAAATCTCTATACAAATGGGTAGGTTTATTTTTGTTTTGTCCTTTTCATGAGTTATCAAATGTAATAAACTCACCCATTGGCTGTATGCCATAATAATTCCATAATTTGGGGTGCAGACTCGCATGTAATGTAGAAGTACTACTCCTCTTAGTTGGAGCAAACGGACCAGCATAGGATCTTTAGAGAGTCACTTACCTCTCTCTATTTTCTTTTTTTGTCTAAGAATCTATACTCCCCTCTTGAAAGCACTGTATATTCTTTCTAAATTGACCACCGTGTCTGGAATTTAGAATAAAACTAAAATGTGTTTCTAAAATGATAGCTGATCGTTTTCAGGGTTTGGTACGTCCTGAATTGTGTTAGAAACTGGAGTAGCAGACCGACTAGGAGTAACACCTCTTTCTACCTTTGCTGCTTACGGACGCCTTTGCTAATCCGAATATTTATGCAGTGCGATAATCGTTGTATTCCATCTTGTCTATATGGATATAAGTGTCATCTTTGCTCTTTGTATTGCATCAGACCTTACATTATCTGTGTACATGTCCTACTTGCAGTGCCAGAAATATGAGTGCATGTTGACATCAGTCTCTAAATTTATATGAGCGTACGTGAGGCAAGAAAATATTCCTGTCAGTTGTAGCTCCCACAGCTCATTTTAGGCAAGTAAAGGGAATTTTGACTCTTCTGTGAATGAAATATGCCTTTTAGTCTCTTTCATGAATTGGCTGTGCAGCATTACCTCGTACCTCATCTCTGAATCTGCTAGCGGTCTCTGGACTGAGTTATATGCTTAAGTTTTTCATGGAGTCATTTTATGGTACTTTACCATAAAATGATTTAATTACATTTAGTTGTAACAGTGCAGGTTTTTTTTTCTGCTAATCTGACCTGTTGTTCATTACTAGGAAAATTATTAAAAATTACCCCATTCTGAAACTGATGAAATTTTTATACACCGTTCAGTTATGTGACTTAAAATTTTACTTTTATTTCTATGAATGATTATTTTAGTTTTTTTCTTTAGTTTATTTTGTGAAAAATTGAAACTCATTTAAAGAGTTGTTTTCAGCAACAACGCAGTTCTTACTAGGGTTATCTCTTTTTAGAAACGGACGCTTTGCTAAAGATGCTAGCTTGTCTGCTAGGGAACTTCAGTTTCGTTGATGCCGACAGGAGCTGGGCCACCATTATAACGGGGCTGCATTAAGTAGCCCAAGCTTTTATTTTATGATTTAATTTACTTCTATTTTTTTACTATAACGGGCGAGCAGCACCAGACTGTCCTCCAGACGTCTGTGCTGCCGCCTCATCACCCCTCCGAGGCGTGGTGACTCCAAGCCTGTACTAGATACTCCCGGCGGGGCTCAGAGAGGGACTAGCTAGCAGGTTTCTCGGACCCCAGTCTGCAGCCCGAAATTCAGGGGACAGGTAAGGCAGAACCCCGTTCGCGCGGACCCGCATTGTTGCACAGTCTTGCCTACGGTCTCAGGAGACAGACCGGAGGCGCGGATGTGGACACTGGTGCGCCCACGACTCTACTAGACCACCGGGGCATATAACATACTTGCGCAGGGCGTATGTAAGGAGGCTAGGGGACCCGGTGATTAATGTCAGCAAGGGGAGAAGGCGCTCTCCCTGCAGCCCCTCCCCCAGTCCAGGGTGCCATTCCACTGAGACATGCGGCAGCCATTTTGTGGCTGTGGCTGGCAGATGATAAAATAACAAGCAGCCTGATGCTGCTCCTCCTACTCTGGTGTCTTGTAAGTCTTGTTCTGTGGGCTTATCCACAGACTACCTCATTCCGGATGGTCTCTCTATTAATTGTTACACAGCCCCAGGCCCATCAGCCATGGCATCTCTTTTTCAGGACCCACCCTGGGCTGTCTTTTCACAAATGCTGGCAAAACTTGCGGACCAAGTAGCCGTCCCTATGGTCGCTCCCCCTATGGGATGGCCACAGCAGGTACTCCTTGCAAATCCTTTGTTTGGGTAATACCTCTCTGGTTTTTCAGCAAATGCTGCAAAAAAAAATGCCTTTACGTTACTAAACATACTATATCTTGCCAATCCACACAGTTATTTGACTCCGAAATATCTGGGGAGATACAGAAGATGCACATCTCTCTCACTCTGACTCCGTCTCAGGAGAAAAGGAGCCCCCCTCAAAACTAAATATACCTGCTCTTGCGAGAGCTGTTAAAACTATTCTAAAATAGAAGAGGATGAACCTGCTTCTACGAAAAACACACACTTTTTAAGTGACAAAAGATTGTTTTACCAGAGTTTCCTCACTCTGACCAGCTATCTGATCACATAAGTGAAGCTTGGAATATGCCCGGTAAAAGGTTCAGCTCCTTTTACCCTCTTCCAGCTACTGATTGTACTAAACGGGAACTTCCCCCGACAGTGGATACTCGTAACACGTCTGGTTAAAAATGCCTTACCCATTCATACTGCAACCTCCTTGAAGGAGACTACATATAGACGTATAGAAGCTTGTCATAAATCTATATACTCTTACAGGAGCTATTACTCGTCCTGCTAGGGCTACGGCCTGGATGGCAAAAGCCATTGAGAGTTGGGCAGAGGTCCTAGAAAAGATAAAAGAAAGGGAAAATAATATGAATATATATCTATATATATATATATATATATATATATCTCTAAATACAATAAGGAAATTCACTAGAGAAAACTACAAAATAATAAATGCACTTAATGTTCAGCCTCACCACTACTTTTTCTAATTTTTCCAACCAAAATATAATGTGGGAAGTAGCTGCTGGGTAGCAGTCTCCATCCCTTGAAACCTTACAGTAAACATTGTGAAATATATATATATGAAAAGAACTAGTAGGAGACACTATTATAGATAGATAATGCTATAAGTATTTAGTTTGCATTCTGTTACAGTATAATAAAGCCGCAATATATGCAAAAATAAATATTGCTTAAAAGTAATGAAAATGGTACCAAGAGAATACTAGACCAATAATCTAAACATAATTTGCTATTTATATTATGTTTAAAGAATAACAATGCCAGACTAATTCTGTAATATACAAAAAAATGATCTCAGTTAAACAACATTTATGGAATAGGAAAAATATAATTACTCGTCAGACCGAATCAGACTATTTCTGTTGCATTTCTCATTTAAAAATAATCTGTGGAACACAGAGCAATGCATTTAAATCATGGGATCGTTGGAAGAATCTTGCTGAGGCCGTTCACTGGTAGACGGGCCAATAAAACAAAGTGTTTACACAGTATTCATGTGACAAAGCCAACGGTGCTCAGAAACAATAATGAAATGTACAATGGGGGGGCTTGGGGCAACGAGAGGGCTGAGTATCAAGACAGAATGTGGAGGCAGATTAACAGTGCGGGGCAGAGAGCACCCATATAAAAATGAAGTGAATAGTTGTAGCCTTGGAGCAGGTTTCTTCATAATAAACAGATACAACAACCCACTGTCCACATGTAAATGGGGGTAAGGAGTCACATGTAAATGGGGGTAAGGAGTGTGCAGCATATACGTTGATACATAACGCCCCTCGTGATGTAGGTCTGGAATTGTAAAAGATTAAGAAGCATGGCTACCCTCAAAACTACTTAATACTAAATGTTGGGAGGATGGCAGGGCAAAATTAGCACCGGTATCCTGAGAAAGGTATGAAGGCATAGTTACAGACTCAAAGTTCAAGCAAAGTGGGCAGATGAATGAAACTCGGAGTTACCTTGTAACTGAATTGGAATAGCTGGACAAGGGGCTTGGGCATTCAATGGGACTGGGCAAGGGTCTATAAGAGACTACAAACTATTAAACCAATTATCTAGGTAGGGTATCAGGGTCTTCGATAATTCCAACGCCAATTGAGTAGCGAGCGCTGTAGCATCAAATTCTGAAAATGTGACATCCTTTTGCTGGTAAAACAAAGGAGATGGGGAGGGATAGATCCCACAAAGTGCTAGACGGCAGGGCTACAGCAATATTCAACGATATATTCACATAAGGAAATTCTAGTCAATATATCCGGAAAAGGCGCACAGTTACAGAGACCTTCAATCAAATACTATGTAGTAATATTGTTGAATTACTACTTGTGTTGCAGCAGAATTTAGCAGTGCAATCACAGTGAAACAAACACACACAGTATGCAATCTGAATAGTGAATCACACTAAATTAAATAAAAGTAAAACACAACTCTTCTGTCTCCAGATGCAAAATGAGATATCTTAATTTGTCAATAAAATAAAATGTATTTATTTTTATTTTTTTCAAAGAGGAAAAAAAGGAGACAAGAGGGGAAAGACAGGTAGGGTAAGGGTGGGACAAAGAAATTAGAAGAGAGGTGAAAAGGAAAAAGGGAGCAAGAGAGTGGGAACAGACAGGGGAGAGATACAAAGCCACCAGTCCCTAAAGAGTTGGTGGAGGAAGCCTGGCAGACAGACCACTCAGCTGGGAAATGACAGAAGGTGTTCCCAAGGGAGAAAGCAGGGGCAAGGCTTCAGCAAACCGTGCAAGGACGCAGGCACACTCAGCCGTGGAGCTCCCTTTGATGAAGCGATAGGCAACTGCAGATCATGCCTGAAGACCAGCCACCGAGCCCGAGGTGTCACGATCCCCCGACCTCAGGCAGCAGAATATGTTCAGGTAAGCAGAAGGGCTGTGTCGCACTTCACTCTTGGATCTCTGCGGGGATGACCGGCACCACGGAGAGAGACCACAGCGGGAGGTAGAGGCAGGGAAACCGGCACTCTGGAGACAGTCGCAGGGCAGGTAGTTCAGCAGCCCAGGAGCTCCAGACAAACTGGAGTGACCAACAGGGTACAGAAGTCACTATTCGTTGGCAGTGTAAGGTGAGTCAGAGTTCCGCAGGTATGAGAGCTCCAGAAAACACCTTACCGATGATGGCCACGTTCCCAGATGCAGGAGGCACGGCCGCACGGTATGTATGCCCGGTGCAGGGGGGACAGATCTTTTGCGGGCAGCACCGCCAGTAACCAGTTCCAGGAGGAGGACCGAAACCCAGACAGTCGAGTGGAGATTCTAGCCGGCCCCCACCGGTAGGAAAAGGCAACCTGATGTGTGATCTGGCGTCGGAGGCTGCACAGAGGTACTACTCTCGACCACCAGGACCACCGATCACACCAGCTCATAGCTAGAAGTAGAGGAGTGAAAGGGAGAAATTCTCAGTTAATCCCAGTTTTCGCGCCCAAAGATGGCTACGGGCGGTCATACAAGCCGTACTCCTTGTAGGCTTGACTCCAGTGCATAGAGAGTGACTCCAGACCTAAGAATAGGGTCAAAGTTCTTGCTAAAGTATTAATATAGCTGAGGTATTCAACTAAAGGTATTCTTTTAGGGTAGAAGCCCGATGTTTTTTTTTTTTTTTATCAATTAAAACTAGCAAGGTCTGGAGTCCATGTAAACAGCGGCCACTCTAGGTGCCCCGCCCACCGGACTCTCCTTTTCTTAGGTTTTATGCCTTTGATACATTTGCCTTACAGGATGCTTCCTTCGGGCATAGGGTTCTCCTATCAGCTCAGGAGCTTTCCCGAGCGTTCCCACCCTAGAACAACTGCTTTGGGACATCCCCAATGTCTCGCTGTGGAGCCCTATGGACCCTGAAGAAGAAAAGGAGAGTTATGGGTAAAACTTACCTTGGTTAACTCTTTCTTCGAAGTCCATAGGGTACTCGCCCTGAAGCTCCTAGCTTTTATGGGTTTCTTCTGGTCACTTGTTTCCTTCTCTGTGTGAGTGTGATTCCACAGTGTACCAGTCTTTCTTCTCTCCTATCCTGCTCCTGCCTGGGGCTTGTTACAAAACTGAAGTGCCCCCAGTCTATGGGCGGAGTATAGGCGGAAGAACCAGAGCATCACCGGATTGAAAAGCTTTGCTGTTGGTGCCCGGTCCTCCAGTTCCCACCTACACCCCAATGTCTTCCTGTGGACCCTATAGACTTCGAAGAAAGAGAGTTGACCAAGGTAATTTTTTTTTTTTTTGTTTAAACAATACTCTCCCTTTGTTTTTACAAAAAAAAAAAAAACAGTTCACAAAATAGTAAGACGTATGCGTATAGGTCAAACATAACATAACCAGCGTTTACATTGAGAAATATTATACAATAGACATGCTATAGCTATAGTTTTCAAAAGCGCACATTGCATAATCAAAGTAACAAACATATAAAATACAAAAAGAAAGCAGATTTTAGAAAATAGTCGAGCATAAGACATACACAATGTACAAGCACTCATGTAGCTCAAGACTTGTGTAATAACCAGGTAAATATACAACGCTCGAATACGTGAGCAGACAATTTACACAAATAAAGATGAGAAAATAAAGAAGAAAAAAAGGAAGAGAGGTATCTGGCGCTCACCCATCGGGCAATGTGATAGGAGGATCACCTAAGAGAATTGGGGTTTCGTAAATCGCATACTGTGATAAGTCTGAGATTGTGTACACTGCCAACATTTATTTCTGCCTTTTATAATTTTGCCCTTCATCAGAAGGAATCCAAGCTACAAACTTGGGTATCATGCAGGCCGTGAAGTGTTTTGTTTTTTTTCTTCTCCTCTTGGTTTTACACAATAGTAGCCAAAATGATGACCTGATGCAGATTAATTCCTTTTCTAATTCATCCATTGGGAGATGCTAGATACTTTAGGGTGTAGTGACTGGAGCTTCAGCACTTTACATTTACCGGCAAAATACAAAAGTTCATTCCCCTCCTATATCAACCATTGGCTGCATGGGAACTAGTTCAGATTATTCTGACCATCACCACTTCTAGGCTATGGAAGCAATTGTTTATGGGGATTCTGCATTCTTTGATGGCGTCTAACTGAGCTTTCCTTCTAAGTTAGGGAAAGATGACGGAGGGCTCTATGACAAACAGGTTTTCTCTTGCTTTAAATGGGACTCCAGTAGGAAACTGGGTGTGACATTTAGGGCATGCTGTCAGGCAGGCGCTGCGTGTTGGAGGGAATCTAAATTCTGAAAGAAAAAAAAAAGAAACCTTTTTTTCTTTCCGCTTGCTCAGTTGGAGGACCCTTTATACTCGAACGAGAATACTGTGAAATTTGAATAACTGCCTAAGGTGGATCCCACCTTAAGTGTCCCTTGTAAAGCCACCTCTTCGGTTCCAAAGACTGCTACCTTTTGGGGATAGTGTGGATAGAAACAGAGGCCTCCTTTAAGACTGTTTATATTATGTCAATGGTCACCTATTAGACTGTTTGGTCAGTCTAAAGCATGCGGCTCAAATAAACATTTTATGCGGCCTGACTGTGTGGGCCCAAATACATATATTATGTAGCCCATCCGGTACCTGTGTGGCTGATCTTCATTCTCCCTTCTCTGATCAGCCGGCCTGGCTGCTGCGATCGTAGCTCTGCTCCAATCAGGCAGTGTTGCTGTAGTTAAAAACATGGGCGACGGGGGAGCTGCTGCGCATGCCCACCTACAGCAGCCCCCCCCCTATAAGCCTTTGCGGAGTCGTCAGTCATCACGGACTGTTCCGCCTCCAACCTGTCTGCAGTGCATTTTTAAAGAACAGGTTAAATTCTGCGCTCCCAAAATTCTGGAAAATGCTGCTCCATTAAGGTGTATACACACGTAAAGATTTTCTGTCCAACCATTCAACTAGTTCAGGAGTTCCCAACCACGGTCCTCAAGGCACACTAACAGTCCAGGTTTTAAGGATAGCCATAGTTGAGCGCAGGTAACTTAATTATTTTTTTTTATATAACCATCTGTGCCTAAGCATGGATATCACTAAAACCAGGACACTTAGTGTGCCTTGAGGACTGAGGTTGGGAATCGCTGAACTAGATGGTTGGAATGAAAATCTGGTAATGTCTGGGAGTAAATGATCAGCAATTTGCTCCTAAATGCCAGAAAACAGATGAAAATGGTCGTCAGACAAGTTTATTAAATGTTTGATCTAAACAATTTGTTCAAACAGTTTTTGTCCATTTTCCGGCGTTTGGAAGCAAATTGCTGATTGTAATTTGCTTTCATACCTTTCCAGATTTTCATTCCAACCAACCAACTAGTTGGATGATTGGACAGAAAATCTGTATGTGTGTATGCAGCTTAAGAATGTTGTTCTCACCACATATACAAACCTTACACGAGTAAAAATACCAAGCGCAGTATCCTTTAGGGTACCGATCATTACATAAATGTCCACACACTTGAAACAGCTGTAAGATAGTCCATAAACACTGAGGGTCCTCCTAATTTTCTTTCTTATTCCTCCAAGAGAAGAAAGAGCATGAACCATAACTTAAGTGGAATTGTAATATTCCTACTCGCATCTAGGGTTAGAATGTCCGTCTCCCTTCATTTTTCCAGTCTGATAAAATCTCTTTGATAGTTCTATGCTGGTCATTTGTACCTTCAAAGATATTTAGAAGAAGGGATATCCCATAGTGTAATTCTTAAACAATTTATTACACATATATACACACACATACAAAATGCCCGAGTACCAGAATGGGCCTTCAGACCAAGGCAGGATGTAAAGGCATAAATCAGTGGTCCTATAATCCGGATTTGGCGCACCTCAATGTGATGCCTCTCAATCCCTGTCTGAGTTCCCAAACGGCCACGGTCCTTTCCAGTCACACTAACTCTCTTCGGCAGGTTGCCTTTGTCAAAGTGTAACTGGTAAGCATTCCTTCTGGTTTTAAATAGCCATAATAATGACCCCACCCTCTCATATGATTAAGTGGGTGTTTCCCATAAAATCTTAATGGCGGCGGGTACGTAGTCATGCTCTGGAAATGACATCTCTAGTTCCATGTGCGTCTATTTCCGGCACAGCTTGTCTTACCCTAGGATGCTCCCCGCCGGAAAGTAACATCCGGAGGGTAGCGTCTCTTCCGCGTCTCTTCCGGCCCTTCCCTGCACAAACAGTCAAACGCAGCAGCCTGCCCTGCAGCGTGCACACCGACAGAAGTCAAGAGGAGGAGCCAGCGCCGGCCTGCCAATTATGACTGTCAGATTAGTGTGACAGTCAGTAAGTAAATGTATACTGGGTTGAAGCTGAAGAGACGGCTAGGGAATCTGGGTAACGGTGAGGCTGAGACAAGAGGGGGCGGGGTGGGGGGCATAGTCTTGTTCAGTGCACATGTGTGGAGAGGGGGTCTGGAGCATATTGTTGGAGGGGGAGGGCTGGAGCATATTACTAGGAGAATGGCGTTGGTGTTTGTGGAGCATATTATTACAAGGGGGCTTCTGAAGCATATTATAGTATTATGTCATGGGGATGGGGTCTGGAGCATATTATTGAGTGAGGATGCCTACATATTATATTTTGTCATGTGATTGAGATAGTCGGGGTCGGCAAGGACCCAGCGTGTTTTTGGTCACATCGTGCAGAAAGTCTGCTTATGGATAGGCCCCTTTATAGTTTTCTGTAAAGACCATAGGGCCCACCTTTTCAAACCTTATTGCTATGGTTTATCTATGTAGGTTTGCGGATCATGGATGTAGCTTCTCTTTGTGGTCTATTTACTAAGCTTTGTTAGGAGATGAAGTGAACGGTGATAAGGTAGCAGCCAATCAGCTCCTAACTGCCATGTCACAGGCTGTGTTTAAAAAATAGCAGTTAGTAGCTGATTGGCTGGTACCTTATCACCGTTCACTTTATCTCCTAACACAACTTAGTAAATAGACCCCTCAGTTATCTGTAAGTTCTCCCTGGCAGCGAGAGCTGTGTAACTAGGATAGGAAGGAGCGTTCTTTGCTTGTAGGTGCAGGACATAGTCAGGTGCATAAATATTGGGACATTGACAGAATTTTCATATTGTGGCCTCTATTCACCACCAGAACAAACAAGATGTGCTTTAACTGCAGACTTTCAGATTTAATTTGAGGGTAATTACATCCAAATCAGGTGAATGGTGTAGGAATTACAACGGTTTCTATATGTGCCTCCCACTTTTTAAGGTGCCAAAAGTAATGGGACAAACTAAACCATCCTAAATCTAACTTTCACTTTTTAATACTTTGTTGCAAATCCTTTGCAGGCAATTACAGCCTGAAGTCTGGAACTCATAGACATCACCAGACGCTGGGTTTCATCCTTGGTGATGCTCTGCCAGGCCTCTACTGCATATGTCTTCAGTTCCTGCTTGTTCTTGGGGTATTTTCCCTTCAGTTTTGTCTTCATCAAGTGAAATGCATGCTCAATCGGATTCAGGTCAGGGGATTGACTTGGCCATTGCATAACATTCCACTTTTTAGCCTTAAAAAACTCTTTGGTTGCTTTTGCAGTATGCTTCGGGTCATTGTCCATCTGCACTGTGAAGCGCCGTCCAATTTCTGAAGCATTTGACTGTTTATGAGCATATAATATTGCCCGAAACACTTCAGAATTCATTCTGCTGCTTTTGTCAGCAGTCACATCATCAATAACTACAAGGGAACCAATTCCATTGGCAGCCATACATGCCCACGCCATGACACTACCACCACCATGCTTCACTGATGAGGTGGTATGTTTTGGATCATGAGCAGTTCCTTCTACATACTCTTCTCTTCCCATCACTCTGGTACAAGTTGATCTTTGTCTCATCTGTCCATAGGATGTTGTTCCAGAACTGTAATGGCTTTTTTAGATGTTGTTTGGCAAACTCTAATCTGGTCTTCCTCACCAATGGTTTACATCTTGTGGTGAACCCTCTATATATTCACTCTTGTGAAGTCTTCTCTTGATTGTTGACTTTGACACATATACATCTACCTCCTGGAGAGTGTTCTTGATTTGGCCAACTGTTGTGAAGGGGTTTTTCTTCACCAGGGAAATAATTCTTCTGTCATCCACCACAGTTGTTTTCTGTGGTCTTCCGAGTCTTTTGGTGTTGCTGAGCTCTCCGGTGTGTTCTTTCTTTTTAAGAATGTTCCAAACAGTTGATTTGGCCACACATAATGTTTTTGCTATCTCTCTGATGGGTTTGTTTTGATTTTTCAGCCTAATGATGGCTTGCTTCACTGATAGTGACAGCTCTTTGGATCTCATATTGAGAGTCGACAGCAACTGATTCCAAATGCAAATGTCACACCTAGAATCAACTCCAGACCTTTTACCTGCTTAATTGATAATGAAATAACGAGGGAATAGCCCACACCTGTCCATGAAATAGCTTTTGAGTTGATAGTCCCATTACTTTTGGCCCCTTAAAAAGTGGGAGGCACATATAGAAACTGTTGTAATTCCTACACCGTTCACCTGATTTGGATGTAATTACCCTCAAATTAAATCTGAAAGTCTGCAGTTAAAGCACATCTTGTTTGTTTCATTTCAAAGCCATTGTGGTGAATAGAGGCCAAAATCTGAAAATTCTGTCAATGTCCCAATATTTATGCACCTGACTGTAGATTAATGTCTGTGTCCTGCATTAGCTTCAGAGAAAAGGAGAGAACGACCTTTTAATTTGTGTTATTCCTGCATATTTGATACAGTTGCACTGTGAGCTATCAATAAAAACTGCTCAGTGAAGGAAATACTTGCTTTGGATGTAAAAGGGCTTCCATTTTGTACATTTTATTTTTCACAGGGGTGGAAATTGTGCTATTTATTGGATTACAGTACTTGTATTGCTTTGAGCATAAAATGTTTTTGTAGTCAAAGTTGTATATACTGTTTTTGACTGAAACTTTGTTTTGTTTTTTAGGAATTGAAATGCAGCCTTATATTCCAATGGTGTTACACCAACTAGTAGAAATCATTAACAGACCCAACACACCAAAGACACTCTTAGAGAATACAGGTACCACTTGCCAGCTGTTTGTGGAAGACACAGATACCGCATTCATTTCCTGAAGAGTTGGAGTTGCTGTTCTATCTGCCATGCTTATGTCACATGCTTTCAAATATGCCAAATGTCTACAAGCCTCTGCATTTACACATCACTGTCAACTCCTTACTCCATGTCCCGAGTGTATTCTAAGTAAATATGAACAAACCCCTGACAGATTTCACAACTCTCCATTAAACGGTTATAATATAAATAATTGTAGCAATTATTCTATTTTTACTACAATAACCCAAATGTATAGTATTACATTGTGATCTTAAGGAGCCTTTTTTGGCTCAGCATATTTTCGGATGAAATTATGTCTCCAGTTTCGCAATCAAAATGTATTGTATTTTTAGTTTAACTGGCATAGGATCTTTACAGCACTGACTGGGTGCATTGTCATAGATTAAGGGGTAAATTTACCAACGTGAGTTTTTAGAAGTGGAGATGTTGCCCATAGCAACCAATCAGATTCTAGCGATTATCTTCTAGAGCACAGGTTCTCAAACTCTGTCCTCAGCACCCCACACAGTGCATGTTTTCCAGGTCTCCTCAGAATCACAAGTGAAATAATTAGCTTCACCTGTGGATCTTTCAAAATGTGTCAGTGAGTAATGAGTACACCTATGTACCTGCTGGGTCACCTGGAAAACGTGACTTGTGTGGCTTAGGACCCAGTTTGAGAACCACTGTTCTAGAAGGTGCTAGTTAAATGTTAAGTAGAATCTGATTGGTTGCCATGGGCAACATCTCCACTTCCCAAAAAAAACGCTCATGTTAGTAAATTTTACCCCTAAGCCTTGGTCTCTCTTGAATTTAATGGCGTAAGTTTGAAATTGTCCAAAATGCTTATTGATTTTTATTATAGATTTTGTTATGATACATTTAATGGAGCACTTAGTGTTTTGAGACTGCCAGTTGCACAGCTTTACTGTGTCATTTGTTATCTTGCAAAAGTAAACCACTTCTTCATAAGACTGCGTGATAAAACAGGCTTGTACATTTTGCATGTTGAAAGCGTGTAATCTTCAAATGCTAATTGGTAAATTGACAAACATATTTTTTTTAGGTCCATCCTAATATTTGTGTATTATAGTTGTGCAAAAAGGAGTTTGCTTACAGGTCATTGTGTAGTCTCTACATAAGCCTGATACTGTTCATTACTACAGGGTAATTTTATCGGCTGGTTGACTAAATATGTATGACGTAGGTTTTGTTAGGCATAATACATTGTGTTTCTACAACCTTTTCTATGTATAGCAATTGTAATAAAAATACCAAACAAAAGTAGAACAAGCATATAGCTTCTTGGAAATACCTGTATATAATGGGAAAAAAAACCCAGAAGGGTCCATATATTATTGTTGTAGTGTTTTATTTTAGTTTTTTCTGTATTTTCAGTTTTAAATGTTGAATGTGATGTACTTTTTGGCTAAAAGTCCATTGTGGGATGTCCAAACATGCAGCAAAAAGAAAAAAAAGAATGAGGATTTTGTTTGAAACTAAATATTTTGTACACTTTCCTGGATTATCAAGGTTGACAGAATTATTAGTGTATGCTTTAGTACAATTATTTTCTTTTTAGAATCTGATAATTTTTACCTGGCCGGTTACGAATGTCCCGAGTCTTCTAAATACTGAGGGGGTGGTTCAATTGTTTTTGCCAGCAGCTGGTAGTGCCGGGCGCCCAATGGAGCAATTTAAATTTTTGCTTCTTTGGTGCGCAAACAGACGCTACACCTGCATTTCTGCTCACCACTTCCTGAGTAGGTGAGCTGATATGTTCGTTAAGCCCTGGTTATGGGCGTTTTACACGGCTACACCCGGTCTAATTGGCTAAGAAGAGCACAATAATTAATGGGCACCCAAAACAATTCAATTGCAACAGTGGGCGCCAATTGATTACTGCAATGTAAAAAAAATATTGCCGCCTTTTTAAATGAGCTTCAGTGTTTCAGGTTTTTTTTTTGGTGTTTGGGGTAGTGCTACACTGCTACAGAGATTGATCCTCAAAGCAAATATCCTAGTAATAGAGCTAAAAACTGTGGGCCTGATTCTGTTTTATTTAGATTTCAGCTAAAACACGCTCCACCCAAATCTAAATCCTTCTGGACATTTTACATCTGTCCCACCTGCAGTTCAACATGGTTTTACCAAGATGCACAGTTCCTTGCTCTTACTCTTTTCCCAAATCTGAATCATGCCCTATATTCCACTAAAGTTTAGTATAACCGGTATTACATTGCTCTCTGCTATTGTGTTACCGTGTTTCCAAAAAACAAAAAAAAACTAGGTGTTGTTTCTACATTGCAATTAAACTTAATGCGTCAGTTTCTTAATGTACTTAACAGATTTGTCATATATATTGTATAAATATAGGTTTTAGCTTAACGACTGGAGCAAAAGTGCGGAGCTAATCTGGAACGGGGTGTTTTTATTGGCCAAACCTAGGCTAATTAAGTTTGTGGAGCTGGAAAACATGGAGCACCATTAATACTAGTACTGCATCTGTCCTGCAAAGAGTTACCATGTGAATGCACGCTCCCGACCGCCGAAATCTGGGTTGTCACATCTGCTGGTCTGCACAGCAGATGTAACGATCTGACGGCATGCTCCTGGATGTGGCAATTGAACAATATATATTCTGTGTTTATGGGTGGCCAATGTTATTTTTACATTGGTCAACCATGGTCCAGGAATGTCTTCTGTGTACCATGCTTAAGAGATCAGTAATTGAACAGTACAGTTGTGGATTTATTTGTTTTTTGCTTGGTTACTCGTCCCACACTGAGCTTTTAAACTGAAAGCACATCCTCTGCTTTTATTGCATGCTGTCATCAGACTGTTCACAAATGCCTGTTTAATGAGAATGTTGCATAGTTTGTCACCTGAACATAGGTTTTGTTTTATTCTGCTTCTATACAAATCTGCTGAGTTTTCAGTATTTGTTTAGTTTGCTTATAGATTTTTTTATACTATTCTTCCAACATCTCCCTCCCATTTTCTCTTGTCTGGAGTTATTAACCATCTGTGTCAGAGCGAACACCTGAAAAACACATTTGAACCTCGGTATAAACACTTTGTTGCCTCTTTGAACAGATTTCAAAGATTTAAAATTTGAAATTAAAACGTTCAAATAAATCCTTTAAAGATTTGTAATACTGCCCTCACATTTTGCACTCTTGCAATGCAACTATGTGTTGTGAAAGATAGCTGCTCTTTTTTGTGTTTCCTTTAAAGCATTTGCATTTAAGTAATTTCCACGGAAATCTCTTCCTAGTGGTTCCATGCATTTGTACAGCAGATATTAGCTCCCCTCAGTACGTCTGTAAAATGCATTCCTTTGTTGTCACCACATTCTAGCAGTGTTCATATTAAGCATGACCTATTACGGAGTACCACAGTAGGGGGGGTATTTGAGAGTTAAAACTTCACATTAAATGGAGTCTGCTTTTATGGCCTAAACAGTGTACCTCAACTCTCTCGTTTTCCCAGGAGGTTTTGTTTTGAGGATTTCTGTGGAATAATTATGGACCCAGCAAAATAATGAACTCACCTGTGCATGGTTAAAGATATCTGGAAACATGACCTGTTGGTGCTATTTGAGAACTGGAGTTGAGAAACACTGTTTTAAAGAATTAAAGCAAAAATCTGCTTAAACTATGCTGATAAATCAGTCTTTTAATTTGCATACGTAATACTGACTTTATTATAGTGAATAAGTAATTGTAACTACATTGCAAAACTTATTTCTATGTTAGAACTTGTATACGCAGGGTTTATTATTCAAGAGCTATATGCTAAATACACTAAAGCCTATTACATGCAAGCATTTTTAAAAATCGGTCTGCGGTACGATCTTAAACTCGTATGTGGACATTCAAAAGTGTTAAGATGCATACACACGTAACGATTTTTTTAAACAATTTAACTATATCGTTCAATCGTTGAAAAAAGCGTTATGACGATGAACGATTATCGTTCATGTGTGTTTCCGTTTGTAGTTCATTCTGACTGACCAACTGAGCGATTTTCATTAAGGGAAGTTACAAAAATTGTAGTTCAAAAAATCGTTCATTACACTTTAAAAAATCTGACAGATAATCGTTCATAATATCGTTGGTAACAATCGTGTGTGTATGCCGCTTTAATGTTCATTAATCCATTTCGTAAATACTCTATACACATGGGCACTTGTCAATGCGGGTTTATCTTCGTGTGAAGGGCAGATTACATTGACTCACATGTAAAGGCTACCCAGCTTTCACGTAGTGTGCCTATGCATGCAGAGTGCTTTTAACCAAGTGGTTTAATGTAGTGGTTCTGAAACTCGGTCCTCAGGACCCCACACGGTTCACGTTTTTCAGGTCACCCAGCAGGTGCAGAGTTGTAGTCATTACTCGGGAACACATTTTAAAAGATCCACAGGTGGAGCTAATTATTTCCCTTGTGATTCTATGAGGAAACCTGGAAAACATGCACTGTTTGGGGTCCTGAGGATCGAGTTTGAGAACCAACTGGATTAATGAATCCTAACATTTTTGTATGGTCACATATGATGTGACTCACTGTAGACCGCTTCTTGCATTAGTGTATTTCGCTTTCAGCTTTTGTTGTTGCTAGGTCTTTGATATTTATTCAGTGCTCCATTCCAGTTTTTCTCAACTCCAGTATTCGGATACCACCAACAGGTCATGTTTTGGGAATTTCTATAGTCATGTACAGGTGAGTTAATCTACTTTGCTGGGTCCGTAATTATCCCACCTGCTTCCAGACAGAAATCCTCAAAACATGACCTATTGGGAAAACTTGAGGTTGAGAATGACTATTCTGTTCTGATAATCGGCTGTTGGGTATATGTTGGTGAATAAGACTCATGGGTGTTCAAGTCCTCGTGGCAAGAAATTATAGTTCCTAACAACACACAGCATTTTAAGTATGGTCCAGTCCAGTGCTTTTGTAGGATTTTAACAGGTTGCTGTTTTAAAGGAAGACACTGGATGTATGCTATTGTTATATCCTTATTGACAGTAGGTGCAGCTATTACAAATTAGTTATTGCACGTTACCTTTGTCAAATTATTCTCAAAAATCATTCTCAAAAATTGTCTGCCATTTACTACTGATACGGATGTAATCTGTCCCTTTTGTGTTTAGGGGCCCATATCAGTGCCGCAATTCCCCCAATCCCCCAACGCCGATCCATTCCGACGATCGGCAATAAAAATCTGCATTGATGATTGACGATCCGTTGTGAATTGGGGGACAGTCTGCATGTTAATATTTGCTAAACCCGATCGTTTTTCGGTCTGAAATAGCCAATCTGACATCCAAGCCCCAGGCTTCGGGGCATTGGGAAATTGCAGCAATCGGTCGCATATGTATGGGCCCCATTAGACTTGGTGACGTGGGCCACGCTGATGTCACTAGCTCCTAGTGACTTTGTAGGCCTATCCACAATTTAGAAAATCTATTTTTACACAATGATTCCTTGGAGTTTCCATCACTTTTTACATTATGGAGATTCCATTAATTGATTTGAGGATGGGGAAGCCGTTCTATGTAGGCTCTGTGTTTTTAGGTGTTCTCTCATTTCCTTTCCCGCTCACTTATATTCCTAACTCCCACCCCCCCCCCCAACACACCTCCCCTCCTTTCCCCTCTTTACCTCCCCCTCTTCTGAGAGTTATGCCATGTGTCACTACCTTTGAGGAGGCGGTGCTCATAAACTACACTAGTGATATCTTATGTTTATTATCATACACAGATTCTGTTTTCTGTTTCTGAGTTATTTGTTGTTTTTTTTCTTTATTTTTTCTCCTCCCCCCCTCATTTGCTCATGTCTTGGTTGGCGTTTGGTGGTGTATAACCGTGATTGCGTTGCCTTAGCAATAACAATTGGTCGTCTTGGTTACGTTTGTCCTCAAGAGGTGGCCCCCATGCTACAGCAGTTTATAAGACCCTGGTGTGTATTCTTCAATCTTTTTTTAATTCATTTCTCTTCATGTTTTCTTTTACAGTTCACATTTTTAGCTTTTATTTTTGTCAATTATTACACAATCCTAAGTCATCGTCAGCCATGTGACTAATCTTGTCCTAGGTTTTGTCCCTGTTTTTATTTTATATATTAATTTTTATTTTCTGCATTGTCATGTAAACTGTTATCCTCTCTGTTGTGCCTAATGACTAATTGATGCATGGGAGCATGGGATAAGATTGTCACATGCTTGCTGTGATTTAAAGCTTGTTTAAGAAGTGTACTCATTACGTACACAGACTGAGGCAGCCATTTTGTGGGCCTTGACTATTTCCACATGACTGCAGCCAGTGACCTTAAAGTGATGCTGCTAGCTCCAAGACTACAAAATGACTGCTTCCATTCTGTGTAGGCAATAAATACATTTAATGCAGCATCTATTTCAGGTTTTATAAGACACGATGCATGCACATACTTTACGTGCCAATGTATTATGTCATACAATAGAATGGTTACATTGGCGGCTATGTATACAGCATCTCGGCAAAATATCTATTGAGCATAAAATATGTCAGTTTGCTCCCATAATACAATACAATATAGCTTAACATAATGATGGATTCAGATTTCTATCTGATTCAGTGTGTCATACATTAGATTTCTTCGGTAAAGTTGCAGTGTACTTGGAGTATTCATTAATTCAAAGTATAGTAGAGGGTAGCTTTTAATTTACATTGTGTGTGAAATGATCGACATGCTTAGTTTAGATGTTAATACCTTACTACTCAATATACTTATTGATCTTTTGTGGTATAACAAAATTAAGAGTTGCTATACTTTCCATTTGGAATGTTGTAGGTGTACTTCTTTACGGAACATCCGAGACAATGAAGAGAAAGACTCTGCTTTCCGTGGAATTTGTGCTATGATCAGTGTTAATCCTGCAGGTGTAGTTCAGGTGAGACGATAGAATTGCTTTTCCTATATCCGTTCAATGTTAGCAGAAAGGATGAACTACCAATCCAGTACCTGTAGTAGGCTGCATAATGTAGGCCTAGTGCTGCAAGGCTGAACTTTGATGGGAAAGATGCAATTCATCAAGTAATTCTATAAGACCGTTCTGTTCAGAAGAACTAGGCAACAAATCACATCATGAATAAAATTGGAGATCTGCTTCCAAGATTTTCCTACTCTGCATATAACTGTCTGAACTGCAGCTTAGATCTTCATTGCGGCTGGAGGATGTAAATAATAGTTAAAATTTAGTAGTAATTAGTTCTTTATAATGGCACTGGAGGCTACAGAAAGTACTTTTTGATCATCTGTATTTCCTGAATGACAGGGATGTCTATACCACAGCAAATGTGTACATACACTAACAATTGTTCTCCCAAGGACTTTTTCGATAGGCGCTCAGTCCGGCACTTTTCTAACAACTCCGGGCTCCCAGAGTGTGCTGGCTCCGCCCAGCAAAGGGCATCGTGGGTAGCGGAGGTGCTCAAACAGCAGAACCCACCCTGCATCAAATGCACACTGCAGGCATTGGGGCATCGCAGCCGTTCTCTCCCCTGCCTGGCGGTCGCCTGGCAGTGGGTGGGATGAGGAGTTGGGACGACGAGTGGGGATGATGGTGTAAAAGACCCCGCCCCCCCCCCCCCTCCCCTTTCCATGGTTGCCTCGTGAGGCTGCCTAGCATTGTGGAGGTTCTGGGGACAATACTGCTAACATAGGCTTGGATGTCAGTGACTAAAACAGGGTGAAAACGGCAGCACTAACAACATGAAAATACTCTGACCTCCTGAGGTGCAGTTTTTCTATGGATTCTTCAACAAAATAGGAAAGGAATTGTAAGAAAAACACTCACCTTACACTAGGTAACAGTTTGCCTGTGACTGGCTTGGAAGGGTGTAACAGACTTCCCAGGTATACTGGGGACAGCATAGAATGCTTCCTTAACCCCCATTCTCCTTACAGGTAAGGGCACTCTAGAATACAATGCAGTCATTTAGAAGGACATTTATAAGGGCATCTCTCTCAGGCTTCTCCCAGTTTCCACACACAACTATATATGCAGTTTTGATCGGGCCAGGATGTAAATGCTGCAGCTCGATGACATCATCTGTGTGGCCAATGGTGATTTTGTCTCCTTGCCGTCTGATAATTTCACTTAGCTAACTTGACCGTTCATGTTTATATAAAATAGAACCAGTCTTTTTGTCTGGCTTTTGTGTCAGACCAACAGGTTGCAAAATGAGATAATCCTAACCTCTTAGCATTTGTCCTTGGATGAAAATACTATTTATAATTGTAGCAGTAAAGCAGGAGATATAAAGGTTGAGATCTTGTTTTTAATGTATGAAGATAGATAATTCTCATGATGCTACAATGTACTGTCTAAATTTACTTTATGATTTGGACTTCAGGATTTTTCCTGTAAAATGTGTTAATTGTAATGTAGGGAAGAACTTGTTAACAATTGACCTTGGACAGAACCCTGGCAATTTGATGCTTTGAGCCCTGGGTTCTTAGTTGTCGTTTATTAGAAACATTTGATTTGCCTACACATTTGCTGAGCGATCTATCCAATTTATCAGGTACTTATGTTAATTGATATTAGATTTATATGCTTGTACTCTACTCACAACCTGCTAGATCATTTCTGTATTGATAACCCATCTGTGTTTTTTTTTTTTTTTCTTTTTATTTGAATGAACTGTTTAGTCTGAATTCTTGCATAGAAGATGCACTTATTGTAGCTGCAAACCTGACTGAATAATCCATGCACAAAGTAAATTTGGTTTAATTGATTTTCTTTCTTTTTAGGATTTTATATTTTTCTGTGATGCCGTTGCATCGTGGATTAATCCAAAGGATGACCTTCGAGACATGTTCTGTAAGGTAGAGTGCACTTTTTGTATGTTTTATAATGAAGTGAAACCTCAGGCCTGCAAGTGTAAAGTGTGTCTTGGCAAAAAAAAAACTTGTCGCATGAGATGAAGCATAAGCTTTAAGCAATTTTAAGATCCAGTGGACCAGACCATCTTCAATTTTATTGTATGTTCTTGTTTCCTTTTATCTGATCTACGTTTTTGCTCAGTCCTGCAAAATATGTTCGTATGATAAACAGGAGGAGGGTGATAGGGAGCTACACAAATGTATAAGTGAATAAGACCTCGGAGGACCTTTTCTTACTCTGCCAAGAGTACAGTGTTTAGATTTTAAGCTTTTTTTTTTTTAAATCCATTTCCGGTGAAATCTCAGAAAGGGAGAGTGACTCCTTCCTCTGTATGTAGACTACATGATCTGCTTGTTTCTTTCTACTCATGCAGAAGAAAGCAATTTGCTGCCAAAGATTAATTGGGTTTCTTGATCTGCCTGTATAGAATTTTATTTGCTAGACTACTCAATGAAGTTAAGTCCTGAGGAGACAAAATATTGCTAGGCAAAAGTGGATTGTTTTCAATCTTTGCTGCATTACCCGACAGATGTTGTCACACAACTTAATAAATGATCACCACCTGCCGCAAACCTCTGTTTAGGTCAGCAAGTCTTCGTTATAAACTGTTCAATGTAGTCTGCAATTTTGGTTATTTGGCAGAAGTTTTTTGCACCATAAGCTTGACTGCCTTTGTAGAAAGCTACTTTTTGTTATATTGTAATACAGTATATGCATTCACCACTATATGGATGGAAGTATACAAAGGCATAATATGATCCATTCCTTGAAGCGCCTGTGCGATTTTTGGGTCTTGATTGAAATCTCTACAGTATTTAGACAGTCAGTAAGTCGACACCAAATGGTCTACAGGCAATAAGTAGACAGGGTCAAAAGGATGACTCACAAATGGCAGAGGATTAGGCTGCGTAAGGGGACGGTCAGGGGTAGGCACCAGGGGGAGTATTGGTGTTGATGTTTCCTATGCTAAGTGCCTAAATCTAATTCTAAAAATCATGAAAACTTATGTGGCGACCATTTGACACGATCGGTCAATAGGTAGACGCCAAATGGTTATCTAGGCACTGTAGATCTTTCATCCCTGTACCACAATCTTTACTGTAGTCTTTGTTTAAGTAAATCAACCCAATTTCGGGTTTACTTTTGTAGATTCTTCATGGATTTAAAAACCAAGTAGGGGATGAAAATTGGAGACGTTTCTCAGATCAGTTTCCACTACCCCTCAAAGAACGCCTTGCAGCTTATTACGGAGTTTAACCTAGATGTGTTCAAGCTGCAGTCTCAATGTTAGGGGTAAGTAGAAATAAAATTTCCTGTGAAATAAAAATGTTTCTCCCATTCCTTGATCTCCGTTGCTCATCTCCTCTCGTCTTTGAATACTTGTTTATAAAGCTACTGGGGAGTCTCTAAGAAGCAAGTAAAATTTTTGACACCATGAGTTATATTTGCGAAACAGTGACTTTTCTGTGGTTTAAAGTGGCACTAATTTTAAGTTTAAGGCTGACGTTGTTTGCAGTTTAGTGCAACTTTAAATTTCGTGGTCCAATCCGCTGATAACTGGCAGCATGCAACGGCTGCTGCTTCGTAATTATACCCTCATGTCTTGTTTCAATAGGTTCTTGAATTCCTTGTCTGTGGTAGTGGTGGTGTTTTTTTCTTCTGAAATGTGTATTTTTCATTAATTACACGCTGAAAAACAAAAAAAATAATCCCTGCTAGGGACAACAAAATGTTTGTGGGAGTATCTAAACACACACCCTTATTTTGCCAACAAGAACTTGTCTCCCGCCCCTCTTACTCAAGCTGTTAAGCTTTACTACCGTCTTTTACATTTTTATAAATACTGTAATGCGTATGGGACGTAATTCTTGCGTGTTAATAGCATCTTTCAGCTAATGGATTTTTGATTTTGATCAAATTCTGTGTTCTTTTGTTTTTGTTTTCCGTAGGTCCTTCAGTCTGGGAGACAGCGGGAGAGCCTCTGCACCCAGGGAAAATGCTACCCTATTATAGGGGGGAAGGGCAAACCAGTAGGAAAACACAGTACAATCCCAAAGCCTACTGGGAGGGGCGGGAGGGAGGTGTTGCCGTCACTGTATTAAGTCGATGTTTGGAAACGTTTAAACGTCTGGAGCCTATGTGGGTGGAATTATGTCTCCTTTACAATTCTGCACTGGATGTGAAGAATCAAATTCAATTCGCCAAACAGCACATATATGGGGAATTGTACTTAAAATAAGTACCTTAAAATTGAACTTTAGAGGGTTGAGTAAGAGGATAATAATTTTTTTGCACACTTCAGAGGAAAATTTAGGAATGGGTATTATAGCAGTAAACTGCATTTATTTTTAAGCAAAGGGTTGCCTAACTATCCCACTAATTGGGAGTTCTGTGTTTGCATGTAAATGAAGACATAACTAGATGACTCTGGCAAAGTTAAAAACAGCTTGCTGTGCGTGTTAAGAGCACGTAATTGCAGTCTGCACTTCAGATGCCTGTTAAATAATTTTGGGTCTACTACATAAAGTGAACTCCATCAAAATGCCAAATTTAGTATTTTTTTTTTTATATTTATTTATTTTTTTTCTTTCAGAAGGGGAAGGAACTAGTTAAAGCTGAAAACATGTTTTTAGTTTATTGTAAAATCTTTATTAGTATAAATATATTTTTTAGGTTTTGTTTTTTCCATTTTTACAATCACTCCTTTGCTGAGCATTAATTTGCGGGGTTTTTGTTTTGTGGGTTTTTAAAAAAAATAAAAAAAAAAAAAATTTAAAAAAGCAATGGCAAAATTCTAGACCAAGGCATTTTGATTCAATTTTGAGGAGACTGTGAAGTGCTTTGCACCATAGTACAGTGTCATTAGGGTTTTTTCTTGTCTAGGACTATAAAGTCCAAGATTCTTAGTGGTTAAAAGTTACTTAATTTAGTTGGTTAAGTAGCATGCTTGTATCACACACACAATAAGATAGGCCAACACTTACCTATATGCGCCATTTTTTTTGTTTACATATTAAATATGCATAAAGGTTTTTTTTTGTTTTTGTTTTTTTAGGTTTTTCCAAAATTTGATTTTAAGGAAATCTAATAAGTGCTGCGGAATACGGTTAGCACTTAGCCCTTTGCCTGTCAGTTGGGACCTGCTACACTGTATTGCACTCCTCTGATGGGGAGAGGATTAAGAAATCTCCAGCGTCGGTTAAGAAAGAATATTGTATTGTAACACAATATGGAGAGCTGATTTACTTGTGCAAAACTGTTTTGCCGCTGTGCTGTCAGTGTGATGTGCTTTTTGCATGGTTAAATACTAGTGATTACAAGTTACATGGAGTAAGATCAGTTTAAAAGGATGCATATGTGTTAGATGGCGCATACTTAAACTGTAGACATAAAAAATAATTGCTATAATTTACTGTTGATTTTCCACTTCAACATATTACCATCTCCTTTTTTTATTTATTTGTTATGTTTTTCAAAGCATGATCCTATACCATTAAGTTCATAGATGGGGTGCAGGGTATCTGCACTGTTAATAGCGCATGTTGGTGGCCCTTTGTACCCTGCGCAGACATGTTGGGGGTTCAAGCTAAATAGCTACAAAATGAAAGTTGGGTTTGGATTCCACCCCTCACTCCTCATATTTTTTTTTTGTTTCCCCCACATTTCATTTGTTCAGCCATTTTTGTTGCTTTTCTTCACTTGTATTCCTGTGAATAAACCCTTATTAATTTAACCTTTTATTTTTCTTTTCCATGTGTATTTTCTTATGTACCGTGAATGTGAAAAATCTAACTGGCACTCTTAATGGAGGTGTCAATGTACAAGTGCATGTCTTTATTAATTCAGATTGCCTCAAAGGTATCCCATGATGATAAAGAAAAATCTTAGGAGATACGTAAACTCTGCAGGTCAGAGGTGAAGCGGCCACTTTCTTAGAGCAGATTATAAACCTTGCAAGCAAAGTTAAGCCATAGCCATTTTTCTATGTTCTCTGTTCCTCAATTCGCTTTGCGAATCAGACATTTGTAATCAATTTTGTAACGTTAAATGTTCCCTTATTTGCATGGTTTTATTTCTTTTGTCGAATTGTTGAAGTGAGATCTATTGCACTAAACCTTGAAGGGTAACAGGAGACAAGTGGTCTTTTAATATGATGCCTGATACAATGGCAATTTAGGCAGATGCTTAGAGAGTGGACAGTGCTACTACATCCGCAGCACATATTCTGAACTGTGTAACCATTCGATAATAATAGTTTTTTTTTTTTTTTAATTATTACTTCCCTTTGGAGCAATATTCAAACAACTTGTGGGAAAATGGAGCATAAATGTAAACACAACTATAAATGTCTGCACTTTTATTACTATTGAATTCTGTGATACATATATATATATATATATATATATATATATATATATATATACACACACACACACACACACTTAAATTTTAGTTTGGGTTTTTTTTTTTTTTTTTTTTAAACCTTACATTGGCGAAAGTAATTTGTTATTCTGCTGATTTGAATGCCTTTTAGTAATGGTTGCACTCAGGTATTAATAGTCTGATTTAAAGTAATTTTTTGCTCCCAAATTCTGGTTGCTTCATGAAACTGAGATTCTTGACTGGTCATTCAGTTGTTGCCCATATATATTAAGCAGCAAATGAAAGTCTAATGGAAAATATTCTATGTGATACAGGATGGGTGATATATGGGGGTCTGGAGCATTTAAGGTGTTCATGCAGAAATACCAAAATTAGTATAAAAACTAGATAAACCGAAGAAACTGTGCTTCTTAAAGTAATCTATGAAAAGCACGTCGGCAATCAAATAATCAAACCAGGTGTGACTAATGCATTTTTGTCTGTCTCCTGTAATTCTGACATAGCAGGAAAGAGATCTACAGTACAATAAAACCATTCAAATACAAAATTGATTAAAACTACGTACAAAAACAGGTCATCTCATGGATATTTTTTTAAATACAGTCTCAATATTTTCACACAAGCCATGTTTGACACTGTAATTCCAATCTATCAGTTTTAACAGCCACAGGAGACAGGGTTGCCATTTTGGTTTACCATCAATAGTTCTTTAATTCTTGCATCATGGGATATATAAAGCATCTTACTTATTGTGGTCTAGTCTTGACAGTTTTTGAATGTCGATGGAATGTTTATAGAATTGTGGGTCTTTGTCTTGTTACATTCCAGTGTTTTCTGCCTCTTGGCATGCTAAAAGCACGGCTTAAAACGTCTGTCTCTCACACTGAATAAAGTGCTGTTAGAGTGCTAAACTACAGAAATAGCCGCTGCTATGTGATGTAGATTCTCTACTTGAATATTTTTATGTTGTAGGAACCTCAGGAGGTCTGTGTTTACTGTTTTTATATCTACCTTATCTTTCCTGTTTGAGCTTCCCTGTTTTGAAGGACTCTAACCATGATCAATAACTGCCCATCAACCTAAGTTGGTAACAGAAGCGATTGCTTTTTAATCCACACCCATTTCATAGTCACTTTTTTTTTTTTTTTTTTTTAAATAGCTGTCACATAGGGAAGACCACTTTGGTTTACCTGGAATCTCACTTTTCAGTGCTGTAGTTATGAGCCTAGAACTTTTATGGCAGGTTGTGGGACGGGAGTCTGAGGAACCTTTATTTAGCCAGATAACCACAATATTTGGTATTATAAATGTGCTTTACATTATTTACTGTGTGTACAAAGGTTGGTACCACTTTCTCCATTTAGTTATATATTTGTGCTTAATGTTTATTAAATACTTTATAGTAGATGCTTATTATAATACAAGCACAGTTCAAAGTGTATTATATTATTAAGGGAAGAGTTGCAGGAATACTGCATGTTATATAATAGAGAATGCCATAACAATGCCTTTATGCTGAATGCCATTTGTGAAACTGTTGATTCGTAGGGGACGATTTAATTAATTTGCCCCTGTATGTGAGGGGATGAGTTGCGTTTGCAACAGTGTGGAAATGCCGGCAACGGCAGCCAAACTCTCCCCAATGGCACCCTGGATTCGCTGATTTTTGTACACAGCCCTATGGGGCTGCAAACAAAAATCAGGGAGCTCAAAGCTACTGTAAGTGCGGTATATAGAGTTGATTGACTCGGCCCCTTAAGATGACTCATGGAATACAACCCATATATAGAGCTGTATAAAGCATGGACAGTTTGGACAGCTCTCTGGTAAAATGACATGGAAGGCTATGAGGTTGGTTATAGTTTGCTTTGCTTTTGTTGCATTTGACTATATTTTTGTAAGAACCCTTTCTAAAATATTCTGTATTTAGAGCACTGTTGATTGTAGGAAATAAGAAATATAAAATTGCTCTATAGAGTCCAGAGAAAGAACCTACTGAGTTGCATTCTGCCAACCTGAGGAACTGTAGCTGTTGCTGAGCAATATAGTTCATGAACACCTGGTATTCCCTCGAGTGATTAAATAGGGGCATAATATATTGCACATTCATTATATTATACCAGAAGTTTTTGCATAGCTTCCTAAATAAAGCACTTAACTATTGCTTTTTATGGTGGAGATTTCCCAGCATGAAGATGGATTGTTCATAAGTGTTTGTGTCCCCTTTCTCATCATTCACTTTTGCCCTTTTAGGTGCTGTATCTTAGCCATTCTGTGAAAGTGCTACTTTCTGCATCATTTCCAAACATTAACACTGCTACTAATCTTCTCTATGTATTTAACTAGAAAACAAAAACTTTTTTTTTTTTTTGTTTGTCGTTCTCTAGCATTGTTCAAGAGTCCTGTAGAGGTACTTGGACTCTTTGAATGTGAATGATTTGTAAATCGAAAGAATGTTTTATTGACCTACCCAGTAACTTGGTCTTTCTCAGGGTCCTGAGGACATATTTGAGGACCACTGCCTAGGGGCTACTTAAAGCACTAAATCTGGAATAGATAGCCATCCGTAATCTAGCACTGTGATTCCGAACATTTCTTCAGCCATGTGCTAAAACAATCAACGTTATCTTTTTTTTTTTTTTTTTTTTTTTTAATAAAGCAATATTCATATATACATAAAGAAGAATTGCAAATGGGTTTGCACCTCCCAGTAACACATTTAACGTTTTTACTTTTTGCTTTGTTATAGTCAGATACGGCATACAGATAACTGCATCTTTCTGCTGGCAACTTAGGTTGAGTGTATTTCTGAATAAAAGCTTTATATCTTCACCTTACCCTGGAAGATGTTCACATTTACACTTCTGTCCTCACATAATAGTCTAATACAGGCTTAGGTAACCTTTGACTCGCCAGCATTGGACATGTAGTTCAACAGCTTCTGGAAAGCCCAGTGCGTGCTGGAATTTGTAGTTCAACAGCTGGCGAGCCATGCGTTTCTTTCCTGTGGTCTAATCGAGCGATATTTCAAAACTTTGCCTCTGCTAATTGAACTACACTTTAAATAAAATAAAAAAATATTGTTTTAGTTTTTGATAAGCTGCTGAATTTTAAACGTTTTTGGGGCCACCAAATATTTTGGATCATGCAGAGTATATATATATTGTACTGTAGTAATTTTTGTATTTACATTTGTATGATGTGATAATAGATGTGAATGTTAATCACTGCTTGGCTGTGTTAATAAAGATGTTTAAATACAATGTGTAGTGTTTTTATATAGAATACTAAATGTTTAGTTGCCCTCATTTTTCTTTTAAACTTTGTGTAACGACAGCAGGGAAGTCAAATACATACACAGTGTACGTAGGAATGTGTAAAATATATTAATATAAAAATTAAAAAAAATATACAGAGGGGTGCAGTCACGAAGACCTGAACAGTGAAATCACTTAACTTCAAACTAAAAATATCATTTAAACACATTTTGGCGTTTTGGTCCTAGCATGCACTTTTAACTTTTTTATTTTCTTTTGTGTTGGAACCTTTTTCGGAGTGGCACACCAGCCATTTTGATGTCAGTATATGAATATGGACTTTTACAAAAAAAAAAAAAAAAGTGACCGCTTTTGTAAACGCTGTTGTGAAACATTGAAATATGTAAAAAAAAAAAGTGACTTCTAGTGCAGTAATATATTGCAAACTGATAAGTTACCTACTGTATGTGCAAATAAGAGATCAGGCTTACATCTTAATGATCTATTGAAATCCTCTCAACGCTGCTCCACCATGTACTTCAATGCAGTGTTTGATCATTTTAATAAATTACAAATTGCACGTACACCTATCTGACGTCCCATATTTGAATGAAGCTCCTTCTCAATGGATTCTACAAGTTTCTTTTAGATCTCGGATCTTGCAGAGCAGTTCTCAGAGCAATAGACAAATCCAAATAGACTCCCAACGGAATGTGGTCAATATCCCGACCGCAAGGATTCTGGCGCTCAGAATGCCGACGCCAGAATCTCGACACTTGCCGGAATCCCGATGCCGGCGCCCCTGGCCGCTGGAATCCTGAAGGTAAGTTGTGGGGTTATGGTTAGGTAGGCATTAGGAGGTGGGGGGGGGGTTTGGTTTAGGATGCGGAGAGGTTATGTTCAGGCATCAGGTTGGTAGAGGGGGAAGGGTTAGGATACCTACCGACAGGTGTCTGTATCCTAATCCTGTCGGGATGATGGATTCTGACTGCTGAGATTCTGAACGCTGGCATCCCGTATACAACCCCTCCCAATATGTCCTGTCTGACAGTGACACTCGGGATCCTTTACTTAAGTGTCCATGGTGCTTTAATCAAATATTTATATTTGTTACAAATGTATAATTGCACTAGAGAGCACTTCCTCTTTCATGTTTACACGCACAAATTGATATCTTTAGTCTGACCTTAAATTGTAGAAGTTTTTTATTCACTCAACCAGACTTGTGTAATATTACCTGTCCTTTACCCCTATATACATATACAGTCAGTAGTGGGAGGAAGTGCCGGTATGATATATTAGTACAGTTTGACCACTGTGTATGCATAGGGCAACTTTATTATGTACATTTTCTAATACTAGATGGGGACTCTCCTTTGGGCTTTGTACAGTAAATAGCATTACACAATTACTGCAGATTTGTCGGCTGCACATTAATTCCCCAAATCCCTTGTTTAATCCGTTTTTATATTGGATTTAAATATGTTGACCGTGGAGGCCACTGGAGTACATTGAACTCCTTGGTAATGTTCATGTAGCCAGCTTGACATGACGTGTGTTTTGTGACTTTGCATTTTATTCTGCTAGAAGTAGCGATTAGAATATGGCTAGACTGTGGCCATAAGGCGATATAATACATTGCATTCCGAATACCAGTACACCCCCATGAGCAGCCTGAACGGCTGATACAAGGCAGTAATTGAGATTTGTCAGATCAGGTAATTTTCAAATCTTCAACTGACCAGTTTTGGTGAATTTGTGCCCACTGTGGACTTATTTTCCTTTTCTTATCGAGCAGTAGAGGAACTCAGTTCTGGTTTTCTGCTGCTCTAGCACATTTGCTTCTTTTCTTTCACAGATGCCTTTCTGCATACCAATTTTGAAACACATGGTTATTTTGAGTAGCTGTTGCCTTCTGGTCATCTTGAACTAGTCATTCTTCTCTGGCCTCTCATTACCAGGTTATTACTGCCCTATATTCTGCGAGTGTATGTCCCAGGACATAATCCACAAACCAATTTAAATGTCGACAATCAATGTATTGACTTCTTTTTAATGGTTTTTCAATATTCTTAGGGTTAGGCTGCCATAGAGAGACTTAGGGTTAGGTTTAGGCCTCGGGGAGGGTTAGGGTTAAATTACAAAAAAAAAAGTTGCCCATTTGGTGATGAACCATTGACTGTCGACCTATACATTGTCATAAATTTACATTTATACCACACCCACACAAACCATCCCATCTGTAACCAACTTTCATTCTACTATGGTGTTTGTTTGGAACAACAAATTAACCTCTTCACTATACCTGCATTCATTTATGCATTGAGTTGCTGCTACATGCCTGATTTGATACTTGGATTGACAAACAACTGTGCTTAATTGTTATGGCACACCCAGAAAACCATCAATACTACAATCTGCTAGATTAGATGTTCTGAAATGTGACCCCAACAGTTCAGATTTTTATAGATATCTATGGTTGAGCACAGATATTTAAATCAAATTGACTGTTATACTAATTAAGTCACCTGTGGGTAAGCATGGATAGCCTTAAAACCTGGACTGTTAGGGTGACTTGAGAACTGCATTTGGGAACATCTGCGCTAGAGAATGCTTCATCTATAACAGCTGCTATTTTCCCATAGAGATAAATACTCACCGGTACTTGGTTGCCGCCAAGGCTTAAACACTAGATAGTGGGAGCTTGATGGAAACTGGGTGGCTGCAGGGAATAAGGCTGGGGTAGGTAAAAAAGCAGCAGGGTAATGCAGAAATACTGATTGCTGCAATGTGAAATACTGGCAGGCTGAGGTAACTAAACTGCTGACATATCAATATAGGCTTGAATTTCAGAGGAAAAGTGAGGAACAGAAAGGCAAGCTGAATATTGCTGGTAGACACAACACAGGCTGAACCGGAATATACCAAGGATCAGCAGACCAAGGGATCAAATCAGTTACTGTAGGTGCAAGTTTCTGTTTTCTCTTCGAATTCACATAGTGAATTCAGTTTGCAATCCAATTAGCAACTCGCACTGAACCAGTCAGAGTGAATTCACAGTTTTCCATTTGCACCTCCCTGAGGGTGAGATTGAAGGGAAAAATCTTTATTTTAAGGTAAAAATTTCAGAACATCGTGCTGACCCCCTGGACACCCTTCCTAATGATTAATTAGGCAATTGGAAGTTTCCAATTGGCTTAATTTGTCCAATAATGTCATTTTCTTCAGGTTCCATAGGGATCCACAGGGATACCATGGGAATAATGTGGTTGGAGTGATCCAGGCATCAAACAGTTTCAGCTCCCAGGAAGCCTCTGGTCCTCCACATATACCCCACCCCTGACCACAGGCATTCAGTTTGTTTGGTATGGCAGGATTCAGACGCACTGATGTAACAGGATTGCTAAGGCAGTCCTAAGTTTTTATTTTAGGTTTATTTTCTTTCTATGTTTTTGAGTTAGCACACTGAGTGTCTGAATTAAGACTCATGCACTGTGACTCAGTCTACCTCTGCCGGGCAGCAACCAGACGCTCGATGTCAGGTAGGGCGATTTCTCGCTTACGGGGAATCGCGCGGAGCAGTCCTTGCTTCTGGTGCCAGAGAGGCACCATATGCGCTAAAGTGAGGGCCTGGAGCATCCGCGTCCTCACTAGACCACCGTGGCCTTATCGTCTGATGCTGGGGATTGGTGGCAGATGCTTCTGCTGCCATGAGGCCAGTGTACCCGGCTGGTTGATGCAGCTTGGGGAGGTAGGCTCTCCCTGGCAGGTTCTCCTTAGACGCAGTTCCTTCAAAGGTTTTCACACGTCTGGGTCGCTCCTCCTACCTGCCTTGTGTTTGAGACGCTCATATTCCACTATAGGTGCGCTGCTGTAGCTGGTTGGTCTCAGGAGGTTTTGGGTCAGTCTCCCTGTATACCTCTCCCATGGGTCAGTTATATAGTGTTCTATATTCTACCAAGCATCATGTTTTGAGTAGTTGATTCAGAGCCCATTGCAACCAAATTGCATATGCATTGTATGTGACTGTTTGCTAGCTGCTGTGTTGATACTGCTTTTTATTTCTGACTATCTGTTATAACTATCACTGTTTTGGTCTTATCCCTCTGTTGCATGTGTATGGTGTTTTCTTTTTTTTTTCTCCAGGAGGCCATTTACTGCCAGCTGCAGGTAGGGGATATAATCCCGGTTCCTGTGTTTGAGCAAGGAAGGGGTTATTTATTCCAATCTATATTTGGTTCAGAAACCGAATGGCTCTCATCGCCCTATTCTAAATCTAAAAACCCTCCATCAGGTTTATCCATGTACCTAAGTTCCGTATGGAAACTTTTCGGCCAATTATTTTGGCAATGGAGCCTGGAGATTTTATGGTTTCCCTGGACATTCAGTATGCCTATCTCCTTGTGCCTATTACGCCATCCCACCAACAATTTCTAAGGTTTGCTGTCCTGCAACAACATTACCAATTTCAAGCATGACCCTTTGGTCTATCAACGGCCCCTCGGGTCTTTACCAAAATAATAGCGTTATGATGGCCTATCTCAAGCGTCAGGGAATCTGAATACTACCATATCTGGATGACCTGGTATTGGCACAGTCTCCAGCTGTTTTACAACACCAACTCCAACTGACCACTGCCTGCCTACAGAGGCACGGCTGCATCATCAATTGGAAAAAATCCTTTTTCTTCTTCGGGCTCCATATGGTCCACAGGATCTACCTTGGGGTACGTAGTTGGATCTCATCCAATGCACCAAACAGCAAAGCTTTGGAGCTCCCAGCATGCACTGGTCCTCCCTATATGCCACAGGCATTCAGTTTATTTGTTTGGTGCGTGGCAAAACGCACCTGTTATAACAGCGGGACTGCTAGGCAGTCCTAGGCTTTTTTCTTTTATGCATTTACCTTAAGTTTTTCAAACTTCAGAGTTTAGCAGTACCAGGTGCCCTGAAAGACTCTTGCACCGCGACTCCTACCTCCGCTGATGCCGAAACACCAGCACCGCTATATGCCCTGAGGTTCTCGGCAGGCCTCAACGTGGCTTGGCTAGCGGCTTTCACTGAGGTCTGGGACTGCAGTCGGGTCACGGAGATGGCAGGTAAGCTATTTCTCTCGGGAAATTGTGCGCAAAGTAGTCCCCTGCCTCCAGTGTTGAGATGCATCAGAGGCGGCTGCCGGTGAAGGCCTTGTGCAACGTGTCCTCACTAGGGTGGCCGGGTGGTTTGACGCACTACAGTGCACTAATTAACGTCTTGCTGCCGTGAGCACAGTGTACCCAGCCGTCAAAATCGCAGCCTAGGGGTGATAGACTATCCTCCTGCTGCTCCTCCCCCTAGATGCAAACTTCTGGTTACGGATTCCCGTGTCTGGCTTGCTATAATTGACCACCTCGTGTGTGAGGCGCGTGCAGTTTAGCGTTTGTCCGTGCACTGCTCAAGCGGTTGATCTCAGGTTTGGTCTGTCTCTCTATACCTCTTCCTTGGATTTGGCATATAGCGCACTCTATATACTACCATTTACCCCTTTGGGGCTGGTTAGTTGATCCAGAGTCCGTATTGCTTTAGCAAATGTGCGTATTTATGCATTGTATGTGACTGTTAGCTGCTGTGTGTACACTACCTATGTTTTGAAAACTCAGGTAAATCTATCACTGCATTTCTCCTCATCCCTCTGAAGGTGTGTGGGGTGTTTAATTGATAAAAAAGTCACATTGCATTTATATAAAGTGTACCTTATACCATTTTTACATTGCCATGTCTGAAGCTAAAGGTGAGGATGAGAGCCCTCCAGTGCTTATATCCAGTAAGTCCTGTTCTGCAGGCCTGTCTAACCAGGATGTTAACTATTATGGATTGTGTAATAACTGTTGCAAACAGCTATCCAATATATCTGGTACAGTCATCTTGGATGGCCATTACGCCTGAGGTTTTGTCCTATTTAATAGGCAAAGCCACGGAGATGCGGGCTCTGGCTGCTGTAGCGCCTCATGCTAAGGGGTACGCACAGCATGTTCATCATCCAATGTGTATGCCCCCCATGAATCCCTGTTAGGGTAATTTGGATGCTCACTCTAGTCAGAGAATGCTACCATCTTCAGCCTCTGCAGGTGAATAGACCAGTGGTAGTAAAAAAAGCAGAGTAATAAAAGGTTCTCGTCATATGTTGCTGCAGGAGTCTGACTCGACCTCAGACTCTGATACTCAGAGTTCTGGGTCTGTCTCAGTGAGAGAGGACCATCAGTCCCTGGTGGATGTTCCCTATCTAGTAAGGGCGGTCAGATCTGTCCTCAGTATGGAGGAAGAGGAGGTGGTGTTGGCTTCTAAGGAGCCAATCTTTAGGCATCAGGTGGTGACTAAGGATTATTTCCCTCAGTCTGGGCAGCTGTCAAATGTCATGTCTGAAGCATGGGATACTCCTAGTAAGCATTTTCATGCCACAAGGAATAGAACCTCCTGGTACCCATTTGCACCAGGAGTGTGTAATAAATGGGAAGTTCCCCCAACGATAGATGCTCATGGTGACCAGATTAGGAGTGCTGCGTTGCCCATTCCTGCTGCATATCCTTTAAAAGAGGTTACCGATAGAAAACTGGATAATCATTTGAAATCAAGGTTTTCACTATCTGGAGCTATTACTAGGCCAGCTACGGCTGTAGCTTGGGTGGCTAAGGCTATGGAGGAGTGGACGAAATGTCTGGAGGATACTATAGTTGATCCAACCAGAGAGCAGCAGTCCCTTCTCGGCCAGTTGCGGGAAGCAGCTATGTATATGGGGGAGCCGGGAATTGATAGTTATCCTGGCTTCTAGGGTCTCGGCTAACTAGATTGCAGCCCGATGAACCCTTTGGCTAAAGACCTGGAAGGCGGATGCAGGGTCTTAGGCGGCTCTGGAATCTTTGCCTTTTGCAGGTAAGGTACTGTTTGGGCCAGGACTCAGTCAGAGCTTCAGCCTACCTGGAGTCTATTGGTGGTACTCGAGGTCAGGAGTCAGTCCCCGTTCCTGTGACGCAACAGAGAAGAGGTTATTCAAATGTATTTTTTATTCAAAAACCCAATGGGTCACACCACCCTATCCTGAATCTGATGTCTCTCAACAAATTCATCAAGGTGCCCAAATTCCGTATGGAGACTCTATGGTCAACTATGCTGACGATGGAGCCTGGAGACTTCATGGTCTCACTGG
The DNA here is from genome assembly GCA_031769625.1 of Taudactylus pleione. Classification (NCBI taxonomy): domain Eukaryota; kingdom Metazoa; phylum Chordata; class Amphibia; order Anura; family Myobatrachidae; genus Taudactylus; species Taudactylus pleione. The sequence goes on along the minus strand of JAUIMM010000331.1, from coordinate 7,070,937 downwards.
ATATACAGGATGCATGTCCCGATTGCAAGATTCCACCAGGCATTTCTCAGGTTCGCGGTAGATCAGCAACATTACCAATTTCAGGCCATACCCTTCGGCCTGGCCACAGCCCCTCGGGTATTTATCAAGATAATGGCAGTCATGACGGCTCTTCTCAGAAAACAAGAAATCAGTACACTGCCATATCTAGACGACCACCTGATATTGGCACAATCTAAGGAGATGTTACAATGTCATCTACGGATGACCATTATCTTCCTACAGGAGCACGGTTGGGTAATCAATTGGAAAAAGTAATTTCTTTCTCCAACTCAGAAGATGGTGACTAGGGGGTGCTGCTGGACTCTATGGGGCAAAGGATTCTTCTACCAGTGGAGGAGAATGTGCACACGAGACTCTAGTGCTACAATCTACTTTGCAAACAAACCTTGTCAGTTCACTTGGCTATGCAGATACTGGGCTCCATGGTAGCCACATTTGCCATGGTGGCTTATGGACATTTCCACTCCAGGTCCCTACAGCTGTGGATCCTGGCCCAGTGGGATGGTCAATATCAAATGATAAAGCATCAGATTCACGTCTCCCCATAGGTTCGGCTCTCCCTTGCTTTGGTGGCTGGAGACGACTCATTTAGACGAGTCGTCCGTTATGGATCCCGGAATGGGTACTCCCCACCATGAACGCAAGGATGGGGAGCAGTGACTGGTCTTCACACCTTTCAGGGAAAGTGAACGGACCAGGAAAGTCACCTACCAATAGATATATTGGAGCTTCGAGCAGTGCACAAAGCACTCAATCTGGCGCAGAACATTCTTCAGGGCAGGCCTGTCCAGGTTTACTCCCAACAATGCGACAGCAGTGGCCTACATAAATCATCAAGGAGGCACACGAAGTCTGGCAGCCATGAGGGAAGTGGCAAAGATTCTGCTGTGGGCAGAGAACCATCTTCCTGCAATCTAGGCAATATTCATCCCAGGTGTTCTCAACTGGGAGGCAAACTTCCTAAGTCATCAGGGCATACACGCCGGAGATGAGCTCTTCATCCGGAAATGTTTCAACTCCTGGTGGACTGGTGGGGATTACTGGATGAACATCTCATGGCTTCATGTTACAACCAGAAGGTCCCCAGGTACAGGGCTAGAACAAGGGACCCCTCAGTCGCCTTCATGGACGCTTTGGCGGTGTGATGGAACTCAGGTTGGCATACCTGTTTCCTCCAATCTCCCTCCTCTCAAGAGGAGTCAAAGTTAAAGCAGGAGGGAGGCAGGATGATACTAATAGCCCCTGCCTGGCCCAGGAGGCATTGGTTCTCCAATCTGACACGTCTATCTGTAGACTTCCACTGCCTCTAAAACAGGACTTGCTAATGCAGGGTCCCTGTCTTTACCAGGATTTACCTTGGCTGGTTTTGATGGCATGGATCTTGAGTCATCCATCTTAAAGGCCAGGGGTGTCTTTGCTTCTCTGATTCAGACAATGCTGAGAGCAAGGAAACCTGCTTCTGCTCGCATCTATCACAGAATTTGGCTTTCATTTTTTTTCTTTGGTGTTCCCACAGAAAATATGACCCTAAAGTTTTCAAGGTATCGTGAATACTTGGTTTTTCTTCAGGCTGGATTACATTTAGGTCTTCGCCTGGCTACCTTGAGAGACCAAGTTTTGGTTTTGACAGTTTGGTTCCAGGGTAGGATTGCTCCTCTGCCGGATGTTAGAACATTCTTACAGGGGTTTTGGGGCTGCAACCTCTATTTCTCCCACCGGTGACACAGTGGGATTTGCCTTTGATTCTCAGGGCACTGCAGTCGCATCCCTTTGAACCCTTGAATAAGGTGGACTTGAGATGCCTGACTGCGAAGACACTTTTTCTTCTTGCCATCTGTTCAGCCCGCAGAGTTTCTGACTTGGCAGCAGTCATGTCGTTCTCCATATTTGATCTTTCATCCAAATAAAGCGATTCTCTGTACCAAGGTGGGCCACCTCCCAAAGGCGGTTACCCGTTTCCATATAAATGATGAAATTGTAGTCCCGGCCTTCAAGTCTTCAGACCTGTCTACAGGTGAAGCTTCCTTGGATGTGGTTCGAGCGCTTCATATTTACGTAGATCGCACCAGTTCCATCAGGAAATCAGACTCTTCGTGCTATATGGATTTCACAAGAGTTTTGCCAGCAAACAGACGTTGGCTCGCTGGCTTTGTATGACTATTTCTCACGTCTATACACAGGCTGGTCTCTCTGTTCCTACCCAGGTGACAGCACATTCCACACAGTCTGTTGGACCATCGTGGGCAGTAAGAGATGGCACCTCGGCTGAACAGCTTTGCAAGGCAGCCACTTGGTCTTCCGTTAATACGTTTATCAAATTCTATGCTTTGATATGTTTGCCTCCCAGGAAGCTTCCTTTGGGCAGTGGATTCTCTCCACCCTTAAGGGAACTGCTTTAGGACATCCCCAAGGTAGATCCTGTGGACCCTATGGTACCTGAAGAAGAAATACAGAATTATGGTATAACATACATTGGATAATTCATTTTTCTTCGAGGTCCACAGGGCACCCACCCTGACGCAGCTGGCCTCAGTTGGGATCTGTTCTTCAGCCTCTTCACAAATTCCCTCTGCGTATGTTGAGTGTTTCTTGTGCAATTTTTCTTCCTTCTCCACACGGTCTCTTGCCGTTAGGTTTGGTTACAAACTGAATACCTGTGGCTGGGAGCAGGTTATATAGGGAGGAGGACCAGTGCATTCTGGGAGCTCAAAATCTTTGCTGTTTGGTGCATTGGATGTGATCCAACTACATACACCAAGTTAGATCCTGTGGACCCTATGGACCTCGAAAAGGAATTATCCAAGGTATGTTATTCCATAATTCTGTATTTCTCCAGCACAGCAGACTGTACATCTGGAGGCACTTCTGGATTCTCAGACACAAAGGGTATTTCTGCCAGAGGACAAGATTTTGTCCCTATCATTGTGAATACGCAAATTGCGGGTATCCATTCTATCAGAGATGCAGGTCCCGGGGGTCAATGGTGTCCACCTTCAACATGGTGGGATATGCTCAATTCCATTGCAGGCCTCTGCAAAAATTGATTCTCTCCAGGTCGAACAGACAGTATCATCTAATAAGGTGCCAGAGGATCCTTCTCACTCCAGAGGTTCGTGTCTCGTTGCAAAAGGACCATCTGGACAAAGGTTGCCTATTCTGGATTCCAAATTGGGTGCTTCTCACCACGGATGCCAGTCTTCGCGGATGAGGGGCAGTGACATGTCATCACACCTTTCAGGGAAGATGGACAAATCAGGAAAGTCATATGCCCATAAACATTTTGGAACTTTGAGCAGTATACAAAACACTCATCGTGGCACAGGACCTGCTACATGGCAGGCCGGTCCAGATACAGTCCAACAACGCTACCACAGTAGCCTATCTCAACCGGCAGGGAGGCACGCAAAGTCATGCAGCCGTGAATGTAGTGACAAAGGTTCTGATATTTTTAAAAAGTACCCCAAAAAACTTTTTTCTACTTTTTTGTTTTGCATTTGTCATTTAAACGAAATAAGTTGATCATTGCAAAATATACCTATACGGTACTGCTAACGAAATTATCAATTTTGGGGGGTCCAAGATGGATCCCCCTATTTTTGATGCACTTTTCTCACATCGCATTTGGCAGTCAATTTGCAAATCTCCACTGCGAGTACTGCAAATAGGCATTTTTTTATTAGATTGGAGAATTCTCAGGTGCGTGCATTTGTGCAAACTTGTCTAGTTTCATGAAACAAACTTTCTATTTCACACTGAATTGGATTGACCCAAAAGACAGGAGGTCCGCTTCCATGCAGGGCAAGGACGCTGTAACCATAGTGAGGCACTGCCTTTTACCTAAGCAGGTACCCAATCAGCATGCCCACTGAGACAGGCACCCCTAATTTGTGTAGCATGCTGCCAGGCTGTAAAGGGAAATGGCATAACACTAATGAAATTACCCGTTTGCACATATGTAATATTTGGCTTCCATTGTAAGGTACACAAGCAATCCTTTTAAATGTATTCCATGTGAATATATATAATTTATTTGTCAGTCATAATGTATACTGCTCTTAAGGAAAATGTAAGAAAATGATAGGTATAAATGATGGCTCTTTAATCTAAACTCATACATAAATATCATCCATCAATAAAGCATAGTCCTTAGCTGGATCTGTTTCCAATGCTAATGTTCCTTTAAGATCCAACCCTTGAATTCAAGTGTAGCAAAACGTCAATATTTAAAATATTTTCTAAAAAGTGGAAATAGTGTAATGTAGACAATCTCAAAGACACTAAAAAAAAGTAATTAAAATCGTAATACCTTTTGTTCTTTTCTTTTTTTAAAGTAGGCACTACAATGGCCCATATTCAATATTGGAGCGAAAAGTCTGTGCTGGACTTTTCGCTCCACATTGGAGGTTTTGCAGGGATAAAGAATAATGCACGCTTTATCCCCGCATTCAATTAGAAAGGAGCGAAAACTGGTCCCGGCGGAAAGGTAAGTATAGGAAAAAAAATAGGGAATTTTCAGGAAATCATCCAGGGACCCCCCCTAATGATGTCCTGACATGGGGGATCACTATGGGTACCACTGTTTTGGCCTGCGGAAGGTGTTTTTTTTTTTTTTTTTCCCGCCTGGGAAGAAGGGGTGAAGAAGAGCACTGTGGTGAAAACTTATCCCCGTTTTTTTTTTTTTTTTTTACAAAGGCTTTTCGCACCGGCAAGTATTTCCCAGGTGTTTTTAAGATCGCAGGTGGTTGCGGCTGGTGTATTTTTAAAGTTTTTTTTAAAAAAAACTTCACTTTGTCTACTTCAAAATATGCTAGCACCCATTTTCATGTACCCCAAATTTGCTGGAACTACTTATTTTCTGCAAAAAATCCCTGCTAAATGCTGTTCTTCACCACTTCTGCAAATACACTAATTAGCAGCTATTGAGATCATTGAAGTAACCCAAATGCCTTCAGCATGTGATCCCCACTCTCAGTGCATATTCTGCGGGGTGTCAGGCTAATTTCCCCAAATATGACAGCATTTTTCGCCTGTTAGTTTTGCCGGCTCCCGTTTTCGATGATTTTTTTTCATTGAATGCAGGCGAAGTAGTTGAAAAGTCTAGCATGCGAAAAGTATGGGACTTTTTGCCGGGATTTGAATATGCCCCATAGTTGTAATTTCATACATGAAATGCAATGGGTCAGTAGCTTCCTTAAGGTGCCTATCCATTAGACCTGAAAGTCTGAACGTCTAGCGTTCGCTGAACGTCATTCAGTGAAGAAGCCCGACCTTTCTCTCAACATGCCGAACCTGACGAGCGTCATCAGGTTAACGGGCATGTTCACTAGACAGTCGGGGTCAACAAGGAGCACGCGCATTGCTGGTCCTTGCTGACTTTCCATTACCCGACTTTGTGAACAATGCGACCAAAACCTCCTGGTTTTGGTCGGATTGTCCACAAAGTTGGGTAATGGATAGGCCCCTTTAGAGGTGTATAACAATGTAGAGACAGAAAATTCTTTAAATTCAGTTCTGTTAATTACTATTCTTGTTACTAGATCTCCAATAGCAAGAAAGGGGAAGACAAAAGAGAATTTGGAATATTGCCTTTTATTGAGTAAAATAAACCAGCGCTCACATTATAAAAATATATACAAAGCACTCACTGCCTGGGCTTTTCAAGAATCCTACCTCGTTGAACTCAGAACATAATTGCTACTTAACGTCATTTTGTGTAAACCTAGAAATCCCTTTCATGTCTGACCGTTCAGTCACCGCAGATTGGTTGCAGCCATACACTGTCCCAGAGTTTCCAAAACTGTCCTCCAAGTACCCTAACAGTCCAGGTTTTAATATTATATGAATGCTTTCCAACAGGTTAATTAATTAGATGAGTGAGCTGCTGGTGTTATGGGCTGCAGAGCTTTTAATGGTTTTGCAGATAATTAAGCCTTTGTATACAATAATACCCCTTTTCCACCAAAATTCCGGGTCTGACCCGGAGTTGGAACAGGGTTCCTATCCGAATCAGACCCGGAAGTTTGCCGGCTCCGACATGGGATATTTCCGATTCGGCGCCGCTCACACTGGAGTCGGGTCTGCATAGACCCGGCTTTTCCGGCGTGTAAGTGGTCACTTGGAGATGACGTCATCTCCAAGCGCCACTGAAGCCAGACCAATTGGCCGGCTTGCAATGCACTCCAGGTCATCGTGACCCGGAGCGCGCTGTTCTCACAGCAGGGTTTCACGGGCTACGCCCATGTAAAACCCTGCTATTTACCTGGGTTGGATTGCCGGGTCACTCGACCCGGCGATCCAACCCTCTCTCCTTTTACACCAGGGAGCTGCCCAGATTAACCCTTCAATAACTCTGGTTTTAGCTTCGGTGTAAAAGGGGTATAAGTATCATCCTAATTCCATCTTAATTAAGACATTATATTACCATCCTTCTATGCTCAACCCAAACATAATTAGTAAGAGAATATACTTACTGTGAATCTCATAAAAGCTATTTCAAATTATCTCAATGTTATAGTGATTAATGTGAAATTATCATGGTTTATACATTTTTAGTTGTAAATTTATATAAAGTTTTAAAACGTGAATTGAGCCCCATAACATAATGGGGGTAATGCAATTGAGTGTGATGTGAATAGCGCCAGGAAGGGGTTCCCGCACTGTTTCCCACGCTCTCCTGAGGAAGCGAGCAGAAATCTGACTAAAGTGCTGGCCGCCATGCTATTCTTCATCTTAGCGAGGTGCTAACATTGCGGCCAGCTCCTAAGTCATAAAATTCTTGTTAGCACGACCTAAACACCTGGCTTAAGGCACACAAAACACATCGATGTTGATCAATTTAGATTGGTTAATTTTAATCGATTTCAACCATTCGTAATAATACCCCTCCATCTCTATAAAATTGTGCTTTCCCAGACTGCTTTATGTCGTTCAGATGCTACCACTTATACCAGCCAGGAGCAATCTGGGGCTTCTTAGTCAAGCTTTACAAAAGTTTATAGGGCCGGGTCAACCTCCTATCACTTCGTTATTTAAGTTACAGTAACAGTCCCAGTTGGAGAGTGTCAGCTTACCATGTCTTGGGCAATATGCTTTAGCTACTTTCAACTGTGACAGATAAGTTTAATATATACAAAAAGAGATATCAGTTGGCGCTGTCAAATAAGCAGCTAGTTCAAGTGGAGGTGTCAACAATATATGAAAAAGAGAAAAAAGATCTGAACAGCGCTAAATAGTCTTATCAATTGGTAAATTGATCAAAGATGGGTATAGTCATAAGAACATCCAAATACAATAAATCTAAAACCAGAGAAATAGTGCATAAATTGTCTAAAAAGTCAATATACACTATAATCAGTGTTCAATATCTACACGGCTTGATTGAGAACATCAATTGATTGTAATATAAAATAAATTAAAAATAATGCATTTCATAGGCTTTATATTTCATATAAACAGCAGAAATAAAAAATGAATACCAAATAATAAAACATTATACACAGAAAATAAATATGAAAATAAAATAAAAAATACACAAATATTGATCCAGAGAAAAAAAGCTGTGGGACCTACCACAGCGAAACGCGTTTGACACCCCACCATTTTACAGCACTTGGATTTCTATGTGGATATCGATTCCGGACCAGCACCACTTTCATCTTCCATAACTCCTTCTTCAAGTACCAGCATGCCAGTGCAAGAAAATCTGCATTTATTTTAGGCTGTGGACATCGAATTAAGGTCCTCATTCAGAGCCGTACGCTCTGAGCAGAGCGCGCGCTCTGAATGAGGGCCGGGCTCCATTTTCATGGAGCGTCCTCCTGGACGCTCGTATAGCTGTGGGTCACCACCCACAGGCTATACGAGCGTGCTTTGTGATGGCCGCGATGGTCGAGACCATCGCGACCATCGAAATTGCGAGCCGGAGCCTGCGGTTGAGGTTTTCAACCACAAGCTCCGGAGTGATTTTGGCTCTATCAGAGCCAAAATCACTCCCACTGACATCACTAGTGATGTCAGTGGGCCGGCTTCTGACGGGAGGCGTTCCCGTGGGAACGCCCCCGTCAGGGAGGCACGCCCACCAAAGGGGGCGTGCTGTCAATCAACATTGACAGCACGCCCCCTTTGATCGGACACAACGAGCGAAGGACTTTCCTTCGCTCGTCGCGTCTGGCGCATGCGCACGACGGAGCTCCCTCCGTTGTGCGCATGCTCAGTGCATAACATCGACCCACTTGCGAGCTGACAGCCGCCCGCGAGTGGGTCTGAATCAGGCCCTAAGTTTGGTAATTATATCTGCTGGATATTATGATATGATTATAGTGTGTATTGACTTTTTAGACAATTTATTCACTTTCTTTGGTTTTAGATTTATTGTATTTGGATGTTCTTATGACTATACCCATCTTTGATCAATTTACCAATTAATAAGTTTAATATATACCACATTGCCAAGAGTGGTGTACGATCAGGTCCCGTCTTAAATTTTCCCTATATTAATCACTTTATCTAGCATTGTGGGGTTATTAGTTATGGTATGGATGGTGCACTGCGTCAATGTCCACAGAGTCCTTTTTATACCTCATATATACTCCCATTCCCATCCCTTCTTAACCTGGAAACTTGTATAATTGGATTAATAAAGTGGCAAGCTAATTTCCCAGACCTTGCTATGTTGGATATTATATATTGGATTCTTTAAGATGAATAAACAATTAGTTTCTATCTCCTATGCGGAAATGCATCTTAAACTATTGCATAGAGCATTTAATATTACTCCCCCAAGCTAAAATATCTCATAGGTGATGCACCCACATCTTACTGTTATAAGGGCCTTCTTCAGAGTAGTATGGTATTGTACAGCTGCAAGTAAGCGGCTGTGCAACTAATATGCTAATGCAGCAGGAGGCGTCTAGTGTAAACAGATGCCTCCTGACTGTATTGCAGGTCCGAGTGCTGAATCCTAACATGCAGCATCGTATCACCATTGCGACCATCTAAATAAGCCTCTGAACGGCCGGTGGAACTGCTCAACCGGGGCCAGGAAGTCTGTATTGGAAGAGGCAGACCCAAGAGACGCCTATATAATTGGGGAGACACTCCCCCATTTTATAGTTCCGATTGCTGCTGCTCAGCCCCCCAAACGCTGCAGCATGTCAAACATACTGTGGTTTGGGGGGACCTGCACTTGTGCAGTACAGATACTATGCATGCGCAGGTCTCACAATTGGAGTAGTACGCAAACCATTGGGTTAGTATACTATGAATCAGTTCCTAAGTGTGCTGCTCCAGAAGCCGACATTCTGCACTGTTTATGGGTTTGCCCACAAGTACAGGTTATATGGGAGGATCTTCAATGCTACAGTGGTGCTTGAAAGGTTGTGATACCTTCAGAATGTTCTATATTTCTGCTGAAATTTGGCCCAAAACTAGCTCAGATTTTCACGCAAGTCCTAAAAGTAGATAGAGAACCAAATCAAACAAATGAGACGAAAAAATGTAGATGTGCTAATTTTTTTTTTATTGAGGAAAATGATCCAATATCACATATCTGTGAATGGTAAAAGCATGTGAACCTTTGCTTTCAGTATCTGGTATGACCCTCTTGTGCAGCAATAATTGCTTCTAAACGTTTCCAGTAATTGTTGATTAGTCCTGTACATTGGCTTGAAGGAATTTTACCCCATTGCTCTGCACAAAACAGCTTCAACTCTGTTACAGTATGTTGGTGAGTTTCCTCCCATGAACTGCTCGCTTCAGGTTCTTCCACAACATTTCGATTGGATTAAGGTCAGAACTTTGACTTGGTCATTCCAAAACTTTACATTATTCTTTAAGCATTCTTTGGTCGAATGATTTGTGTGCTTTGGGTCATTGTTTTGCTGCATGACCCACGTTCTCTTGAGATGCAGCTCATGGACAGATGTCCTTACATTTTCCTTTTTAGAATATTCTGGTAACAATTCAGAATTCATTGTCCCTTTAATTATGGCAAGTCGTCCTGGGCCAGGTGCAGCAAAACAGGCCCAAACCATGATACCACCACCACCGTGTTTCACAGATTGTATAAGGTTTTTATGCTGGAATGCAGTGTTCTCCTTTATCCAAACATAATGCTTCTCATTTAAACCAAAAAACTCTATTTTGGACTCATCTGTACACAAAACATTGTTCCAATAGTCTTCTGGCTTGTCCAGGTGACCTTTAGCAAACTGCAGACGAGCAGCAATGTTCTTTTTGGAGAGCAGTGGCTTTCTCCTTGCTATCCTTGTTCATCATTGTTGTTCAGTGTCCTGATGGTGGACTCATGAACATTAGCTAATGTGAGAAAGGCCTTCAGTTACTTTGGGTTCCTTTTGTGACCTTGCTAACTATTAGATGTCTTGCTCTTGGCGTGATTTTTGTTGATCGACCACTCTTGGGGAGGGTAATAATGGTCTGGAATTTCCTCCATTTGTACAAAATCTGTCTGACTGTTGATTGGGGGAGTCCAAACTCTTTAGAGATGGTTTTGTAATCTTTTTCCAGATTGATAAGCATCAACAACTCTTCTGAGGTCTTCAGAAATCTCCTTGTTCGTGGCATGATACACTTCCATGTTAATTTAGGATAATTTGCGCTATAAGTATTTGCATAATGAAGTCTGATATGTGAAATAAAGAATACTTGTACAGTACACAACAAATGTGGTTTTATTTTCTTACACAAAAAAAGAGTACATAAATTGACATTCAATACAATCTAAAAGATAGAAACAAACTGTTGTATTAATAAGACCATGGTATAGATCTATACATACTATGTTACTCCTAAAAAGCTATATAAACCTGGACTAGTTGTAAAAAAATAAAATCACATAATAGCCAAATTCCTTTATAAGCTTTATAAAGATATTGAGTGTCATTCAGACCCGGTCGCAAGCGCTGATGCGCTCTCAACCGGGTCGATGGTTAGCCCTGCGCAGCGCAGCGGCCGCACTGTGCATGCGCAAGCCCCGGAGCGAGAGAGAAACTCTCTCGCTCCGGAGCTCACTACTAAAGGGGTGGCTGTCGATTTTGATTGACAGCTCGCCCCGTTTGGTAGGTGGGCCGGGGGGTGGCTGAGCAAACGGAGGCGTTCCTTTCGGAACGGATGCCGTTTGTGGGCGGCCGCACTGACATAATCAATTATGTCAGTAGGGAGCTTCCTGCTCGATCAGAGCTGGAAGCTCCCTGGGGCTTGCGGTTGACGAGACCCAACCTTAGGGTCTTGTCGCAAGCCCCGATGGTCGTGATGGTCTTGACCATCGCGACCATCACCCTGGTCGCTAGCTAAGCTGTGGATGGTAACCCACAGCTTAGTTTGCGACCAAGAGGCCGCACTAAAAAAAAAGCGTCCGCCCTCATTCAGAGAGAGCGATTGCTTCTAGCGACCGCCTCTGAATGAGGGCCACTTATCCTCTCTGCATCAATTAGATGTTAATTTTCACCTGGTCTCTCAATTTTCACCTGTCATTCCACTGAAGATAAAAAATGTGTGGACAGGATAAATGGCTGCTTTCAATGAATGACATATAATGATCTTCCGTTACAATATAAAATTTTTCCAATTATATGGGGCGTTCGATCCCTGATAAGTGGTACGGTATGAATGTCCGGATGTTTGAAGATATTTTTTGCTGCTGGTTATTATTAACATTTACAGTGTGTATTATATAACCCATAAAACAAATTAGTGCTTGAACCTAACTCTTATTTCACCTTCGAAATATCTGTTAAGTCTAAAGGTTCACATACTTTTGACACTCACGGATATGCGATATTGGATAATAAGGGTAATCGATTACTTTTTACTAAGTTTGCTGCAGCCACAAAGAAAACAATACTATCACAATGGATCTCTCCGGGCCCCCCTGATATTGCCTTAGAATTTAATTTATTTTTATGATGAATTGGCCTGAGACATCGATAAACAAAGAGGGCTTGGTTGAAAACTTTTTGTTTACGTGGGTACCGTATATACACACCTTATACCCAACACTCAAAGTCACTTTGAGGAGGGGTTTTAACTCGCCTCATGGTATAATTTGGAGATTCTTGAACATCGTATCCCCTCTTATAACTATGCATGACATTTGTGGAGGGGAATAATGTTTTGTATACAGGTGTGCTATAAGTTTCTGGATGTGCAGTGTATAGGTAGAGTAGGCACAATCTGTCTGGTTGTGAACTTTAATCTTTGACTAAAGTTCTTCAGGGCACAGAACCGTATATAAGCAGCATTGCACACCAAAGAAGTCAGCTTGTTCACTTCCTTCAAGAAACTCATTATTATTATTGTTTATTTATATGGCGCCACAAGGGTTCCGCAGCGCCTTACAAGGTACATATCCAAAAAGTGACTTACAGTAAAATACAATACAATGAAGGACAAGGACATGGATAATATACATTGATACATAGGTGGCCATAACACCCACATAAGCAGCAAAGCATAGGCACCAAGTGTTAGGTGTCCTAATGGTGAGTAAGAAGTAGATGAACATATAGTAAGGAGAAGCACAAGAGGGTAGAGGGCCCTGCTCGCAAGAGCTTACATTCTCAAGGGGAGGGGCAGACAGATGGGTGTGATACAGATGGGGAAGACGGGGAGGAGGGAGCATGTAGTAGCAAGTTAGGATGAGAGCTGGAAAGCGGTGATGAAGTAGTGGGTCTTGAGAGCCTGTTTGAAGGATTGTAGAGAGGTGGAGAGTCTGATGGGGAGAGGGAGAGAGTTCCAGAGGTGGGGAGCAGCACGGGCAAAGTCTTGGAGGCGGGAGTGGGAGGAAGTAATCAGCTGGCATGAGAGGAGGTGTGCATTTGTTGAACGAAGAGGGCGACAGGAAAGTGAAGCGAGATGAGGTCAGAGATGTAAATGGGAGAGGAGTGTGTGAGGGCTTTGTAAGTGAGTGTGAGAACCTTGAATTGGGCTCTGAAGGGGAAGGGGAGCCAGTGGAGGGCTTGTAGGAGAGGGGAGGCAGATGTAGAGCATTTGGAGAGGAAGATAAGCCGTGCAGCAGCATTAAGGATAGACTGGAGAGGAGCGAGATGGGATTTTGGGAGGCCAGATAGGAGAAGGTTACAGTAATCCAATCTTGAGATGACCAATGAGTGTATTAACGTCTTAGTTGCATCCTGGGTGAGAAAGGGTCTGATCCTAGAAATATTTTTAAGATGGAAATGACAGGACTGTGAGAGGTTCTGGATATGTGGTTTAAAGGAGAGGGAGGAGTCCAGGATAACTCCAAGACAGCGCACTTTGGGGCTAGAAGAGATAGTTGTGCCATCAATTGATAAAGAAATAGTGGGAGGTGAGGTTATGTGGGAGGGTGGGAAGATGATCATCTCAGTCTTAGACATATTAAGTTTAAGAAATCGCTGGGACATCCAGGAAGATATAGCAGAAAGACAGTTGGAGATCCGAGTGAGGAGAGAGGGAGAGATGTCAGGGGAGGAAAGGTAGATCTGAGTGTCGTCAGCATAGAGATGATAATGGAGGTCAAAAGAGCTGATGAGTTCACCTAGAGAGGATGTATAGAGGGAGAAAAGGAGTGGTCCAAGAACAGAACCTTGGGGAACACCTACTGTGAGAGGATGTGGGGGGGGGAAGATAGGCCATGAGAGGAGACAGAGAAGGATCGATCAGAAAGGTAGGAGGATAGCCAGGAGAGGGCAGTGTCACGTAGACCAAGGGAGTGAAGGATTTGCAGCAGGAGAGGGTGTTCCACAGTGTCAAAAGCAGCAGAAAGGTCAAGGAGAATGAGTAGAGAGTAGTGGCCTTTGGATTTGGCAGCAAGGAGGTCATCGCTGACTTTAGTGAGGGCAGTTTCTGTGGAGTGGAGAGAATGGAAGCCAGACTGAAAAGGATCAAGGAGGGAGTGGGAGGAAAGAAAGCTGGTAAGGCGGTTGTAAACAATACGCTCAAGGAGTTTGGATGCAAAAGGGAGGAGAGAGATGGGTTGGTAGTTGGCGAGAGTGTTAGGATCAAGAGTAGGTTTTTTAAGAATGGGGGAGACAAGGGCATGTTTGAATGCAGAAGGGACAGTGCCAGATGAGAGGGAGAGATTGAGGAGGTGGGCAAGATGGGAACAGGCACAGGGAGAGAGGTAGCAGAGGAGACGTGAAGGGATAGGGTCAAGGGGGGAGGTGGAAGGGGTGGGAGGACTGGATAAGGGCCATGACTTCCTCTCCAGATACGGGGGAGAAGGATGTTAGTGTAGGTAAAATGGAAGGGGAGGGATGACCCGGGAAAGGAGGAGGTGTAGTGCTGGGGGACTGGTGGGATATGATATCCTGACGTATGGAGTCAATTTTAGATGTGAAGTAGGAAGCAAAGTCAAGGGCAGAGAGCAAGGAGGGAAGGCGAGGAGGGGGTGGGCAGAGGAGGGAGTTCAGTGTGGTGAAGAGACGCTGCGGATTTGAGGATTGGGAGGAGATGAGGTGCTTGAAGTATGACTGTTTAGAAAGGGAAAGGGCAGCACTGTAGGATGAGAGCATACATTTGAAATGGAGAAAATCTGCCCTAGAGCGTGACCTTCTCCACTGTCGCTCGGCGGTTCGGGAACACTTTTGCAGATATCTGGTGCATTTGGAATGCCAGGGTTGAAGTATGGATCTGCGAGGGTGAGTGGTGATCGCCGGAGCAACAGAGTCCAGAGCAGAAGTAAGGGAGGTATTGTATAGGGAAGCAGCTTGTTCAGGGCAGGAGAGAGAGAGCAAAGGAGAAAGAAGCGAGTCAAGTAGGGAAGGAAAGGATACGTTGTCGATAGCCTCAATGCTACGCCTAGTGATAGTGGTCTTGGGGGGTAGAGGGGGGGAAGGGAGAGGGATAGGTTAAAAGAGAGAAGGTGATGGTCAGAGAGGGGGAATGGGGAATAATCAGAAATATCACAATGGTGAGTAAAGACCAGATCAAGCGAATGCCCACTCACATGGGAGGGTGAGGAGGTCCATTGGGAGAGACCAAATGAGGATGTGAGGGTGAGAAGTTTGGAAGCAGAGAGCTCAGTGGGGATATCAATTGGAATATTGAAGTCACCTAAGATAATGGAGGGAAGGTCTGAGGAGAGAAAGTGAGGGAGCCAGGAAGCAAAGTTGTCAAGGAATTTGGAGGGATTGCCACGGGGACGGTAAATGATAGCTACTCGCAGGTGTACTGGTTGGAAAAGACGTATAGTATGAACCTCAAATGTAGAGAATGTAAGGGATGGTTCAGGGGGGGGTATATGTTGGTTGGTGTAACCATGGGATAGAAGGACTCCGACACCACCACCATGGTGACCCCCAGGCCGAGGGGTGTGAGAGAAGGTGAGGCCCCCAGAGGAGAGAGCTGCAGCAGAAGTGGTGTCAGAAGGTGAAAGCTAGGAGATGCAAGTTGTTGGAGATGTAAAGGTCATGGGTGGGAACCAGTTTATTACAGACTGATCTGGCATTATGGAGCTCAACAGAGACCACGATCATCTACGACTACAAGAGTGGTCTGCGACAGCAGGAGAGTTTTCACCGACTAACCTGCTTTAGGTAGAAAGCACTGTCCCGAATGTGTTTGAGTGATTTGCAGAATTGCAGTGTGGGAGATGGTCCCTGGACGACTAGGAGCGCTGCGGCAGACCTCTATCCGCCATCACCGTGGATGTTGATGCCGTGGGTGCCAAAGGTGACTGTGTCCCAGTTAGTGAAAGGATCTATCCGCTAGATACTCCACAAAAGCTTGGCCTGAGCAAGGTTTCTACACGCTGGGTGTTCCATCTGAAAAACTCGAGAGCAGAAGGAGGCTCGGATGATTTGGATCCACAATATGCTGGCCAAGTTGATGGCAGTCGCTCAAACTCTGTGACATTATTAGTGGCAATGAATCCTGGATCCACAGTTTTGACTCTGAGACCAAGCAACAATTGGCCCTGTGAACACAGAAGTTCCAATGTAACTGCACAGTGGCCAATTTTGTAGCTACTGTACCACTTGTGGAGCAGCGCACCATGACTGGGGACTGGTACGCCAACCAATGCCTGCCGTAAGTGAAGCCATTTCCGTCCAAGAACTCGCACTTGTGGTTCCTTTCTCCATCACGACAATGCAATTTTCCACGAGTCCAGATAAGTGGTGATTTTTTTGGCCCATAAATGCATCCAGAAGCTTAACCATCCACTGTACAGTCCAGACCTGGCTCTTTGCGACTTCGTGTTCCCACAAATCAAGCGCAAGATGTGTGGGATTTGTTTTTGAGTCACTGGAAGCTGCAGAGAAGACCTTCATCTAGCAAGTAGAAGACATACTTGTGATAGTCTTCACCAACTGATGTTTACACGGCAGCCTGTGCAGGACAGGAGCTTTCAAATCCCTCCATGCTGTATACTCACTGCCTGCGCCTCTCCGGCTCCACTTTACATCTCCATCTCCGTCCATCCATCCTCCTGGCAACAGCATCTGCAGCATTACGAGTCATCATTTCCTTCATCAACCTTATATGCCCTGAGACTTACCTTTAGAATGGTAAGGCAGATTAGTCCTCTGTCTGCTCCCTTGAGCCACACAGCTGTATTCTCTGTGCTGGAACATTGTGCATACAAAGCTAAGAGTGCAAATGCATTTATTATTGCACATGCAGTTGGAATCATACTTGCACCTCTCTACTCTCCTGGAATTCCACTCTCCTTTTTTGGGGGGGGGAGTCTCCTGCCCCCTGGGCATGTATCCAAGTCTGCATCCCAGCGCTTTTTGGGTAAAGTAGGTAGGGCAAGGGGCCTGATGACACAATTCGCTTTGAATCGCATCATCGTTACCCCACCCAGTGATGTTTTGATTAAAAGTTTTGGCAAAACGTTACAGGGGCTTGGACCATGATGATGTGATATGCAGCACCATGTCCCCACCTGGACCTCTCTCTCTTGGAGATGGACTTTCCAAAGTAGCTACTGATTTTTTTTTTTGCATGTAGTGAACAGCTTTATTTTTACACTGAAATTTAGAATTAAGCTGGAATACACACTTTCCCAACTCAAATTTGGGGTATACATCTGAACGATGGAATGTCTGGCTCCTCAGCTGGCCGCCCAACCGATCCAACGATTTGGTAAGTATTCTGCACAAACGATGTGTATACACGCTTACCAATCGGCTGCCCGATATGTCTGGCCACAGGAACCAGTTGTGATATCAGTCGCTGGTTCCTGCAGCCAGTATATGGGTTGTGCAATCATCCGTACACACAGGCAAATGTGAACGATATATCTTTCAGATATATTGCATCTTCCCGTGCAGTACAGCCAATGCAATGTATCTGTGAAAGACATCGTTCACAGATGTATTGGGTGTACACACCAGCTGCTAGACCGAACAATATATTGTTTGTTGGCTGTAGTCACGATATATCGTCCAGCATTAATCTCTGCACATTTTCAATCTGCTCTACTTGCAGTGCATCATGCTTTTAGCAAGGTGCAAATTGCTCCTCTTTTATTTGTTCCTAACTCTGAATCAGGTCTAACATCTGGTTTATAGCAAAATCAATGCGGTTATTTGTGATTTTGTTAAAGAGCAGGAGGTCACTCATAGCCTGCAGCTGATAAAGCCCAGGGCCGTTCTTCCTGTTCAGTAGCATACTGGCAACTGGCTGAGAAGATTTATATTTTGCATTGCATTCATTTTCTCATGTATAATAAAGTTTATTGAAAAAAATTAAAAAAAATAAAATGTACTCGCCACCAGTCAGAGCAGAAATCTGCATGACGGGAACGCCCGCTGGTACACACCTTGGCCACAAGTTGGCGCACTAACGGTTCTCCCAGCTGCGCATGCGCGCTCCCTGCGCCAGGAGGGGGAGGAGGCTCCGGGTTCCCGTCTGCTGGTTCCGTAGCTGGGAGAAGAGCCGTGGGGAAGTCACCGTACCGGGCCGGGGGGAACCACCGGTGCATACTTGGCCGCATTGGGGGCGACTCACCGGGACCACCCCCCCGCTTCGTCCACCGGCAACATGGTCATGGCGTATTTCGTGGAGAATTTCTGGGTAATCTGTGATTTTCCTCTCGCTTCCTGCCCGGTGTCCGGCCGCCCCTCCCCGCGCCCTGCAGCTGATGGGCAAGGCTGTGTGGCAGCAGGGGCTGTACCTGGTGCATGTGTCATACATGTTTTAAGATGTGTTCCATGTACACAGAAGTAGTGTGTAGACATATGTGCATGATTAATCACCCTGTGCTTCTGGATATGTAACATGTATGTATGTGACAAATCACCCTGTGTGTCTGGGTACATGTAGTTTCTTGAAGAATTGTTCCGTGCGTCTGGGTACATGTAGGTGCCCATGCGTCTGGTTAAGTGTAGGTGCATGATGAATTGCCCCATGCGTCTGGTTGCATGCAGGTGTGTGATAAATCGCCCTGTGTGTCTGGGTACAAGTAGGAGCTTGTTGAATCTCCCCGTGCGTCTGGGGACACATAGGTGTGTGATAAATCGCCCTGTGCGTCTGGGTACACGTAGGTGCGTGATGAATTGCCCCTAGCATCTGGGTACACGTAGGTGCGTGATGAATTGCCCCGTGCGTCTGGGTACACGTAGGTGCGTGATGAATTGCCCCGTGCGTCTGGGTAAACGTAGGTGCGTGATGATTTGCCCTGTGCGTCTGTGTACACGTAGGTGCGTGATGAATCGTCCCTAGCATCTGAGTACACGTAGGTGCGTGATGAATCGTCCCTAGTATCTGGGTACACGTAGGTGCGTGATGAATTGCCCCGTGCGTCTGGGTACACGTAGGTGTGTGATGATTTGCCCTGTGCGTCTGGGTACATGTAGGTGCGTGATGAATCGTCCCTAGCATCTGGGTACACGTTGGTGTGTGATGAATTGCCCCGTGCGTCTGGGTACATGTAGGGGTGAGATGAATTACCCCGTGCGTTTGGCTACACGTAGATGCGTGTTGAATTGACCCGTGCGTCAGGGTACACGTAGGTGCGTGATGAATCTCTGTACGTCTGGGTACACGTAGGTGCGTGGTGAATTACCCCGTGCGTCTGGGTACACGTAGGTGCGTGATGAATCTCTGTACGTCTGGGTACACGTAGGTGTGTGATGAATCTCTTTGTGCGTCTGGGTACACGTAAGTGCGTGATGAATCTGCGTCTGGGTACACGTAGGTGTTTGATAAACCGCCCTCTGCGTCTGGGTACACGTAGATGCTTGACGAATCTCTTTATTATTATTATTATCATTTATTTATATGGCGCCACATGTCTTCCGCAGCGCCTTACAAAATATATAAACAAATAGATGACTAAAGACTTATAGCACAATACATTAGAATGCAGGACAAGGATATGGAAAATATACATAGCTACATTAGTGACCACAACACCCACATAAGCTTAAACAACCAAGTGTTAGGTGCCCTAGTGGGGGGTAAGAAGTAGATGAAAGTAAAGTAAGGAGAAGCACAAGAGGGTAGAGGTATCCTTTGTGCGTCTGGGTACAGGTAGGAGCGTGATGAATCGCCCCGTGCGTCTGGGTACAGGTAGGTGCGTGATGAATCGCCCGTGTGTCTGGATACAGGTAGGTGCGTGGTGAATCGCCCCGTGCGTCTGGGTACATGTAGGTGTTTGGTGAATCGCCCCGTGCGTCTGGGTACATGTAGGTGCGTGGTGAATCGCCCCGTGCGTCTGGGTACATGTAGGTGCGTGGTGAATCGCCCCATGCGTCAGGGTACATGTAGGTGCGTGGTGAATCGCCCCGTGCGTCTGGGTACATGTAGGTGCGTGGTGAATCGCCCCGTGCGTCTGGGTACATGTAGGTGCGTGGTGAATCGCCCCGTGCGTCTGGGTACATGCAGGTGCGTGGTGAATCGCCCCGTGCGTCTGGGTACATGTAGGTGCGTGGGGAATCGCCCCGTGCGTCTGGGTACATGTAGGTGCGTGGGGAATCGCCCCGTGCGTCTGGGTACATGTAGGTGCGTTGTGAATCGCCCCGTGCGTCTGGGTACATGTAGGTGCGTGGTGAATCGCCCTGTGCGTCTGGGTACATTTAGGTGCGTGATGAATCGCCCCGTGCGTCTGGGCACAACGTTGGTGTGTGGTGAATCGCCCCGTGCGTCTGGGCACAACGTTGGTGTGTGGTGAATCGCCCCGTGCATCTGAGTACACGTAGGTGCTTGATGAATCGCCCTGTGAGTACGTGTAGGTGCGTAATTCTATATTTTCTGCTACTTTTGTTGTGCTGTTGTGGTTCTTTTACACACAGAAATAGCGTTGGATATGGTGTTACGCAGGTGTGGTGTTTCCTATACGTACTCGCATACACTCCCTTTGTGGAACTTGTTATATGACTGTTTATGCACGTTTGTGCTGGTGCCCCAATGTAAGATCTATACAGCAGGATTGGTTTGATAAATATGTATTTTGTAAGCTATATTCCAAAAAGCTGACTGTATATATAATTTATATAGCTTCGGTGATTTATAGGCTTCTTACTCTCGGTATGTAAGCTGGATTTTGTGTCTGCGGCCCTTTTATTGTTTTAGCACTGGCTTTCTGCAGCCCTGTTCTGATATGTAGTCAAATGTATTAAGAGTGTCTACAAATATTTATTAGGAATATTCCATAAGCATATGTAATTGGTACCATTAATACAGCGTTATCATACTTCTGGTGAACTGATATTTATTGACCTTTGTTGCACTTTGTAATGCTAAATTGCATTTCATGTCTATATATTGCTGTTCGTTTTGATTTACCTCATAGCACGTATATAAGAAGTGTTTATTAAAGTTACAATAAATTATAGCACTTTATGGGAATACAATGTACTTAACACATTTACATAGCTTGAAGAAATGTTTTGTTTATGCTGATTTCAGATTTACAATCTGTTTTCTATCAGGGAGCTGACATGATGTTTCTGAAAGTGTTTAAAGCAGATTACATTATAATTGGTGTGCACTTTAAAATGTGTAAAAGGTAGCAAGAAGTGTGCTGAAGCATACATTACTGCTATCAGGGCGGGCGGCAGCTTGCAGCAAGTAACGTCTACTTTATTGTCTGGGTGATTCTCTGTGTGGCGCATGGGATATTTACATACATTCAAGTATGCAAACTGTTTCTATACCACAATGTTTTTTCTGGTGTCCAAGTCTTAAATAATTAGTTGGTCGAAAATATACACCATGCTGGGATGTGTAGTTCCACAGTAGTTGGAGGGCCGCATGTTGAATACCATGGGGGTATTCAATTAGCCGTGGGATTTACCCCGCAACTAATTGCCGGCCAAAATCCTGTTGCCTGGGGAAAGGCTATTTAAATAGCCTTTTTCCCACGCCAAAAAATCGGGACTCATAAACTGCAGAATCAATGTTTTTTTCCCCAGCATGCGAGCTCGATTTGGTGTTTTTTTCCGCTGACTTTACCTCGCACCTCCATGAGCTGTGAGGTTCAGTCCAACTGCGGGGACTCGCGTGCGGGTTAATCTCTGCTACTGTAATTGAATAGCTCTGGTGCAGCAATTAGCCAAATTGAATACCACCCCCTATGTACATCCCAGGGATCAGCGATTCTTTTGATACATACTTTATGCAGCACATGGCAATGTGAACGTCTGCTACATACAACACATCATGAGTGTACAGTCTTACACCAGCTTGTTACTCTGCTTTGCCAGATAGTAAATGTAGAACTATGGCTTCTTGATGTGACAAAGAGGGGTTACTGCTCATGCTGAGGTCTCGTGGCCATTAGATTTTAGGGACAGGCTAAGAGTGGCTCTTGTTACTGTAGCTGTTTGAGGTGTACAAATGAGGATAGAAAAGGAAGTTGACATTTCATTGTAATGAAAAAATATAGATTGTCTCCATTAATTGTACTGTACTTAGTTTGGAGTGTACATGTCGATTTTAGCACAAAATTATGTAATTGTTTACCTTAGGTACAATTCCACAGGTATTAAACTGGCTCACCAAAACTTTTTATATATTTAATCTCATGTTATTGGTGTATTTACATCACCTTAATTATAATTTTCAGGAAGTTTTTGAATAGATAGAAGTTTTCATGCTGATTGCAGCCAATGTATATAATCCAATTATGACATTAAAGAATACCTCTTGCTTGGGTGGTCTCGTGTTTTTCTTGGTCATCTCAGGACAGAATGGGAAGTCATGCTGGTCACTCTTGTGCTACAGCAGCAAGCATGCAGAAGACATTGAGGCAAGCACTAAGTGGCTCTGCAGTATTCATGCATCTGGCACTCTTGTTGTCAGTTTGGCAGCTGTTATGGAAGAGGTGGGGAGTTCCTTAATAGGTTGCTTAGGTGTTTTGTATAGGGCTAGTGGTGAAATTGGGGAAATTGGCTAATTCTGCTTGCTCACCTTGTGTGGATTTACACTGTTTGTTTCCTTAATGCAGGCATGTTTTTTTGGGGCATTTACTTTAAAATTACATTTCTGTTATTGGCTATGCATTTTGTAATTGTTTGATATCTCTCTAACAAATTTGCACTGACAGAGCCCCCTGCTCTTATTTATTGACACTTTGCAATCAACTGATGGGATAAGGTTACAGGATATGCACATAACAAACATTTCCCCTACTTAGTGGCTGCTAACAAAAGAACTTGCACTTTAGATTTACAAAATGTAAACAAATGTAGCATTGTGTCTTCTGTGCAATCAGTCAAAAGCTTTAAGACTTCATGTCTCTTGCTGTGAATGGAAGGCAACATATGTCCATGCAAGAAGCTTTTAGGGACCCTAGGTTGTGTATATACCTTAGGACATCCAGTTATATTTCTCCTGTTGAACTAACAGTCCCAGCAAGTGGCTAGTTGGCCTTTGCAGTCCAAGGACAGCTGGATGATCTCCGATCCCCTTATCTGTTGCTGTAGTTTTGTGGTTGAGACTGTGATCTATGTATGGTTACAATGATGAAAGCTAGAATATATTGGATGAGTTCAGCCAACCTCAGAAATGGAGCAGGTGGTGCTAGTGTTCGGCTAGTCAAGGCTTACATTACTGTATACATTGGGTTATATTTGCACATCTGATGTGTAAAGTAATAGGTGCTGCCCGTGTGGTAAAATAATTTCACAGTCCTGATAAAGTGGAAGTTATTCAGAAACTGTTCAGCACCAGTTCAAGAATTTGTGCTGAATTCTATCAACCCTATAACAACTGTACATTCTTTTTGTGTATTGTTTCATTTAAAGCTTTCTTTACACTGCAATTAAAATTAGCATTGCATAAATATATACAAACTTCATATTATTTACATAAGTTGTTGATGGCTAATCTGCATATAATATATAATATATTTGCAAACATCAGGGCAAAGTTTTCTGTAATACACTGTGTATAAAAGAAAAAGCACCACCACACACTTGGAGCAGAAATAACACGTCAGCCATGCAGATGAGGCTGATATTTTGGTATGCAATATATATAAATATATTCCTTGCACACTTTTGAAAAATAGCGACTTAAAGTTATAATCAAAAAGTTGTTGACATCTCTATCTGAATGGCCATCCAATAGATTGCACTCTATTTGAAATGGTTATTGCATTTCAGAAAGGATTTGGTCCATGGGAGCTTCAATGCCAAAGCACATAATGCTGTACTTGGCTATATGTATCCAATATACTCATGTGATCGTTTACTGTGTGCTACTTAAATCAAAACAATCCCCCCCCCTCATTTATTTTTTTGTCCTCTTCAAATGGATTGTCCTCGGGCACTTGCCCTTAGCATACATTTACAGCACTGAGGTCTTGGGTTTGATTCCCACCATGGGCCTGACTATGCAGAGTTTGTATATCCTCCCTGTGCTTGCGTGGGTTTCCTCCCACACTCTAAAAATATTCTGGTAGGTTAATTGGCTCCCAACAAAAATTAACCCCTGTGTGTGTACATAGGGTGGGGAACATAGGGGCCAATTCAATTAAGCGTGCTGTTGCTAGCTCCGAGAGGGAGCTCTCAGAGCTATCCAATTTTGCATGCTGTCCAGTCAGACTAGGATGTTTAGTTGTGAACAGCGGCATTATCTGACTAAAGTGCCTTTAGTCTGATTTCTCCTCGCACCCTCAGGAGGGTATGAGAAGAAATCCTTTAAGCTGCATACACAGTACACGATATTGTTAACGATTTGGCTGATTTCCGATGCATTGGAATGACAAATCGTTAATATCGTGCAGTGTGTATTCACTACATCGTGTAGTGCGCTCTGCCGTGGGGTCGTCGGCCGCATCGCCTGATCTTTTGTACATGCAGTAAAATCGGGCGATGCGGCTGATGATCCCATGTCGGCCCGTCGGCAGCCTGTTTGTGTGTCACATCGCTGGGTACACACCTAGTTTAGTGTGTACCCAGCTTTAGTCACCCTAACAGCACGCTGAATTGAATAGCTTCGTGAGCTCCCTCCCAGCGCTATCAACAACGTGATTAATTGAATTGGCTCCATATTATTATTGTTATCATCATCATAGATTGTAAGCTCCATTGGGGCAGTGACTGATGTGAATGGCCAAAATATTCTAAGTAAAGCGCTGAGAAATATATGTGCTCTATATAAATAACTTACAATAAATAAAATAGTGCATCTTTCTGCAATTTAAGTTGTGCGGAAATGTATATTTGAGCTTTTTATGCAGATTTGTTTTTTCCTTAAAGTACTTTCTGAGCTGCTATCAATATATACACTGCAGAATATGTTGTGGGGCTTATGAATAAATGATTATGATAAAAAAATAATTTCCACCTCCTCCTACATGGCACGTCCGGTATACACAATGCCGACCGCAGGCTTTTCTACTGCTTAATCCCGGCGAGGCTTAAATGACAGGCATCTAAATCTAGACGCCTGTCATTTTACCGGCGCCCGGCATCCCGATTGAGGGGATGCGGAGCGCGGACAGCTGCGGGGAGGGGTGTGTGTGTGTGTGTGTGTGTTAGGTTTAGGGCTCCTGGGGGGACTTAGGGTTAGGCAACCCCCCGGGAGGTTAGGGTCAGGCTAGTGGATGGGGGGGGGTAGAGTTAGGCACCCTCTGGGGGAGGTTAGTGTTAGGCACACCCCTGGGGGAAGGGGGTGGTTAGGCTTAGGCACAGGGGGGGTTAGGGATTAAGTTAGTTTATACTTACCTTTAGGACGATCGGGATTTGAACCATGCGGCCGGCCGTAAATCATATTGAATGCGGCATGTCCCTCCTGTTCCTGAGATGCTGTTGTAAACCTTGTATCTACAGTGGGTGGAGGGTGATTGCCTCTGCCAGCACGTGTAGTAGCGGTTAGCGTGTTTATTTCTACATGCATCCTGCGTTTCCAAATCATGTGGATGTTTGTTATGCAAATAAAACAAAGATGTGCTCACCAAGCGGCTACAAGGGGACACTTAAGGTTAAGTTTAATAACTCTAATTATGCAATTGTCAGTTTGTTTATGGTTGTGTGTGATTTAGAGGGAAATTCAATTAACCGCTGTAATTTACCATGGGCTAATTGATGCAGCAGGGCTATTCAATTAGCCGAAGGTAGCCCACAGACTGCAGTTAATGAGATTTTTTTTTTTTCGATGCAGAACTGGTTCCAAAAGAAATCCGTGCCAAAAAGCCTGTTTGCGGGTGCCACAACTGTGTTAACCCATAGGTCTGGGAACTTATCCCAGATTCTATGGGTTAACTCAGTAATTTATCGGACAAGAAAAAGGGGCTCTAATTAAATGGCTCCGGGCGTTCAAGCTCCAGGTTACCACCCTTTTTCACTAGTGGTAAATTACTGCTGCTAATTGAATTTCTCCCCTTAAGCTGGGTACACACTTAATATATATATCTGCAGTTGATGGTTCATATACAGTAAACAATTATCATGTCTTCTGGCTGCGGGTCCCTCTGGCCGGGGCACGTGTTGTGTCCCCCTCCCCGCGGCCTCTGCTGTAAGTGTACGGGCAGTCTGCAGATATATTGGGCATCGGCTGTACAGCAGAGCCGACGCGATGTGTCTGTGAATGACGTCGTTCACAGTCATATCACTGGTACACAGTGGTCGACGGGCACCCGATATATTGGCCAATATATCTGCCAGTATGTACCCAGCATTAGTGTTTACCCATTCTTGTAGTTTTATCACTGTGACTTGGGTTATAGGGCATTGTGCACTAAGTTAACATCTGAATATAAACTATCCACATTCCAAGACTAGTAAGATAATCCACTACCACGTATGGAAGCAGCACTACTGCCTAGTAAAAGGAGAAAACACAGTAAGTACTTCAGTGAAATCACTGGGTCCTAGGAAAGTGATAGGAGACATTTGGATTCAGCCCACAAATGTAATGTTCTCCCCAGTATCAATTTCACCAGGAACTATTCTGCACCAGGGGTCTGCGCTTACGTTCCTGTCACAGAGACAGCTAGAAACCCTCCCCCTTCTTTAAAAGGCAGAACGCAGTTAGGATGACGGGAACATTGCACAGAGGGTAGACAGAGTGCAAATGTGCACTGCTGGACACAATTATATCTGTGTCCAACCAGCAAATGGACAATATCTGTAAGAGTCTTTAAAAATTATATCTGCATCCAGCCCGGTTACACTCCCGCCCCCCCCCGGCTACTGTTAATGCCACCCGGCTGGCAACATTTTACAGGGAGAACACCGAAATGGGTTTGGGAATAGCATTTACCAAGAGATCCATGTAATAGAGGGCCTTGCTTCAAAGACTGTACTCTCCACCTTCTGTCATGTAAAACAATTTCTTTCACCTAATACCTCCAGCATAATGTTTGTCACAGAGTTTTGCACTTTTATTTGAATGCCAATCTCAGTGTAGACTAAAGGACAATCTGAGTATAGTCCCTGATGTTGGACATAATAATAATTCGCATCAAGCAGGCTGCTTGCTGCACGTCACTGTGAGCGCCACCAATCAGTTGTGAGGGTTATAAGGAGACCAAGCAGCTTGCTCTGCTGTTCCATCACTGGGCGGAATTCAATTCTTTCCAGCCCCTATCGCGCCTGACGGAGCTATTCTATTCTTGCTCCTGTCGGGCGCGATCAGCTGCCAAGCGCTACATTTCAGCTCGCAGCCCCAGGGGGATGAGAGCTGAAATGTGCGAAAAGTGACATGTTTGGGCGCCCAAACATCACTTTTCGCGATCGCACCCAGCACTTTGGTCGGGTTTAGCTGCTTTACGCGGCTAAACCTGACCTCTATGGGCGCGATCAGCGTGAAAAGCTGGCACAATTGAATAGCGGCCCGCGATCTCCTGTCACTTTAGACGGGAGATGCGGGCCACGAAATCAATTGAATTCCGCCCTCTGTGATTATTCAGCCCTTGTGACTGAATGCAAGCACAGGCTGCTTGATATACCTAGTTTGTAACTTACTTCCTTTCTAAAAAGAGTTATGGCTCTGAGTTGTGGTTTTGTAGAACTTTTAAACATCGCATTAAAAGAGTATTTGAAGCCAGTGTTCATTTAAGTTGAAAGTTTGCTATTCTATAACATATTATGATTGCAGCCTATAATTTGCCTATACATTTTTGATGAATACTAATATATTTGACACATTACGCAGCACTGTACATTGAAAGGATCTGAACACAAACGTATTACATACAATTACATGAAACAGAATGTAAAGATGGCTATTCTCAACTGAGTTTACAATCTGGGGGGGCGATTAATTCAGCGGGCATTGAATAGCGCCAGGAAAATGGTCCCTGTGCTATTCAGTTCAGCATGCTGTTTAGTCAGATACTTAAGAGTTAAGTCGGAGAATGCTGGTTCTCACACGAAACCTGACGTTCTCCGATTAAAGTGCCAGCCACGAGGCTGTTAGCACCGCTCATAGGACAGTATTCAATTAGATGCGAAAAGCCGAGATCTGCGAAAAAGTATTGCCGATTGCGTCTTTTCGCTTGTCGGAAACTCTGTATTCAATTCCACATGCTTTTCGCGTACGCTAAAAGTCAATGCAATGTAATAGGTGAAAAAGATTTGCCTCTGAATAGCAGGAGAAAAGAAGTGCAACATTTTTGTTTTGGGGTACAAAGGTGGGGAAACCATTCAGAACCCTCGGGACAGGCCCCCAAAGGATAACTGCGTCAAAAAATTCCGGAAAAACACTTAAGAACACCCCAAAAAAGTACTTTCATTTTGGGGCGAAAAAGCACAAACCGGGGGACAACTTCAAAAACTAGCAAAATAAGGTTCTGCTGGTGCTCTAAGTAGGTGCCAAGTGTTTTTGAGATTGCAGGTATTTTAATGACGGAGAAATTTCACTTTTATTAAAACTTTACAGGCATTAAAAGATGCTTGCACCTATTTTCAGGTACCCCAAATTTGCCAAGACTACTTATTTTCTCCAAACAATATTGTATGCCATTCTTCACCACTTGTGCAAGATACTAATTATAGGCTATTGTACCAACTTAAGTACCCCAAACAGTTTTATTAGGGCTAATCGGGCACTACTACATTAATCCCCAATGTTTTTGCATCTTTTTGGGGGGTTCAGGCTGATTTCCCCGATTCTGACACCACTTTCCTCCTTTTCTGACTTCCCAGGTCGCCGTTTTTTTCTCTTTTGGAATTGAATAGCGGGAACACGCAAGTTTCCTCGTCCAAAAGATGCGATATAGGCGAAAAGTCTGGCAGGTGGAACTTTGTTGTGGACGCGACACTAATTGAATACTGTCTTAAGTCGGAAAACAGCCTCGCAGCCGGCACTTTAGTCAGATTTCTCCTTGCACCCTCAGGAGAGTGCGAGAAGAAATCATTTAGTTGCCCTAAATGCGTGGTGAATTTAATTGCTCTGGGAGCTCTCTCCTGAAGCTATTCAACTCTCACTGAATTGAATCTCTCCCTAAGAGGTGTAGGGAATACTTAATGCATAAGGTAGCGGAATGAGAATTGTAGATGCTGGTGTGGCTAATGTAAGACTGCAGCATTATCAGCCTTCCTTAGTGACTGCCATTTATCTGCTCTGGTGTGGTATGATATGTCCACAGTGGTGAAATGTTGACATGTTAGAATGTCGACATCGTCCCTTGTGGCCCAGCTGTAACTTTCCTGCTCCAGGTATTTGCAGCGTCTCCAGCATGGCATCCGGGTCCTGGGTCAGAGCTATGATCCTCCGGCATTTGGGTAGGTATTTTTCTGCTAAACCTAATCCCAACCCCTAACCTTAACCCCCACCCCCGCATTACCCTACCCTTCATTTGGAACCGAATCCTAACTCTCCTGCCCACAGCCTAACTATAATGTCGACATTGTGAGCATGTCAACACACTATGTTGTAATTGTCGCCCTTGGGGTAGATGTATGAAGCAGTGAAAAGTATGCCAGTGGAGAAGTTACCGATGTAGAATGTACTTGAGAAATGCAATCTCAAAGCTGATTGGTTGCCACGGGCAACTTCTTCATTGGCACACTTCTCTACCCTTTTCACTGTTTCCTACATCTGCCCCCTTTTCACTACATCCCCTTTGTTGGAACGAGGAAACATTAACTGTAGAAATATTAATGCCATTAAAGGACGCACATGTCAGGCAATTATGTTCCACTGTCCTGTGACATTCACATTTTTTTGTGTTTGTATAAAGAACCTTCTTATGTACACAGCCACACTGCCACCACTCGCCTTCATAGTTTACATGTGTAAGGATGGGCCAAAGGACATAAGCTGCTGTGACCAGTAAAGCTGGGTACACACCTGTACATCATTGGACCGTTCATCTAATATCGAGAGAACGTCCGTTGGATTGTACAGGTGTGTATGCTCTCCCGAAACAGGAGTGTTAGCCGATAAACTGCTTTTAACGCTCCTCTAATGGTCGGGATCGGGAGGTCGCATCTTATGTAAGGTTTAATATTTATCGGGTCGACCTCCCGATCCCATTGAAGCCCGTACACTCTGTGCTATGTCTAAACAGTGTGTACGCGACTGACAAGGGGTCACACTGGGGACAGAGGGCCTGATTCAGAGCCGGACGCTATTTGCGCTCGCTCGTTCAGAAAAAGGGGCCGGATATTTTAATAGAGCGCTCGCTCTTTGCGGTCTGTTGACGCCTCTATGTCTGAGCGAGCGAATGAAATATTTTGTAGATGCCCCCTGGCCGTTCGCATCATACGTCATCGCCACTATTTATTAGATTAATCGAGTATATCGAAAGGCGCCTGAACTGCTCGCAGTGCTTGTGGTTGGATTTTCCTACCGCAATCATGCGAACAGTTCAGTCTAACAGACAACCAAGTGATGTGGCCGATGACGCTGCTTTGTTAATTATGCACACCCTTAAAACGCCGTTTGGCACGCCTGCGTTCGGAACTCCACTCCCCGTTTTCAAGCACCTTCCCCTGTTACCACCCACAAACGCCTCATCCTGTCACTCAAATTAGCAGGCACTCGCTATTTTGCGAACACACGGTTTCCGACCACAATGACTCGTTGGCGCATGCGCATTACGACCCATGCGCAGATGTGCGAACATCGCTCGGAGCGAACGAGCGGCTCTGAATCAGGCCCAGACTGCACGGCTGATCGGGACAGTTTTACCCAATCAGCCTGCAATCATAAAAGTGTGTACCCAGCTTTAGGTTGGGATGGGCAGTTCTGATATGACTCACTGGCTACCACTGTTCACATCTGGTTTAGTTGACTGACTGTAAGGGGTCTATGCACAAGTCATGTCAGCCTCCTTTTGTTAACAGAATGTTATCAGCTGGATGTTGTTTCTCTGGTGACCCTGGTTACATCCATCTCATTGCCAAGTGTGATAACCCTAGCGCTGTGGTGGTTTCTGATACTTTTGCTGGAAAATCTCCTGCCCACTACCATGTTACATTCAGAGTAACTTAAATAATTTCTCCTGCCCAGCCTTCATCTAAGGGGGCGACCAATCCTGTTGCCTTAACGTGTGGGCAGAAATTTGTGGCAAAAATGCAGATTCAGAGCTAGTCACAGGGAATTAATTGAATAGCTCTCGGGCACTTAAGCTGGCCACACATCTAAAGATTATCTGTCCAACCAGCCAACTAGTTGATTAGTTGGAATGAAAATCTGGTAAGGTATACAATCAGCAATTTGCTCCCAAATGCTGGAAAATGGACCAAAACTGTTGTTTGAACAAATAGTTTAGATCAAACATTTAACAAACTTGTCTGACCGACCATTTTCATCTGTTTTCTGGCATTTAGGATCAAATTGCTGATCATCATTTACTCCCATTCCTTACCAGATTTTCATTCCAACCAATCAACTAGTTGGCTGGTTGGATGTAAGTTGGTCTAGTGTGTGGCCAGCTTTAGCCTGCGAACTAAATTCCTGTGTATCTCAAACTCTGTCCTCTAGAACC
The DNA here is from genome assembly GCA_031769625.1 of Taudactylus pleione. Taxonomy (NCBI): domain Eukaryota; kingdom Metazoa; phylum Chordata; class Amphibia; order Anura; family Myobatrachidae; genus Taudactylus; species Taudactylus pleione. The sequence continues at coordinate 7,039,565 of JAUIMM010000331.1, read as the reverse complement.
CCTAAGCTGGTCACACACTAGACCAACTTACATCCAACCAGCCAACTTGTTGATTGGTTGGAATGAAAATCTAGTAAGGTATGAAAGCAAATGACAATCAGCAATTTGCTCCCAAATGCAGGAAAATGGACAAAAACTGTTGTTTGAACAAATTATTTAGATCAAACATTTAACAAACTTGTTTGAACGTCCATTTTCATCTGTTTTCTGGCATTTAGGAACAAATTGCTGATCATCATTTACTCCCATAAGTTACCAGATTTTCATTCCAACCAATCAACTGTGTGGCCAGCTTTACAGTGTGTGGTTTCAAGGTATCCTCAGGAATAATTAGTACCACCTGTAGATCTATTGTGTCAGTCAGTTAAAGGCCCCCATACATCAGAGATTGATTGCAGCAATCGTGCAATCGATTGTGTATAAAAATCTTTCCCTTTTTCAATCGATTGCAGATTGCAGAATTGCCACAATCGATTGAAAAAGGGAAAGATTTTTATACACAATCGATTGCAAATTGCACGATTGCTGCAATCAATCTCTGATGTATGGGGGCCTTAACTCACCTATGCTCCAGCTTGATGATCTGGGAAACATGCACTATTATGTGGGGTATACAATTTTGGCGGAATTTAATTGTTTGCAGCCACCTACACGCCCGATGGAGCTATTAAATTGTTGCTCCTGTCGGGCGCGATCAGCTGCCGGCATTTCAGCTCGAAATGCGCAAATTGTGACCCGTTTGGGCTCCCAAGCGGCACTTTTTGCGACCGCTCCCAGCACTTTTGGCAGGTGTAGCAGTTTTACGTGGCTAAACCCGTCCTCATTGGGCGTGAAATTCTAACCAATTGAGTCTCGCCCTGATATCTCCTGTCACTTTCGAAGGGAGATTGGGCGCGAGAAAACAATTGAATTCCGCCTTTTAACTGCTGACCAAACGACCTGATAATTTCCCTAACGATCGAGCACAAATCGTATCGTTCATACATACTAAACAACCAGGGATGTAGTCTGCATCCCGGCCTGCGGGATGCCAATGGTCTAAATACTGGCGCCGAAATCCCGGCACCAGCATCCCGACAGTCTACATACCGAAGGTAAGTATCTCGGTGTAAGGGGGAGGTTAGCGTTAGCTAGCGGGGTTAGGCATTAGGGGAAGGGTGTGTTAGGATTAGGGTGCAGGGAGGGGGGTTAGGTTTAGGCACCGGGGAGAGAGGGTTAAGGTAGGGAAAATACTTGCCATGCTTTTCTATAGGTGTAAGGATTCTGGCTGTTGGGATTCCACTGTCTGTATTCTGAACAGCGGCATCCCGACAGCCGGTGTTTCATACCCAACCCAACAACCATTGTGGTTATCTGAATGATACGTCTGTTCAGAGGACGCTTTACACGTCTATCCTGGTGCATTTGGGCGCGTCTTGCGCTATAGGCAATGGGCGCCCAGTAACTCGCAGCCAGTGGCACAAACAAATGGATATCGTCTGACTCTTAAAACTGGAGTTGCGGATTCGCAAAAACAATTGAATCACCCACAGCGATCCCAACCCACCTCGCACTGATGCTTTTTGGATGTTGCCTGCTCTATGTACATGTGTTCACCGCAAGTAAACAAAAACCCTGGGTCGAACAAGTGCTGGTTACTGCCGCATGTCAAATGTGATTGCGTTTTAGATACTTTGTCACTGTCGGTAAGTAACCAGCTTAATAAACTGCTTTCAGTGGCTGTGGATTCTATACCTTTTTGTATACAAAATGTTTCAGTTGACCTGTTGTGATCTGATCTGTGTACACATATGCAGAAAAATATTCTAATAAATAAATAGAAAAATATTCAAGATAGGTATAAAAAATATTTAGAGCCATTAAAAATTAAACTGTCTGAATTGAAACGGTCAGTAACTTTTTTGTGTGTACAATTTTTAAATCTTACCTGTGTGATTTCTGCCTCACAGCAAATACCCCTCTTTGAAGTTGAGTAAACCTTACTTTTGTTTATCTGTAAACAACCAGGATTTACCCTGCTCAGTCATGTGAAGAAATGATTTGTGATCCTTAATTACAGCATCCTTACATTATAAAGCTGTCCAAACATGGCTTGAAGACCAATAAAGCTCCTCTGTGGTAATGTTGCAAGAGCTGCATTAAATACCCTTTAACAGCTAGTATGAGTGTAATAAGGTGTATATGCTGGGTTTTTACTGTAGTTTGCTAAGTACCATACAGTTGATTAACAGGTTCAGTCTGTTTGTGCCTAATGCACTTGGATGTGTTATTGTCAGCATGATGTCTAGGTATGGTGTATACTGGTTTTGAAGACCAATAGCAAAGATTAGCTCCTTTTTGTTTATCAGGAATCGGGAAACAAAGTTTAAATACTACTCATAACTTAAATCTGAATAGATCATATTTAAATTCTAAACCTCTATTATCAATACCCGTGTGAAGCCGGCCATCGTCTGGGTATAATGAGTGAATATGCACTGTAATGGCAGTACCCTACTCACTGTGTGTGCCCGTACAATCTAACATACAGGAAGTCTTAGGGTTAGGTTTAGAGTGTGGGGAGGGGGAGGTTAGAGACCAAATAAGGGGGGTAAGGTAGGGCTAGGATTAGCATACCGAACAACATGTGTCAGTATGCTAGCCCCGTCGGGAAGCCGGTGTTGGGATTCTGATAGCCGGGATCGTGACTGCCAGCACCCCATACCCAACCCATCATAGCCTACTATTCAGGACATTGTTACTATATTTTCTCAGTTACTATGTAGCTGCACTTTTAGAGCTCATTATAAGATCAGAATTTCTATTCTCATCCCTGAATATACTGGGATGCATCATGAGGTCTAAATCCTGTAATCTTGTTATCCATCATTACAGATATGGTAATTTCCAGAGAACACGCCTATCTTTGCTCTATAATAAAGTGGCTGTTGCCTTTATGTCTTGATTGCATAGGGCCTATATAATGTACTAAAGATCTTGATAACCTTTCTGTAAATGAATATCCTGTAAGAGAAATTTTCTTTTACATCTTTACAAGTGCTTACATAATGGTCCTGCAATGCACATACTACAGTGCATCCGGAAAGTATTCGCAACGCTTCACTTTTTCCACATTTTGTTATGTTACAAAATTCTACACACACTACCCCATAATGACAACGTGTAAAAAGTTTTTTTGAGATTTTTGCAAATTTAATTTAAAAAAAGAAAATGAAAAATAAGAAATCACATGTACGTAAGTATTCACAACCTTTGCTCAATACTTTGTTGTTGCACCTTTGTCAGCAATTAAAGCCTCAAGTATTTTTGAATATGATGCCACAAGCTTGGCACACCTATCTTTGGGCAGTGTCGCCCATTTCTCTTTGCAGTACCTCTCAAGCTCCTGCAGGTTGGATGGGAAGAGTTGGTGCACATCCATTTTCAGATCTCTCCAGAGATGTTCAATTGGATTCAAGTCTGGGCTCTGGCTGGGCCATTCAAGGACATTCACAGAGCTGTCCTGAAGCCACTCCTTTGATATCTTGGCTGTGTGCTTAGGGTCGTTGTCCTGCTGAAAGATGAACCGTCACCCCAGTCTGAGGTCAAGAGCGCTCTGGAGCAGGTTTTCATCCAGGACATCTTTACATTGCAGCATTCATCTTTCCCTCTATCCTGACTAGTCTCCCAGTTACTGCTGCTGAAAACATCCCCACAGCATGATGCTGCCACAACCATGCTTCACTGTAGAGATGGTATTGGCCTGGTGATGAGCGGTGCCTGGTTTCCTCCAAACATAACGCCTGGCATTCACGCCAAAGAGTTCAATCTTTTGTTTCTCATGGTCTGAGAGTCCTTCAGGTGCATTTTGGCAAACTCCAGGTGGGCTGCCATGTGCTTTTTACTAAGGAGTGGCTTCCGTCTGGCCACTCTGCCATACAGGCCTAATTGGTGGATCGCTGCAGAGATGGTTGTCCTTCTGGAAGGTTCTCCTCTCTCCACAGAGGAATGCTCTAGCTCTGGCAGAGTGACCATCGGGTTCTTGGTCACCTCCCTGACTTCACCAACAATCGCCAGTTTAGATGGCCGGCCAACTCTAGGAAGAGTCCTGGTGGTTCCAAACTTCTTCCATTTACGGATGATGGAGGCCACTGTGCTGATTGGGACCTTCAAAGCGGTAGATAGTTTTCTGTACCCATCCCCAGATTTGTGCCTCAAGACAATCCTGTCTCTGAGGTCTACAGACAATACCTTGGACTTCATGCTTGGTTTGTGCTCTGACATGCACTGTATATAGACAGGTGTATGCCTTTCAAAATCATGTCCAAACAACTGAATTTACCACAGGTAGACTTCAATTAAGCTGTAGGAACTTCTCAAGGACGATCAGTGGAAACAGGATGCACCTGAGCTCAATTTTGAGCCTCATGGCAAAGGCCGTGAATACTTATGTACATGTGATATCGTAGTGTTTTTTTTTTTTTTTTTTTTTAATTATATTTGCAAAAACCTCAAAAAAAACTTTTTACATATTGTCATTATGGGGTATTGTGTGTAGAATTATGAGGAAAAAATTAATTTATTCCATTTTGGAATAAGGCTGTAACATAACAAAATGTGGAAAAAGTGAAGCGTTGTGAATACTTTCCGGATGCACTGTATAGTAAGTGAAATGACTGCATTTTACCTACTACAGTATGTGCATTGCAGGACAATTTATGGATCTTCCATTGTATACAATGTATTTTGAGGAGGTCAAAGTACATTATATACAATGGAAGATGATGCTGTATTTACATTGCATGAAGTTCCTTATTACTATTCTCTGCAAGCAGTCAGCTGATGTTCTCATATCAGTCTGCTTGCAAAGCAGTTTCGGCTGCTTGTTCCCAAGATACATTATCCTGCTGTATGTCAAAATCATTGCTTTCGGTTTGTGTGATCAGAAGACGACATGCATTTGAACTTTCTTGCTATAAAACTGTCCTGCTTTAGTAGTGACCCCGAGAGGTACGCACATAAACGCTGTCAATGCTCAGTGTCATCCAGCACATATAAATAAAAGCTTAATATAGTGATACTTTGTAACTTAGAAGCTTTAAATGAAAGCTAAGATTAACACCATACAAAAGTAGCATACAGATATGTAAGACATAAAATTAGTTACTAGATTTTCGATGGTCAACAGTTGCCTAAACCCACCAAAAGGGGCATAATTTCACCCGATCTGAAATTTCATTACTGGGCCCGGCAATGCCAAGTTCCACCACTGAACACAACCACTATCAAACTCCTTTGGGGGATAGTATCTTTTAGTAGTTGATTATGCACAAGACTAGCTATATTGGAGTGTACTGTATATTCGGCAGACACTTTGTGGCTTGAGCCATTGTTCAGCCTATCTGGTAACAGATGTGAGCTTACATATTGTGTATATGAATGAGTCTGTTAAAATGTTTAAACCTTAATGTTACTTTTGGTGTTTAAGGTGATACATTTTAGCAATATTGGAGATTGAGTACTGTAAATATAATGGGGGCAATTCCATTGTTGTTTTTTAAGACTCATTAATTAATGGGGGCCCAATGTGTTTTTGAGCGCGCCTTAATTATATCACTTGTTGCACCCAATTAGACTGGGTTTAGCTGTGTAAAATGGCTAAACCAATCTAAAGTCCTGGCTAGGGCCCAAGCCCTATTCAAGCCCTTATTCAATTTGCAAAAATCTAAAAAAAACACAAAAAAAAACATATTGCATGTTGTCATTATGGGGTATTGTGTGTATAATTTTGAGGACAAAAATTAATATATTCCATTTTGGAATAAGGCTGTAACATAACAAAATGTGGAAAAAGTGAAGCGCTGTGAATACTTTCCGGATGCATTGTACTTCTTAAATAAAGGTGTTCTAATAGCATTCTATGTAGTGTGGTGAACCATTCAGTGACCGCAGAATGTTTTATCCTGTCTGGCTTTTAAGATTGTAGCTGTCCCAGTTGCCATGGAAGCCTGTGTAAGAATTGCTGTCTTAATCTATTTAGCGGCACTTTGACAACTTCAGGTGTAAATTCCCTTTGACGTCAATAGAGACTTATGTTAGGAGCTTCAATACATGGAAAAGAATCCCACTTGTGTTCATGTAGGTATTGTAGAGCTCAATAGTAGGTATTGCTAAGGTATAACTCTGTGTTAAAACCTATGGAATATGATCTATTTGTATTATACTTGGTTTGGACATTAATGCTTACTGAGATGTTAAGGTTTGTTTTTTAATCTATTCATTATTCCGTTGTTAGAACCTATGTTGGCTTTTAGTTTTATTTCCATTTGTAGCACACCGTAGCCTAATTTATTTAAATACTTGTTGGAGTTGTGTAATGGAGCACACACGCGGTCAGATTTGTCCGATGATGATGTTTGGAACCGTGGCTCACTTTGGACATACAGTATCCTGCAGATGGTACATGGAAGATTATTTTTTTTTTCATTCAAACTGTCAAGTCATAGAGACTTGTGAGGGCACAGATACAGAAAGTAAGGTATTCCAGGACATGAAACAACACAATACATGAGAACAATCAAAAGCATAGAAATGGAAAAGGCTATACCATGTTACATATGTTCATTGTGTATGGGAATAGTAGGTTGTAAATTGTAAAAAAAAAAATATATATATTTTTTTATTTATAGTGGTGAGGGATACATAATAAACCTTAAACAAATGGGATGTGAGGATGGCAGGAGGAGTTGAGACGAGGGGAAAGGGAATAAGAATAGATAAGTTGGAAGTCTATACATCATCCTGATTAAGAGGATGATATTGTGGTCCCATATTAGACAATCAGATTATATAGGGGGAGCTGTAGGAAATTATTTTTCATTTCAACTCTTTTGCACTATAATCACCCATACAAAAAAGCCCCTCATTTTTTTTTTTTTTTTTTTTAAATAAAGTAACACGTTTCATCACTGCCAGTACCTGTGGCACCATGGGGGCCTTTTATTATTAATAATAAAATATATATATGTATGTAAATTTTTTTTCTTTTACACTAAGCCCATAAAGATCTCTGAATGAAGCCGCAGGGGTAGGTTTTAGGGAATATTTGTGCTGGCTCTACTCAAACTGGCTGATCAAGGTCACAAAGTTATTAGCACATAAAGGGACAGGATTATGTTGTGCTGGCTTAAACACTACTTTGTGCCGCATAATCTGACATTAATTAGTTTTTCTCTGAGAAGCACTACAAAAAAAAATGCACTTTTAAATTCTATGAAAGTGTAGATTGATTCCTCCACTGTATAGTGGAGTTATTCATCAAACATGTCTTTACAGGATACTTGGAAATGATTGACCTCAAGTGCCCTATTACTGTCAATGCAGTTTTTATAAATGGCCCCCAAATAGCATCTAGCGCCTGTTCTTTGTCAGGTGTAACATTTTTTGCATTTGTTCTTTACCTCTTGGTAAATGTCCAACTCTGCCCTCTGTTTGCATTGCTTTGCAGTGGAAATTTCCTGTTTTTTAAAGATTTTTTTTTTATTATTATTTAATTTTTTTTATTTTTTTTTGCAAGCTAGCTTTAAAAATGCCTGTAAATATATTATTCTACAGCAATACATTTACACTGATGTGCTAAAAGTCTTGGGATAGTTGCCTAGTACTGTGGAGGATCCTCTCTAGCCCAGTGAAGTGCAGCAACTTGACGGAAGACCTCAGGAGAGATGTTGGCCAATACAGTCTGCATAGTTTCCAACAGCTTCATGATATTTGTAGGTGCAGGATCTTGGGTCCGAATGGACCTCTCCACCACGTCCCATAAATGCTCCATTGGGTTCATATAGGGTGAACGTGGTGGTCACACCACTTGTTGGAACTGTTGAGAATGCTCCTTGAACCAATTCTGGACATCTTGGGACCGATGACATTGTGCATTATCCTGCTGGAATATTCCATCATTGAATGGTATACGAAGTCCATGAAGGGCTGCAAATGGTCATCAAGCAATGCAACATAGCGGTTACCGGTCAATAATGTGTTCAAGCATGCCAGTGGACCCAACCCATGCCTTATTAACAGCTGTGGTCAGTGACCTCATGGGGTCCGCGCCACATACAAACCCTGCCATCAGCTTGTAGCAACTGAAACCGTGACTCTTCGGACCATGCCACATGTTGCCAGTTCTCCAGGGTACAATAAGCGACCTCACAAGACCAGGTGAGGCACAGTGTTGGTGTGTCGTAATGTTAACAGAGGCACTCTGGTGGGTCTTCTGCTCTGGAAGCTAAACAATGCTGCACTGACCTGCTGGATATATATCTGGTCCCTCCTGCATTGAATGTGGATGTGATTTGAGCCAGAGTTGCAAGTCTGTTACCACTGACAATTCTGGTCAGATGCCACTGGTTATGATCATTAAGCACCCATGGTTGGACACTGCGCTGTACACGATGGGTGGTAATGCCTTCCATGAGATATTCCTGGTACACACGTGACACCGTAGATCGAGGAATGCTGAATGTTTGCACAACTTCAAAAATGTAATGTCCCATCCGCCAGGCACCCACTACCATGCCCCATGACTCACGAGATATCCGATTACAACTGATGCAGGTCTGGGCATTTCTAAAGCATCACAGTACGCTGACGTCGTCTACCATCACCTTTACATACTGCTATCCCATGACTTTTGGCACTTCAGTGTATATAAAAAGTGTTTTCGGTCATGGGAAAGCCCATGTTGTCATAGCCAAGAAAGAAACCTTTACTTACACCAATATAATGTGACTTACGTAGAACTAAACCTTTTGGGCTTTATGTATAATTAACCTGACACCACCATTTCTTTAAATCTTGTGTTTGGTCTTTTATTAAAACGTAAGTGTTATTTTAAAGCATTTAACATACATGATCAAAGTCACTTACTTACACACTGAGGCTGCGATTCATTTGATTTAGATTCCCCCTGCTAGGCATCTATACGAATAGGCGCCCAACGAAGCAATTCAATTGTTTCTCTGTTTGGGCACCCATTCTTACATTCTTATTTATCGCGGCTACAAGCACTGGGTTTAGCTGCCTACAGCAGCTAAACCCTTCTAAAGAAGTGGTCAGGGCGCCCAAACAATCATTTGTGCACTCGGAACACCATTAGGGCGCCCAGAAAAAACGGAGGAGGCTGTGAGAAAGTGTCCCCTCGCAGCTTTAGGTGTCAGAACGGAGCAGGCGCCAATTCGTGTAGATGCCCAGCGGAGGTCCAAAGAATTATATCTCCTCCTGGTTAGTGAAAATCTATCACTAGTGGATTCCTTCTAAGGAAGGTGGGAATACCACAAATATGTATAATCTAGATACCTATATTCAACACAAGTCCATTTGTAAACAGTTGGGATGTTATAGGAAACTCACACTACAGTGCACACGAGCAGAGTACAAACAGGGAATGCGCTAAGGATGAACAACAGTCTGCTGCACACATGAGTCTTCACTGGCACCCTGGCGACAGACCATGTAGTGCATACTGTATGTACATGTCCCATAAGCCTTTCAACAGAAATACAGATGCAACCTAGATAGGAGCCAGGTACACAGTGCACCTACATAACATTTTATTCGCTTGGAGCTATTTCTGCTGATGGTAAAGACTGCTCATTTTCCCTGTCTTCGTAATTATTCTGTAAACCAACGTGTCTGTGTATATTTTAAATATACATCTTTTTCTGTACATATATACTGGTCCTGTTCGCCTCCATATTATTTGTGCACTGTTTTCCGAGCAGTAAATCTAATGACATGTGCGTAGGTAACACCTCTCTGGAAAGCCCTTTATTATATGTATAATGACAGAAGCACCTAATTTCTGTAACTCTACCCACAAATGAAAGATGGTTTTTCTTCTTCTTTTGAGTGAAAATCACTTTTTTTTTTTCTTTTAGTCCATTAAGATCTTTTGAATATTTTCTAAAGAATGATTCTAATGGTATAATTGCAGTGCTGAAAAAAACGTTCTATTTCTGGTGTCTATATTTCAGTTCTTGTTGATTTGATAGGATAATACGGGTTTATGCATATTCAACATATTTCCTCTTATCCTTAATAAAAGATTGCTGTTGAAAACATGTACACTTTCCAGCCGAGGAGACCTTGCTGTCACTCTGGTCTCTTGCCAGCCACATGCTCGGCCTAAGCCTCAGAGTACAGATGTAGACGGTGGAACTGTATGTGATCAAAATTTTGTATCTACTGTGCTTCATATAACTATTTATGTGGATTGAGGAATTTTAATGCTCTACATTTTGAAAGTCTTATGTTTTGTGGGTTTTTTTTATGTTCATGTGTCCTATTAATAAAACCATGGTTGGTGAAATGTTTCAAATTTCTGGACCTCTTCCAGTGTCGGTGCGATAAGAATGTGATACCATAGATAGGACAATCGAGATCAACTTCTGACTAATAGGTTAGATTATGGGCATAGAGGAAATGTACTTTGCAGTATGGTTTCAGTCCCCCAGTATTGCTACAGATATTGCAGCATGTGGCCAGAATTTGTCAGGTTACTTTGTGCTGTCATCTATTGATCGCCCGCATCATGGCTGATAGGCTGGTGTCACAAAGCTTTCCAAGCTGCCTTCACGTGATCCTGGATTTTGTTCTCCTTTCAAACATCATGCTGTTAATTAGTAGTCCCTTTTCTGTGACCAGTATTCAATTTCCAGTTGGTTACTATGTAGCTTGTTCTGAGAAATGTGAGTGTGACACAAACATTGCTCTGATTTCTTCAGCCTCGGTAGCTCCCTAATGAAGGGGGTGTCACCTCAAATTTACCTTCTACGTAAATTGTACTGGTTTTACAACATTGTTCGTAGTTTAGCATGTATCCAGATGTTGGTGTGCTAGGGAAGATTACAGAATGTCTCAACAATAACACATCCTGGATTTAGAAGCCTTCTAATAGTCAGCAGCAGAATAAACAAACCTATTTTTCCAAGTACTTTGTTGGCTTGGCATCTTTCTCTCTAGAATAATATTTGCTAGTTCAAGTAGCCAGAGGGTGATTTTCTGCCTGCCAAGTCCCATTTGTGGTTCCAGTATCCCTGATAACCTCGATTTTAATGTCTCCTTATTTTATTTTATTTTAAAGGCCACAAGAACATGTACTATAGATTTATAGCTCTCTTCATTTAAAGATTTGGACATCCCTGCCCTAGTACAGACAAAATAAAAAAAATAGTGACAATATAATATAAAAGCTTCAATGTATAAATGGTGCATAGTACTATTAGCAATGCAGCACTCGTTAAAATCAATTGTGTTTTCTAAATGACATAGACCCTAGGGAACCTGTGACCTTGTGCTGTAACATGGTTATGGAATGCCTTGGCCGCTTGTAATTAACACTCCTGACTATTTCTTGCTGAATATGGTGATTTTTACCACTTTATGATTTGCAAACCCAGGTGAACAATAAGAGCGTACACATTTTGGTGCTGGGCAAATGACAACAGCCACCTGCAAATGTATTGCTTGTTAACTTGTCCAGCGACTTAAAACACAACATTCTAGTACTTGATATTAACTAAACATGTCATAGAAATCGAGGTACCTTTGTATGCACGATGGGCTGGTGTGTGGTATGGACATGGTGTGTGACATTCGAAGGGAAATTTTAGGGAATGGGGATGGTCCAGTGTGTCGCAACTGCTAACCACGCCCCTGTGATGCTTTACCACGAGTTTTTCTCATGCTCGCACTTGTCCCAGTAGTTCAACAGGAAAATGTGTATGTGTATAGAATCAGAGAGAGGTCACCTTGTACCTATGTAATTTAGTTGCATGTTCATAAATAAAGGTTTAGTTGCTGCAGATGTATCGGCTGCACATTCATGTTACAAATCTCGTTTCACCACATCCCAAATCTGCTCTATTGGATTGAGGTCTGGTGTCTGGAGGCCATTGGATCACATTGATCTCATTGTCATGTTTGTGGAACCAGCTTGAGATGACGTGTGCTTTGTGACATTGGTCAGCAACAATTCTCTTGTAGGCTGTGACATTTTACTTGGCATTAAGGGGCTAATGTTTGCAGTGAAAACCTTACCAATACCAGAACCGTTTAATTCATGGATTCATGTTGTCTACACATCAGTTCTGATGTTATCATCAAGTTTCGTTCAATCCAGCAACATTTCGAAAATCTTTAACGCTATAGTTTTGGTGAACCTGTTCCCGCTGTAGTATGTGGTCATCTACTGCTGTAGCCGATCTATGCTATGCGGTGCATTCAGCGACACTCTTCTATAGGCCACTGTTGTAATGCATGCTTATATTAGTTACTGTCACCTTCCTTTCACCTGGAACCAGACTGATACCAATAATAATTTCATGGTCAAAGCAACTTCATTAGCAATTCTTGTCCATTGTGGCGTTTGGTCTGAACAACTGAACCTTTTGACCATATCTACATGATTTTATAGATAAAGTTGCAGCCGCATGACTGGCTTATTAGATATTTGCATTTACGAGCAGGTGTACCTAATCAAGTGGCCGCTGTATATTTATGTTTATATGTTGCTCAATTATTTAAAAACAAATGTGCCAATTTATTTTGCAGTTCAGTTAGTCCACATGCCCATTGCATCATTTTGTGGTTACAAACTATTGACCAAGCATGTGAACTGTTTGCAGTGCAGAATATCTTATCCATTTATGTCACAATTTGTATAGGTAATTTGTTAACTCCTGGAGTGCTTGATTTTATTTACATTGTAGTAGGGCTTTCTATATGTCTATCTAGTAAGTATTACTTGCATTGGTCACAAAGGGTCACTGCAGAGAAAACCTACATGGAAGTAAGAAAATGCTTTGTAATTAAATAGTAACTTTACTCTTGCACAACTACCTGGATCTATGGTTTCTAAGGTGTCTGTCTTTTCACACCAATCCATTTTTTTGTTCATCAAAACCTCTATCTTATGAAAGTTTTTTTTTCTTTCTTCTTTCACCTGTCTAAAAGCCAACACATACTTCAGCTGATACATAACACAGTTGATTTCTGTATTAAATGAAATGCTTCCACGAGATTGGTCAGACTCTACGGGCCGATTCAATTATTTAGGGCTCCCATCTAAAGTGAACGGGTGCTATTCAACTGTTTGTGCGATTTAACCCCGCGCTGGTCACGACGGCTGCGTTTAGCAAATTCTCCCATGCCAAGTGTTGGGCGCGCTGCAGTTAAGGCGCAACCCTGGCACTCTGTCAGCCCCAAAGCCCTACTTTACACAGATTTCTGATAAGTGCAGCCTCAGGGCCAGCCGTCCAAAGCAATTGAATAGCTACTGGTCACTACTGGAATACTGGAGCGATAAACCAATGATTCGCCCTTTTAAAACTGCAAAGAAACGTCTGTGAGCATGGGGAAATTTTAGTTTAAAATACTTTCAGTTTAACATGGTCAGTGACTGTGAGTATACCAAAAGAAAAATTGACTTTGCCATGGTTTTTAGCGAGATATATACGTTTACATCTATTCCAATTGTGGGATATTTGGCATTCCCTCCCCTACTTTAAAGGCCAGTTTTATTTTTGTCACCAAGGGCTCTGTTCAATTGACCGCGAATTAAATATCGATGGGAGGGAGCTCCCGGAGCGAATCAATTCTGCACGCAGTTAGGTCGGGGAATGCCCGTTCTCCCGCCCCTCACGCCTTAAACGGTGTTTAGTCAGTTGTGCTTCGTATACAGATTCATACTCATTGCATTGTCTTAAACTGTATGACACTGTTTTCTTGTTCTGCTCAACTGTCTATGTACTATGTCTATGTACTATGTTTGTGCACTATGTTTATGTACTATGTAAGGCGCTGCGGAACCCTTGTGGCGCCATATAAATAAAGGATAATAATAATACTCCGTCCCACACAGATATACAAGTGCCGCATATCTAATGAATCCGTGCAGTCTCGTGAAGCAGTTTGTCCATTTGCGACTAAGACGCATTTTCTGGTTGAAAAAGGTGCTCAGCGCATGACCTTGCACCAGGCATCTCGCGCTATATGGCTCATTGAGGCTAGCTGTATGAGCACACATCTGTATATATGGCTGTTGCCTATGTACCAGTATTTGTTGATATACAATATACCCAGAATACAACTATTTTTTGTTTTATACAGAATACTTTGAAAATAGATAATAAATACAGAAGTGAAGTAAAGCAAAAACAAAATGAAACCTTAAATACAGATTTCCTGAATATTTGCACAACACTCAAAATATGCACTTTATCTAGATCCAAGCTTTTGAGACCAAAAAAAAAAAAGTTAAACACGAGATCCGTTTTCTTTCAGTGTGAAGTAGTGTTATCCATCACAATTGAAAGAGAAATGTTTGCACCTTAGTTTCAAATTCTGTGGAATGGCCTAAATCCTTAATCTACTACATATCGTAGCTCTCTGTGTTAGGGAGAGATAATGGCACACCCTCAACTGTGTTCTAGCCAGTTAACAGGCATGGACTGTTGGTAAATATTCAAACGTACATGTTTAACTATGAATAATTCAATTTTGTAGGACTGTGAAGATGCAATAAAACATTTTTTTTTCTTTTGCCATTGCTTTATAATATTCAACAGACCTTTTATTAAACTAGTGTTTTTTTTTTTTGCATGTTTCTCTTTTATTAAGGAATGTTATTGTTTGTTTATTAGTTGCTTTTGTACTGGAATATAATGTATGTTGTCTTCCATAGGGGGAAAAGAATGGTGGCTTTGATGTGCTGTACCACAACATGAAACATGGCCAGATATCGACAAAGGAGCTGTCAGAATTTATACGGGAAAGGTAATATTCTCTGCTTATTAATGATTAATGTTTAATGCAGTTTGTGTGTGTGCATAGGACACTCCTTTCTGAACATAAGCAGTTATTTGTGTTGGTGTTATCAGTAAAATACATTGGTAAAGGGGAAAAAAATCTGTAGAACTTGAATTATCTGTATTTCTGCTCTTTGACTTGAAATGTTTGCTGATATTCATGTTATTAAAGGAATCCAATTACATTATGCTAAAACATTTTATTTCAGCTTCTGCTGAACATAAATAGGGCGATTCAATAAATTTTTTTGGATGAGCTAATTGGCTGCCCAACGGATCAATTTAATTGTCTTTGGGCGCCGACATAATACTGAGCTAGTCGTGCCCAATTAGACCGGGTTTAGCCATGTAAAACAGCTAAATCAATCTAAAGTCCTGGTTAGCGCCCCCAAAACTAGGACTTATCGCACAATTCTGCTCGCCATCTCAGGGGGGAGCGAGAAGAAATGTGTGCTCCCGCAGCTCTTCACACCCGAACGGAGCAACAATTGAATTACTCCGCCAGGCACCTATTATGAAAATGCCGCAATAAAGAAACCATAGAATCGCTCCCATTGAATTGACCAGTCACCGACACTGATGGGGAAAAATCCAGTTCATCCAAATACTTGCTATACCCACAGTCCCACAAATCACCTTAAAGGTTTTGAGGCCCTCCAGTATAGCGAAGAACCATGTTTAGACTGAAACGCATGAATGTTTTTCAGTACAACTTGGATTTTTTTTTTTACTGTGAATACATTACATTCATTTTGTAGTGTTTTGGGGGGGGGCAGCTTTTTTTTTTTTTTTTTTTTCATTTTTAAATATATAATATGCACTAATTCAATGGTTCCAATACTGTGTGTTGCGGGGCACTTGCAGGGGTGCCACGGGTTGGTGTTCCAGGACCACCACATAACTGAACCTATGGGTGACCGTTGAACACAATTTTTCTTAATTTAATAATTTTTGCTAAATTTCTCAATAAGACTTTTGGCTTAGGGTTGCCATGAAATAAATGCTGATACTCTAGGGCGTAGTGATCCAAGAAAGTTTGGGAACCACTGTACTAATTGTTCAATTGAATGCAAACATAATGAAAATTCTACAAGTATTTTACAAACTCCCACAATACTATTTAGATATTATAAAATGCCAGGTAACAGGTTATGTTGGTACTTTTTAACATTTTCTTCATGAAATTTTATTTTTCGTTTGGGTTGTTCTTTGTACTCTTTTGCATGGGCTATTGGCTTTATCTTGGTAATTCTCACCATGCTTAAGCTGCATACACACGCAACTAGTTGATTGGTTGGAATGAAAATCTGGTAAGGTTTGAAAGCAAATGACAATCAGCAATTTGCTCCCAAATGCCGGAAAATGGACAAAAACAGCTGTTTGAAAAAATTGTTTAGATCAAACATCTAACAAACTTGTCTGACGACCATTTTCATCTGTTTTCTGGCATTTAGGAGCAAATTGCTTTACTCCCATACGTTACCAGATTTTCATTCCAACCAATTAACTAGTTGGATGGTTGGACAGAATATCTTTGCGTGTGTATGTATAGTGTTCACTCTAGCTCCGGCGCGAGGCAGGGCGCCGGAGCTAGAGAGGGCACATTCGTGCGCGCGCGCTTCCGGGAAGGGGGCGTGTCTATAAGACGCGTCCCCTTTTCGTCACTCTTGGGGGCGTGCCCGGCACTTACGGACGCGCCGGGCAGCCCCCAAGCCCTGCAGACAGGGAGATTAGATGCCGGGCACATGCGCCCGGCGTCTATTCTCCGACGGTGTCCGGGTCACCGCACATTTCTTCACCCGCGGGACACTGCGACCCGCAGGTGAAGACAATTCCCGCAGGCTGTTAGGGCAGGGCGCTTTTTGCCTTCCTTCTGGAGGGCAGGGCGCTTTTTGCCTTCCAGAAAGAGGGCAGGGCGCCGCGCCCCGCTAAAACAGCCTAGCGGGAACGCTATATGTATGTAGCTTTAGAATTATGGTCCTGATTCAGCTTTGGGAATAGAGAGAGAATTAGTACTTAACTGTGTACCTGGACAAACCATATTGCAATGCAAAGGGTGTAAATACATACATTTTTGTTGCATGTAGTGTAAATACTGGCTGCTTTTCTATGTAGCCCACAAATATTGCACAGCTTTATTATTACACTGCACTTTAGATGTCAGTTTGGACACCTCCCTCCCAAATCTAAATCTCTCTGCACATTTTAAATCTGCCCCACCTGCAGTGCAGCATGGTTTCACCAAGATGATCAGTTACGTGCTAAATCTCACTCTATGTCCAAAGCTGAATCAGGCCCTATATACACTATGATTTTGTGAGATCTAGTTGGGACGTATAAACGCTGCACAATGAATGGATTGATCTTGTATGGCTTTATTTTGTTATCAATACAAAAAGCGAGTTTCAATTGGAAGTACATACAGTTGTTTTCACAGTGTTAAGCTTTTAGCAGCTTTAATTGTGCTTTGCTAGTCTGATAAAACAATTTTATAGATATAAATCACAAATAGTAGGTTCTAATAACTTTTTAACCCTTTATGATATGGCGTGTCTTCCTACACATAAATCTATATGTGGCTGTTTTTGTAAAATATCTAACATACATACACAAGCCTTTAAAACAAATAAAATAATTTATATACCATAATGGTTATGGGGTTTTACCAACAAATCTGTTTGTGATAGATGTGGTGCATTTCCACAAGGAATTGTGAATATTGAACTATAAAGCACTCCACAGTGGTCTGCCTTGCTGCGAAAACGTGTATAAGAGCGTCAATCTCGCCAATCTGTGGAGTGGAACAGTGTCAGCCTCATCTTATTCCTCTTTGTAACTAGAAACAGTCCCAGCTTTGTAATCCATCTGTGTCCTATTTATTCCTGCATTATTGCATCTGGATTGTTGGCAATGGACAATGGTATTGACAGTTGCCATCATTTGTAATATTTAACCCTGTTCTAGCTGGTTGTATTGTTTGGATGCTGTTTATAAAGCTCTGTACTATAAATGTTTGACTTGTGCAGTTAGAGGCAGCAGTGTCGGGTGGTTTCTTAATAGAGACATGTAATTGTGGTTCATGGGTCATGATTCCTGATCAAAATAGAATTTCAGTAGCATCTAAATGACCACAGGGTTTGGCACGTGCCACAGAAGTGTTTAGCATGGTAACTACAAAGGAAATCTGTCGTACTGTCAAATGCATCTCTTCTGTCACAATAGTGGAGTGTGCTCTGGAGTGTGTCTCTCACAGTGTTACAAAAAACCCTGAGGGAACTGCTGTCTTTTTTTTCTTAAACTGTATTTAAAAAATGAGGAAGGATCTGACTTATTTGTTTGCACATTTTTGTTTCTCTTGTCTTGAAAACCAGTTTATATAAATATATCTCCCCGTCTGTTGTCTGTTTCTGAAACTTTTTTTTTTTAAATTTAATTAGCAAAATGTTTCAATTCTCTCTCTCTCTCTCTCTCTCTCTCTCTCTCTCTCTCTCTCTCTCTCTCTCTCTCTCCTTTTTTTTTTTTATATATTTATATTTCAATGTATAATATATTTCAATATGTATAAAATATATATGTATAGTATATTTAAGGTAATTTTTTCCATTGGAGAAATAGATGTAATAAAACAAAGCCTTCATAGGGCTCCCAGGGGAAGGGATCATAAACAGTGCAAGAATGATTTTCGGACTGTGGATAACTTCCCCCTCAGTGTACAGCAGAGCTTCATACACTGTGTGGGTCACTACTTCCTGGTCTGTGTACTGTACTGTACTGCAGAGCTCTACACACTGTGTGGGTCACTACTTCCTGGTCTGTGTACTGTACTGTACAGCAGAGCTCTATACACTGTGTGGGTCACTACTTCCTGGTCTGTGTACTGTACAGCAGAGCTCTATACACTGTGTGGGTCACTACTTCCTGGTCTGTGTACTGTACAGCAGAGCTCTATACACTGTGTGGGTCACTACTTCCTGGTCTGTGTACTGTACTGTACAGCAGAGCTCTCTACACTGTGTGGGTCACTACTTCCTGGTCTGTGTACTGTACAGCAGAGCTCTATACACTGTGTGGGTCACTACTTCCTGGTCTGTGTACTGTACTGTACAGCAGAGCTCTCTACACTGTGTGGGTCACTACTTTCTGGTCTGTGTACTGTACAGCAGAGCTCTATACACTGTGTGGGTCACTACTTCCTGGTCTGTGTACTGTACTGTACAGCAGAGCTCTCTACACTGTGTGGGTCACTACTTTCTGGTCTGTGTACTGTACAGCAGAGCTCTATACACTGTGTGGGTCACTACTTCCTGGTCTGTGTACTGTACTGTACAGCAGAGCTAGCTCTCTCTCTCTCTCTCTCTCTCTCTCTCTCTCTCTCTCTCTCTCTCTCTCTCTCTCTCTCTCTCTCCTTTTTTTTTTTTTTATATATTTATATTTCAATGTATAATATATTTCAATATGTATAAAATATATATGTATAGTATATTTAAGGTAATTTTTTCCATTGGAGAAATAGATGTAATAAAACAAAGCCTTCATAGGGCTCCCAGGGGAAGGGATCATAAACAGTGCAAGAATGATTTTCGGACTGTGGATAACTTCCCCCTCAGTGTACAGCAGAGCTTCATACACTGTGTGGGTCACTACTTCCTGGTCTGTGTACTGTACTGTACTGCAGAGCTCTACACACTGTGTGGGTCACTACTTCCTGGTCTGTGTACTGTACTGTACAGCAGAGCTCTATACACTGTGTGGGTCACTACTTCCTGGTCTGTGTACTGTACAGCAGAGCTCTATACACTGTGTGGGTCACTACTTCCTGGTCTGTGTACTGTACTGTACAGCAGAGCTCTCTACACTGTGTGGGTCACTACTTCCTGGTCTGTGTACTGTACTGTACAGCAGAGTTCTATACACTGTGTGGGTCACTACTTTCTGGTCTGTGTACTGTACTGTACAGCAGAGCTCTCTACACTGTGTGGGTCACTACTTCCTGGTCTGTGTACTGTACAGCAGAGCTCTATACACTGTGTGGGTCACTACTTTCTGGTCTGTGTACTGTACAGCAGAGCTCTATACACTGTGTGGGTCACTACTTCCTGGTCTGTGTACTGTACTGTACAGCAGAGCTCTCTACACTGTGTGGGTCACTACTTCCTGGTCTGTGTACTGTACTGTACAGCAGAGTTCTTTACACTGTGTGGGTCACTACTTTCTGGTCTGTGTACTGTACTGTACAGCAGAGCTCTCTACACTGTGTGGGTCACTACTTCCTGGTCTGTGTACTGTACAGCAGAGCTCTATACACTGTGTGGGTCACTACTTCCTGGTCTGTGTACTGTACTGTACAGCAGAGCTCTCTACACTGTGTGGGTCACTACTTTCTGGTCTGTGTACTGTACAGCAGAGCTCTATACACTGTGTGGGTCACTGCTTCCTGGTCTGTGTACTGTACTGTACAGCAGAGCTCTATACACTGTGTGGGTCACTACTTCCTGGTCTGTGTACTGTACAGCAGAGCTCTATACACTGTGTGGGTCACTACTTCCTGGTCTGTGTACTGTACAGCAGAGCTCTATACACTGTGTGGGTCACTACTTCCTGGTCTGTGTACTGTACAGCAGAGCTCTATACACTGTGTGGGTCACTGCTTCCTGGTCTGTGTACTGTACTGTACAGCAGAGCTCTATACACTGTGTGGGTCACTACTTCCTGGTCTGTGTACTGTACAGCAGAGCTCTATACACTGTGTGGGTCACTGCTTCCTGGTCTGTGTACTGTACTGTACAGCAGAGCTCTATACACTGTGTGGGTCACTACTTCCTGGTCTGTGTACTGTACAGCAGAGCTCTATACACTGTGTGGGTCACTGCTTCCTGGTCTGTGTACTGTACTGTACAGCAGAGCTCTATACACTGTGTGGGTCACTACTTCCTGGTCTGTGTACTGTACTGTACAGCAGAGCTCTATACACTGTGTGGGTCACTGCTTCCTGGTCTGTGTACTGTACTGTACAGCAGAGCTCTATACACTGTGTGGGTCACTACTTCCTGGTCTGTGTACTGTACAGCAGAGCTCTATACACTGTGTGGGTCACTACTTCCTGGTCTGTGTACTGTACTGTACAGCAGAGCTCTATACACTGTGTGGGTCACTACTTCCTGGTCTGTGTACTGTACTGTACAGCAGAGCTCTATACACTGTGTGGGTCACTACTTCCTGGTCTGTGTACTGTACTGTACAGCAGAGCTCTATACACTGTGTGGGTCACTGCTTCCTGGTCTGTGTACTGTACAGCAGAGCTCTATACACTGTGTGGGTCACTACTTCCTGGTCTGTGTACTGTACTGTACAGCAGAGCTCTATACACTGTGTGGGTCACTGCTTCCTGGTCTGTGTACTGTACTGTACAGCAGAGCTCTATACACTGTGTGGATCACTACTTCCTGGTCTGTGTACTGTACTGTACAGCAGAGCTCTATACACTGTGTGGATCACTACTTCCTGGTCTGTGTACTGTACTGTACAGCAGAGCTCTATACACTGTGTGGGTCACTACTTCCTGGTCTGTGTACTGTACTGTACAGCAGAGCTCTATACACCGTGTGGGTCACAACGTCCTGATCTGTGTACTGTATCTGTAGCCTCTTCCCTAGTGGGATCTAGATGGTAGTGCTGGTGAGAGCTGCAAAAGAGGTCATTCATTATTACCAAAGCAATTGGTAATCCACCTATACAGGGAATGGCTTTCACGGTCACTGCCTTCAGTCAGCAGTAATATCCCTCTCACATATACATGAAAATCCCGGGATTGTGCACGTGAATGGTCATCGACCCGGGATATTGGTATGTGTTAGAAGAAACGACCCAGTACAAAGTCATGGGACCACGACCCTGCTTTTTTTTACCAGGGTTGGGCTAAGACTGGGGAATTTGCCAGGTCTTAAGTCTGAAAGGGGGTATAAGTTACACTGCTAAAGAAGTACAATATCTCAGGTAGTCAACCACATTTGTAAATGAGCTCACATCTAATGCTTTCACCTCTGACTGTATTACCTCCTCCCTTATGATGGTAAATATTTGACAAGTACCTGCTTTTGCATCCAATGTTATTGTTTTGTTGATGACAGTAAAGTGTGTATTGTATTGTCTGAATATTTTATCCAGAGTACCCCCTAATATGTGTACATAATTATCCAAGACTAATGTATGAATGTTTCCGCAAGAAAACTGTAAAAAAAAAAATATTCTAATTTGTATTTAATATATGCCTAATATATTTAGGTATCCAATAGTTTCATTTATTGGGTAGAAGGACCCCTAGCGTCTGCCTGAGCTACACCTACCACTACTGATCTAGTGTAATGCCGCGTATCCACTAGGCGATAGAGGATGTGTGCTTACACTGAATGATATGTCGTTCAGTGCAGGCACCCTCCCTCACCCCGAACATGCACAATGTGTCGTTATCGCAGATTGAACAGCATGTTCAGGCGATGATTGATGTCGGAAACGCGCATCGCTGGTAATTTCCGACATTGTTCTTCCCGATTTATGCGCGATTAATGAGAGAATGAACGATTACGATGTCGTAATCGTTCAATTCGCTCATTTTAATCATCTAATGGATATGCACCTTAAGTGAAATAAAGTGAACACTATGCCTGTTGGGTATAAAAATTAGGTATTTCGGTACATTCTAATACACAATTGCTATTTATATGCAGACTTGAACTGATTTAAAAAAGAAAGAAAGAAAGAAAATAGCAAAAGTGGCTGATAATATTTGGCACCCGGTCAGACTCCTCTGGCAGATGTCAAAGCTTCTAAATGTTTCTTGTAGCCAGCAAATAGTCTTTTCTATTCATCCTAAAGGGATTGTACTTCTACAGTAGCTCTGGCCATCTTGCATGGCTTGCAGGATTTCCAATACTATTTACATCTTGCTTGAAATACCTAAAACAGCATCTGCCTCTTCCACGGAAACCTGTAGAGGAAGTCTCAACTCATGCTCAAATCTATGGCTGCTCCTTCCCTTACTGTGCAGGAGAGGGGGCACATGCTGAGCCCAAGTCTAACACCTGTGTCAACTTTTACTGGGGAAGAGAGAATAACTTGTAAATGTGCAGCTGGAATGTGTCTGGGAAGACCTACATATTGCAAAATGTATTAGTTCAGGACGTAGGTGGAAGGTCACATCTTAAATATGTGAAAGCGGAAGCCCACTTTAGGATTTACTTGTCCTAAAAATTCCAGCTGTTTTAACAACCATTTTCTTGTACAGATCAACAATAGAAGAGGCTTATTCCCGATCGATGACCAAACTCGCCAAGTCTGCAAGCAATTACACACAACTTGGGTATGTACTCAGTAAAGAACCATGTATTAAAGTTTTTTTTTTTTTTTACAAGAGACCAGAGAGTAAATGTTTAATTTTACATAGGACGTTTGGGCCAGTTTGGGACGTCTTCAAAACCTCAACAGAAAAACTGGCTGTCTGTCACCTAGAACTGGTTAGAAAGTTACAGGAATTCATAAAAGAACTCCAGAAGTACGGGGAAGAGCAACTGAAGGCTCATAAAAAGGTCTGATTTGTGAAAGTGTGCATGTGTGGATACTTGGATCTTTAAGAAGTACTGGAAGACTTACATTGACAATTACCTATTTGTTTACATTTGGCAGACAAAAGAGGAAGTATCTGGAACCTTGGAGGCAGTACAGAACATTCAGAGCTTTACTCAATCGCTGCAAAAAGCCAAGGAGTTATACAACATCAAGTGTGTAGAGTATGAGAGGCTGAAAAAGGAAGGAGCCGCCCAGAAAGAGATAGAAAAGGTAACAGGGGTTTGTTCTGTGATTGCGCTGTCGTACTGTCATACCCCTTCAAGAGACTTCATTGCCTTTCCTAAACTGGTCTGGAAAATGGCCAGACAACATGGTAGCCTTCAGCTCTCTGGTTGTTTTGCAAGCTCTAACACAAATTTCTAAATAGATAGAATATAACCTCAAGGACTACTATTTAGTTTATTTTTTTTAATCATTCACAAGTAGGGACATTTATGGCAACTGATGCACAGAAAAGATTATCACCATCATTTTTGTAAGGTGTGTTTGACTAAAGTCCGGCAGGAGTGAAGATCCCGACAGGCTATTTAGGTGAGTACAGCTAACCCTGTCCCCCCCCCCTAACTCTCCCTTAGGGGTGCCTAACCCTAACCCCCCTGTCCCCGCAGCCTAAACCTAAGTCCCCCGGGAGCCCTTAACCTTAATCCCTCCACGCCCCGCCGCAGCTGTCCAAGCCTGCCGCCCGGCTTACCTTCATTCCGTATGCAGGATGTCGGGCTCCCGGCGTAGGGTTAATGATAGGTGTCGTGATTTCGGCGCCTTACATTAGACCCTTGCCGGGATTAGACTGTTGGAAAGCCGGCGGTCGGCATTTCGACCGTCTGCTTCCTGACTGCATCCCGTGTTTGACTAGGGTCGTATCTTTTTCTCTATTTCATCCTAATCCTTTTGTACTCCCATATTCTCTCGGTGTTGACATGGGCAAGAATAGAACAACCAATAGCCAACAAGATGATCGGAACGTTCAGAGCAGCCAAGATCATTTTCAGGAGATAGAGTTCTGTTCTAGTGGGAGGCTGGGATCTCTTCATTCTTCTGGTTGTAGTACAGAGAACAGGTTGTATGTGGAAAGGGCAGTGACATGATTTCATGAGGGAACGCATAGGCAAGCAGGGAGCACAGACTAACTTCTAACTGATGAAAGAAGGGGATGTAGTAAAAACACACAAAGGGAAATCCTCCCGGAGATGTTACTTATCATGTTTTCTACACAAGGTATGGAGAACTAGCTGCACACTTTCTAAATAAAAACAATAAACATAGATTGCACCACCCAACTAGCTAGTTCCTCTACTAGTAATAATATATAGATAATCGTAATATAGTTGTTTTCGGACACAGTCCTTAAAGGGACAGAAGGGAAGAAAAAAGAAAACGAGAGCACAGAATAAGTGACAGTAACTCACTGCCCAATGGGTATGAAAACAGTAATTTAATAATCCACAATAACAACCAGAATACTCCTAAAATAATTTTTCAGCAAAAAAAAATAAAATAAAAAGTGTATCGATATAATAGCCACACACAAATAAAGTATGCCATATAATAACTAATGGATCAATATAAACTATTAATACACATAAAAAGACCATAATATTCCTTCTGGGATAAATGGCATACCATCTGGTATAACAGATAATAAAGCACTGTAAACCACTGAACTTTCACACTGAAAGTGAAGTATATTGTGTATCACCTGATAAGTGTAGAAAAGTCCAGAAATCTGATAATCCCGCTTGAACATCTTATTATCCACTTCATAAAATGTAATAGATGTTAATCCACAACTGCGGTGGCTGTTTTAATGTCAAACCTATAAAGCAATCCGGCAGTGGATAAATAAATATAGCCAGATTACAAATGCAAAGTATAGTCCTAAAGATGTGCACGTTATACCAGATTGAATGCCTGAGTTCTGTTGTGTGGCACTTACAACATTGCCATCGGGTATCCTGTGTTTCTAGCAGTGCCACTGTCCCCCTACCCACCTCTCATGGTCCAGTCGTGCAGGCGGTCATCCGCTGATCGGTGTTACTGCATCTCTTCCTGGCTGTAGCGTCTCAGCCTGGAACTCCGAGCGGCAGCTTCCGGTTTCAGCGTGCACCTTCCTCTGGTTCCTCGGGCAGCAGAATGTCAGCATGTGAAGTTCCTC
The DNA here is from genome assembly GCA_031769625.1 of Taudactylus pleione. Lineage (NCBI taxonomy): Eukaryota > Metazoa > Chordata > Amphibia > Anura > Myobatrachidae > Taudactylus > Taudactylus pleione. The sequence continues at coordinate 7,013,948 of JAUIMM010000331.1, read as the reverse complement.
AACACATTTCTCCCCTTGGGACTTCATTTGCATCATCCTGTACTGTATTCTGTACTGTAGTTCTTACATCTACCTTGGTTTAGTACAGTTCATAAAGTATATTAAAGTATACACTGGTCATCTTAAATATCCTTACCCTAGTTGTCAATTGGTTACACCTATTTCTTGCACTTGTCACTTTACCACCATGGAAATCATTTGATGTACTAGAGGCAGAGGTTATAACATGACTAAAGGCCCCCATACATCAGCAATAGATTGTGGCAATTTGCAATTGATTGTGTATAAATATCTGCAATGTATGGGCTTCGCAGATCGCAGATTGCAACCAAAAAGTGATAGGAATTGTTAAATCAGTTTGTCCAACATGTTGGATTTCACAGATGGATTGGGGCTGTAGATTGCTAGTGTATGCACACGATCAGCAGATTTGCAGACCATTACTAGTAAAATGATGGAGCCTTTCAAGATTTGCAGATCATTTTCAGCAAACACAGATCTGACAATCACTGAAAACGATCTGTAGTGTATGGGCGCAGATTGCTTGATTGAAGATTTATTGCCCAATTTTAGGATTTCCCAAATTGTTCAATTGTGGTTTTCTGATTGCTGATGTATGGGGACCCTAGACTTGCCCATGTACGTCACTAGGCCTTTATACCTATAGTGATTTTAAAATTAATCATTTGTTTTAATAGCAAAATCTCTAACATGTGACCTGTCTTCCTGATGGCTATAGGCCTATGTAAAGTTATTATGGTCCCATTAAGCATCTTAAATGTGGCTTTTTACTATACAGAGTTCAGACCATTTTACATTGCTTTAGCTTAGTACACAGGCTTTACACTGGAAATGGGAGTTCTTAACAGAACTTTTTGCCCTTTTTTAACATCCGTACTTCAAGTAATAGAGCAGCAAGTGGTCACAGCCTGGGATTTGTATCATTCAGGTAATATTCGCTCATGCTGGTTCCTCAGCCATGCTTAGTTCTAATAGAAAAGACTTTGGGCCTGATTCAGAGCCACTCTTAAGCGGCCGCTCGTTCGCTCCGAGCGATGTTCGCACATCTGCACATGCCTATGGGTCGTAATGCGCATGCGCCAACCAGTCAGTGCGGTCGGAAAACGTGTGTTCGCAAAATTGCGAGTGCCTGCTAATTTGAGTGACAGGATGAGGCGTTTGTGGGTGGTAACAGGGGAAGGTGCTTGAAAACGGGGAATGGAGATCTGAACGCAGGCGTGCCAAACGGTCAAAACGGGCGTTATAAGGGTGTGCATAATTAACAAAGCAGCGTCATCGGCCACATCACTTGGTTGTCTGTTAGCCTGAACTGTTCGCATGATTGCGGTAGGAAAATCCAACCACAAGCACTGTGAGCAGTTCAGATGCCTTTCGATGTATTCGATTAATCTAATAAATAGCGGAGATGACGTATGATGCGAGCGGCCAGGGGGCATCTTTTCAAAATAGTGAGCGCATGTTTCGTTCGCTCGCTCAGACATAGAGGCGTCAACAGACCGCAAAGAGCGAACGCTCAATTTAAATAGCCGGCCCCTTTTTCTGAACGAGCGAGCGCAAATAGCGTCTGGCTCTGAATCAGGCCCTTTGTCCAGAGTTGGTTCGTGCCTACATTGGCATGTAGCACATATTCTTATCCCTATGGATCTAATTCTTGGTGTAAGGAATAAATGTCGTGGAAGCCTTTGTACGTTATTTAATGTATGATTTTGATTTACTTTAGGCATCGATAAAGGCCAAAAAAGCCACAGAGAGTTATAAGGGATGTGTTGAGAAATATGCAACTGGAAAATCTGACTTTGAACAGAAAATGGTGGAGACTGCACAGGTAAAAAATCAGAATTATAAGTCATTTTTTTATTTTCTGTGACTGCTTCACTAAAATAGTCACTGCTCGGCTCCCTTTTGTCACAGGTGAATGGTTCATACACCTAAACCTTCCTCGGCCAATGCTGTTTAGAATAGTGAAACCCCATCAAAATCCGTCCAGTGGTTCGAGAGATTTGCCCGAACGAACAGGCAAACCCCACAACTGGGAACTTTATTATAGAGCGAGAGAGCTCAAAAAAATTGATAACTCTTTTTCTTCAAGGTCCTAACGATACTGCCTTTGAACCTCTATACACCCCTGCCTATACCTTCTAATATCCTGCCTATAAACCTCTAAGGATGACGCTGTTTTGCGTACGCAGTCATACAGTAAATAAAGACTCCAGACCTAGAACCTGTGGTTCCAAAGCACAAGTATTATTCAAGTAAAAGTAAAGTCAGTTACACGCTATGATCTTAAATACAATTTAGCGCAAAGTAATTATACAGACCCAAGTACAGTTATACATACGCAGCGCTCTCTGGACCAGATGTATGCATCAGCAAGAAACCCCCGTCAATCAGCATTCAGCACGGGAAGCAATCGGGAAGCTGACTGCCTAAATACCGGCAGCCGGCTTCCCGACTGTCTTATCCCGGCATGGGTGAAATGCCGGGTGTCTAGATGTAGACGCTCGCATTTCCCCGGCATCACGATCGTAGTGATGCCGGGCGCCGCGAGCGGACAGCCGCGGGGGGAGACGGTTAGGTTTAGGGCTCCCGGGGGGGACTTAGGGTTAGGCACTCCCCCGGGGGATTTAGGTTTAGGCAGCGGGGAAGGGGGTGGTTAGGGCTAGGCACCCCTAAGGAGGGTTAGGGGGGTTAGGTTAGTGTATACTTACCTATCCATGATCGGGATTTCCAGCGCTGTCGGGCTTCCGCTGCTTCTAACTCTGCTCCTGTCGGGCTGCCGCTGACGGGAATCGAACCGCCGGCCAGGCGGCCGGCGGTATATCATACCCATTCCTTCAGCACGAAGACTACAAACCCAGGGTCAGAGCACACATATTTATACCCCCCCAGAGATAGACAACACAATAGAGAAGTTTGTTGCTAATACCATTGGTCCTAACGGAGAGGGCATATGTTACAAGGCATCTAACAGGTTGGTTCAAATAGACACAGTCCAGCCTCTAACAACTGGTGGTCTCTGGTTTCCCGCCTCATGCAAATCCTAACAGTTGGTCATATAATGTACATTTTGTTGCTTGAAGTCTCTGCGGTCCATAAGTTGAGAATGCATTTTGCGATCTCTACATCGATGTTACCGGAATACTGTTGACAGAGTACGCATCAGTACAATACCAAACATGGCTTATTTATCACGTATAAAACCTTAGTTACAAAATAATCTCTATTTCATAGCAATTATAGTATATGTGCATACTTGAATCTTAAAGCTTATGGAACCTTGTATGTGAATATGTAATGTGTGAGTATGTGGGGTTTAATGTAAATACGCTAGTTACTTGGGGCAGATGCGTGTGCATGAAGCTAATATTCAGCGTTTTTCATACAGGATCTTATGCATTCGCTAATATGCGACTAGTTAACTGCGCAATTGTGCTATTAATGTGTGTATGAGAAATGGTGTAAGATGCAATTGCATGATGCTAATAGTAATATCGCCACATGTACTAAAGGGTGAGTTTATCTAAAATGGCACTTGGGCGGCCATTCGCAAAATTGGGTCTTGCGGTTTCATTTCCAAGATGGCGTCACCGCGATTCAATTTTAAACTGATCCTGTCTCAGCCAATAATCCAGCTTTGACAGTCCATAGGGACCACAGGGATACCACGGGGGGAGGGGGTGGGGGGGGGGGGGGTAATGTGGTTGGAGAGATCCAGGCACCAAACAGTTAAAGCTTTCAGCTCCCAGGATGCCTTGGGTCCTCTTCCATATATACCCCGTTCCCAGCCACAGGCCTTTAGTTTTGTAAACAAGCCTCAAGGCAGGAGAAGGAAAGAAGAGAAGGAAGAACAATCGTACACCAGAAACTCTCATTCAAGATGAGGGAATCAGTGACTAAAAGAAAAAATGCCCAATGCAGCCAGGTGCGTCAGGGTGGGTGCTCTGTGGACCCTATGGACCTTGAAGAAAAAGTTATCAATGGTAAGTCTACCATAACTCTAATTTTATTCTTCAGGGTCCATAGGGATCCACAGGGATACCATGGGGATGTCCTAAAGCAGTTCCCCTAGGGTGGAGGACGCTCCTGAGCAGAAAAGAGAACTCGTCGCCCAAAGGAAGCATCCTGAGAGGCAAAAGTATCAAAGGCGTAAAACCTAAGAAAAGTGTGGACAGAAGACCACATGGCTGCCTTGCACAATTGTTCAGCAGAGGCATCACGACTAAATGCCCACGATGGCCCTACAGATCGGGTAGAATGTGCTGTCACCTTGTTTTTCGACGGAGATCAGTCTGTGTGTACAACTGTGAGATAGTCATACGTAACCATCGAGCCAGGGTCTGCTTGTTAGCTGGCCATCATCGTTTCTGAAAACCATATAATACAAAACGAGCAACTGATTTTCTAACAGAGTCTGTATGCTCTACATAGATACGACGAGCGTGAGCTACATTCAGGGAGGCTTCACCTACAGAGAGGGCTGGAGCCTGAAAGCTGGAAATACAATTTCTTCATTTACATGAAAACTGGACACTACCTTAGGAAAAGGGACACTCTCTCGTACGAAGAACAGCTCTATCCTGGTGTAAAATAAAAAATGTGGATCGACAAGAGAGCGCTGCCAAATCAGAGACTTTGCGTGCAGAAGAAATAGCGAGGAGAAACTGTTTTCGCTGTCAACCATTTCAAGTCTACAGAGTCCAGAGGCTCAAATGGGGGAGCTTGTAGCCCCTTAAGAACCAAAGACAGATCCCACGGTGCTACCAGTGGGACAAAAAAAGGCTGAACTCACAGAACTCCCTGAAAATTTTTTCTAACATCTGGTAATGAAGCAATCTTTCTGTGGAGCCAGACTGACATGGCAGAAAACTGCACACTCAAAGTCGCCAGGCGAAAAGCCAGTACCCGGGAAACCCTAAACACCTTAGGACAGTGGTTCCCAAACTATTTTGTATCACGGCGCCCTAGAGTATCAACATTGTTTTCACAGCACCCCTAAGTTTGTTGTTGAGAAATTCAGAAAAAAATTTAATAAAGTAGTAAAGTGATGTAAATTGTGCTTACCTGTCATCCTTAGGGTCAGTCATGTGGTGGTGGACAAGTTTGCACTTCTGTTTGTCCACATATTTACATTATATTGACCATAAATAAATTGATTTGCTGTTGGACCACCAACCTGAGGCACCCCTGCAAGTGTCCCGAGGCACCCCATGGTGCCACGGCGCACAGGTTGGGAACCACTGCCTTAGGACCATACTTCCTGTGGAAACACCATTGACCAAAATAATGCCAAACCCTGTAATAGATGCGGGCAGAGGCAGGCTTTCGTGCCCTAAGCATCGTTTCAATCACAAAGTTGGAGAAACCTTGTGGCTCTTGAATCTTCCATCTTAAGAGCCAGCCATCAAAGCCAGACTAGGTAAGTCTTGAATGCTGTCAGGGACCCTGCGTTAACAGATCCGACCATAGAGGAAGGGGATACGGACTGTCTATGGATAGATTCTGTATGTCGGTGAACCAATGACGTCTGGGCCACTAGTATTACTGTTCCGCCTTCCTGCTTGAATTTCCTGAGGACTCTCAGGAGGAGGGAAATTGGAGGAAAGAGATAAGCCAGCTTGAAGTTCCATCTTACTGCTAGTGCATCCACAAATGCTGCTGATCGGTCTTTGGACCCGGACATGGAGACCTTGTGGTTGTGACGTGATGCCATGAGGTCTATGTCTGGAAGGCACCATTTGTTCACCAAGAGCTGAAACACTCCCGGGTGGAGAGACCACCCTCCGGCGTGTATGTCCTGACGACTTAAAAGGTCTGCTTCCCAATTGAGGACTCCCGGTATGAATTTTAACGAGGTGGCCAGAAGATGACGTTCTGCCCAAATCAGAACCTTTGTTACTATCTTCATGACTGCATGACTTTGCGTGTCTCCCTGATGATTGAGATGGGCCACTGTAGTCGTGTTGTCGGACTGGATCTCGACCGGCCTGCCGTGGAGCATTTCCTGTGCCATGATCAGTGCTTTGTATACTGCTCACAGCTCCAGAATGTTTATTGTAAATTACTTTTCTGCTTTTTCCATCTTCCCTGAAAGGTGTGGTGATCTGTCACTGACCCCATCCGGGAATATTGGCGTCCGTGGTGAGAAGCACCCAATTTGGAATCCCGAATGGCCACCTTTTAGTCCAGATGATCCTTTTTCAGCCACCACAAGAGGGAGAGACGAACCTCTGGAGTGAGAAGGATCCTCTGGGACCTTTATTAGTTGATACTGTCCATTCCACCTGGAGAGAATCAATCCTTGGAGAGGCCTGGAATAAAACTGAGCATAACCCACCATGTCGAAGGTGGATACCATTGATTCCAGGGCCTGCATCGCTGATGGAATGGATACCCTTTGCTTGCGTACTCGCAATGGTAGGGCTGCAATCTTGTCCTCTGGTAGAAACACCCTTTGTACCTGAGAATTCATAAGTGCTCCCAGATGTACCATATGCTTGGTTGGAAAAAGAGAGCATTTCTTCTAATTGATGATCCAGCCGTGCTTTTATAGGCAGGCTATATTCATTTGAAGATGGTATTGTAAAACAACTGGAGTTTGTGCCAATATCAGAAGATCATCCAGATATGGTAGTATTCTGATTCCCTGACGCCTGAGATAGGCAGTCATACCCGGGGGGCCGTTGATAGGCCAAAGGGCAGTGCCTGAAATTGGTAATGTTGTTGTAGGGCAACAAACCATACAAATTGTTGGTGGGATGGCAAGAACATGCAGATACGCATCCTGAATGTCCAGGGAATCCATAAAATCCCCAGGCTCCATTGCTAAAATAATTGACTGGAGAGTTTCCACTTGGGTACATGGATAAACCTGTTGAGGGTTTTTAGATTTAAAATAGGGCGATGAGACCCATTTTGGTTTCTGAACCAAAAATAGATTGGAATAATAACCCCTTTCTTGTTGCAATACCGGAACCGGGATTGTTACCCCTGTCTGCCGCAGGGAGTGAATGGCCTCTTCCTGAGGGGCCAAGGCCTTGACCACACCTGATGGAGGATCTGTGCAAACAAAACATCTGGGGAGGATGCCACCGGAAAGTGAGGGCATATCCCTCAGAGATCACTTCTTGGAGCCAGGCATCTGTTTGATGCCAATATCCACAAACTGAAGAAGTCGGCCTCCCACCCTGGGATCCTCCAGGAGTTAGCCGCCCATCAGGCCGAGGGTTTGTCAACCGGCTTAGAAGCTGGACGGCTGACGGCCCAGACCTCTTAGTTTGTCGCCTGGATGTCCTGCGAAAACTAGACGAGAAAGATTGTTCCTTTGCTCGTCCCTGAGGACGAAAGGACCGAAAATAAAACTGCCTAGATATTATTGTACCTGTCGATGGCAGACCTGCAGACTTTGAAGCCGCCAGAGTGTCTATTATCTTATCTTCACTCTGCTCCAAAAAGTATATTTCCATAGAAAGGTAAAGTTTCCAGCGCATTCTTTGATCCTGTATCAGCTTTCCAGGGTCTTAACCAAAAACCCTGCGTGCCACTACTGAAGCTGCTGATGCTTTAGAAGCTAAAATTCCAGCATCTACTGCAGCTCCTCCCAAATAGGAGACCGCTTCCAGTCAGTAGGAGATATACATCATCTGTTCTCTGGTAGCATCTGGTAGAGAGTCTTCCAATGCCCCGTCCATTCTTCAACAGCTTTGGCTACCCTTGCTCCAGCCATAGCTGGACGAGTAACAGCTCCGATGATGAAAATATTGCCTTAGGACATGTTTCAATTTTCCTATTTGTAGAATTCTTAAGAGAAGATGCTGACGGAATAGGCAACGTAGCACTTCTGACTAAGTGCGTCACATGAGCATCCACAGTAGGAGGTAGCTACCACTTAGTACATTCAGAAACTGGGAAAGGATACAATGATGTTAATCTTTTATTCACATAAAACCGTTTATCCGGGTTACCCCATGCCTCTTCCATAAGCTCAATGAGCTGCTCTGATTTTCATATACACGAGGTGGACTGTGAGCGTCTCATATGCACGAGGTGGGTAGGAGGAGCGACCCAGACTCGCCAAAACCTTTGAAGTGCCTTCCTCCCCTAAGCTGCATCAACCGGCCGGGTACGCTGGCTTTGTGGCAGCAGAAGCGTCCCCTGCCGATCCCCGGCGTCAGACGATAAGGCCCCGGTGGTCTTGTCTCCTGCGCTGCTAGCAAGCTTTGCCGAGACCCGCCGTAATTACCAGCACCTGTTACTGGTGTTGCGGCCCGGTGGAGGTAGACTGAGTCGCAGTACATGCATCTTAATTCAGATGCTCAGTACTGCCAACCCAAAAACAGAAAATAAAACCTAAAATAAAAGCTTAGGACTGCCTGAGCAGTCCCCTGTTACAAAGGTGCGTCTGAATCCTGCTGCACCAAACTAACAACTGAAGGCTGGGGGCAGGGTATATATGGAGGAGTACCTGAGGCATCCTGGGAGCTGAAAGCTTTTACTGTTTGGTGCCTGGATCTCTCCAACCACATTACCCCCCCCCCATGGTATCCCTATGGACCCTGAATAAGAAAAAGAGAATGCATTTTATGCCACAATATATCCCACAATAAAATTGCAGCAGGTTGTCAGACTGAACCTGGAAGAAATGGACTCATTAAAAGCTATTTTTTTCAAAATTGTATAGAGCAAGTACTACAGAAGACAGTCACACTTTCCATATATTACATACATACACCACAATATATATTTGATTATTTCATAGATTACAAACTAGGTGCCTTTTGTACTTGATTACCTTGCTATTTTATAATTATTTTTTAAAGGACAAAATTAAAAAATTGCTTGATACTGTAACCAAACACACTTGAATACTGGGTGTTGCTTTCCTTGGCTCCAAATGGCTACTTGCCTTCCATTTACTCATAAAAACATTGTGTTGATTGTACCAATTCCCCCACAGAGGAATGGCTCTAGTAAAGCCCTAATCAGCTGTAGAGAGTAATCACTCTAATGAGAAAAGGTGAAGTGTAGAAAGGTGCTAGATACATAGGAGCAGCTACTGCTGCATGTATTAGAAGTAAGGTGAAAAATAAAGATGTGAAAATACATATATAATAGACAAACAATAGTGGTGCTAAAAGTGCAAAAAAAGGAAAAATGTGTTATAATGTGATGCCCTGAAGCAGCCCAACCAAAGCAATCCAGGGGACCCGGATTGGGGACAGGTGGGGAGAGGTGCTAGCCTAAGCTGAAGGAGTCTCATGCCTTCAGGTGTGCATAAAAGCACATTAAATAGGGTTATGATGATATTTATCATAACCATGGGGACTGCCTGTTCTTTGGACTTTGGGTGAACTCTGATTTTTCATGTTTTTCTAACTTTCTTATTTATAATGTATGTAAATAACCTTGCTTTTGCATCCAGTTACATGGTTAATCCAGCAATTTTCCTTTCCACTTAATCTAAAATGCTAATTGCTATATATAATAAAGCGAATAATAACCTTCGCAAAAGTCTAAAGTTCTCTATTTTTACTGAATTTGGGATGTGTGACAGTCTATGTATGCTCGCTGTACAGCTGAGTGGAACCTATTTGAGTAACTGATATCAGCAAAAGGAAGCAGCCTGTAGTTTACTTTAATGGGATTGTGTACAGAAAGTGATAGAGGGGAACATTTCATCTCTGGGAAGTTTTAAATGTAATCGTAAAAATATTACTTGTTACTATTTTGGATAGCTCTACCTGTGATTTGTTTCTTATAAGCATACATTTCTATACAGTCGGCATTGCTCAGTATAGTAGCCAGTCTGGTTTCTGATGGCTAGTGAAAGTAATAGACAATCACTCATTTTCTCTTTCATCCAATGGGTTGGTCGGGGAAAATAACTATAGGGTATAGGCATTCCTGCCATGCTTCCTTATCACATATATTTTTTTTAATATAGTCTATTATATTTACAGTTACACACATTAAAATGTTTAAAGCTACATGTTTAAGTTGGTGTGTCAAATAATATTGCATGTGGGCACCGAGTATTACATGGCATTATTTTTTTAAACTGTGCATGCTGGTACTGTATATCACTCACAAGAGCACATTTTATTAAGCAAACATTGATGCCTGTTCTGCTTGGCCCATTTGCTCCCAATATTTCTCTGTGCGGTACAGAAAGGCCTGTCATACTACTGAACAGATAAACAGCCAATTGGCACAATGTGCTCTGCTCACAGGAGCTTACTGTCTGGCTATTACTGTACTCTGCATGCACACCTCCGTGCTCACACTCTGTTATGCAGGGTATAGACATAGACCAATTCCTCCAGCATGTGTCTGGCTATTACTGTACTCTGCATGCACACCTCCATGCTCACACTCTGTTATGCAGGGTATATACATAGACCAATTCCTCCAGCATGTGTCTGGCTATTACTGTACTCTGCATGCACACCTCCATGCTCACACTCTGTTATGCAGGGTATATACATAGACCAATTCCTCCAGCATGTGTCTGGCTTCCGAGCTGTTAATCTTTTCTGTAGCGGTGGGGGGTGGGCGGGGTGGAACAGACTAAACTGAGGACTGACACAACTATAATCACCTGGTCTCTTCAGCTCTGCTTTAGTTTTAGCACTCCATTTGTTTTTAACTATATAATTTTGCTTTAATGATTTATCATAAAATGACATGTACAGCATACTTAAAGGTGGAGTAGGATTGTGCTATAAATAAGGATATGGCATAGTTACCATTCCTCTTAGACCAGTGGTATAGTCACTCAAACGTCTTCAGGCTGTGTCATCCTTTGAGAGAGAACTTTTTTGTTTTCTTGGCATGTGGGAGTTTATCAGGAACTTCTGCTCGTGGGTGGAGTTGACCTGTGAAATAAAAAAACGTGGGTGGTTGTAGTGTAGAATTGTGTAACAACTGGAAAATGACACAGTATTAATAGTATATAATGGTGAATAAGGGAGATTAATCTAGGGGGCTGTGTTGTAGCAACAGTCACTCTAATAATAGATTAAACTGTAACATTGGGTAAATTGATGCATTTTTATGGCAATTGAGTCTTCTCCCGTCCCCAGCATATTAAATGCCTCCGACGACTTTAATAATCGTTGCAGCATGAAGTGCAACCGTTGGGCAGGTTTGCACATTTAAGGGGCAATTCAATAAGCAGCTGGGGCACCATTTGCTGTTCTGAAATGGCACATTGCAGCCAGCAACATCACTAGTTTTTCTTTGTACCCCAGAGAGGTGCGCAATAAAATTTGCAAAGTTGAGCTACCATAATAAGCGGGTATATGTACACGGCCGCACATAACATGATTTTGGAGCAGGCTGGGATCACCATCGCTACTGATGGTCACAATGGTGCTCTCTTGGTCAGGCTGAAGCCTCCCATAGCCTCGCTAGTGCCTGGTCATGCAAGAGGCCAGAAATCTGCGTCTGCTAACGCAGACCCTGGCCTCGTCCATCCCGGATATTTATAACTTATAAACATCATCTTTGTATATTGTAATAATTTTTTAGTTAAAACTGGATCAATAGACACTGAAGCTTACTGTAGTGAGGGGAGAGTTACAGTGAGTAGGGGGTGAGACAGGCTCCCGGCGCTTGGACCCACCTCCATGAGTGTCTCCCCAGCCATTGACCTCACTGCACGTCATTGGAACATACATCTCTGATTTAGCCTCATAGTACACTATGCTGCAGTGCAACTTTGAGACATGTTAATAAATGTGCCTGAAAGCTCATCTGATGCAAGGTCAACATGTGTTTACAAGGTAAACTGCCTTTAAGCCGCATACACACTAGATGATTATTATGTACGATATGGACGTTAACGATATCGTTCAACGATATATCGTTCATATTGTTCAGTTTGTATGCAGTTAACGTCCAACGATTCGCGCTCTCGCAGGTCATTAATGATGTCTCTTGTCATCTGTACATGCAAAGCCAATCTGACGATCTAGTCAAGAATTGCTTGTTCTGAGAAGTATCAGGATGACTTAACTGAAAGGTATCTTTAAACATATCTTTCAGTGTGTACACCCAATAACGTTTGTCCTGTACTACTAAAAGGTCAAGGGAAATCTCTCACCAATATCGTTCATACAGCACATAGTCTAGTGTGTATGAGCCTTTAGTGCAGGAGTGGGGAACCTTTTTCCTGCCGAGGGTCATTTTGGATATATATATATAACGTTATATGCGCACCTTCATGGGGGAGGTGCCACAATCGCCGGTGATTACAGCAATGCCCGGAGTATCCAGCGGTCTGATCGTCTGATTCGTCCTAAGGACGCTCCAGGCGGCACTGCTGCATAGATTCTGGCTGCAGGTTGCCATTCTAGGCACCTTGCTAGCCAGATGAGGCTAGCAGAAAAAAAGCTTAGAGGGCCAGACCAAATGATTCCGTGGGCCTTATACGGCCACCGGGCCTGAGGTTCACCATCCCTGCTTTAGAGTCTTCATGTTTTATATAGAATTGTACTTCTGTTTTAAGATGGGTGACAAGGAATGTTTTAGTTTTATTGGAGCCACATAAATGGATACGTACAATCGTACATACTTAGGCTAAAATACAAATTCAAATACATCTGAAGCACAGGATACTTTATAAATATGAGCATTTAGGGGAGTATACAATTAGCCGCAATTGTCGAGAAACTAATTTTTCGCCGATTATCCCCGTTTTTCAACAATGTTTTTCTTTCCCCCCCCTATCCTATTATTTCGGACGAAATAATAGGACATTTCTCCAGAAAACACACAGAATCAGTGATAAGCTTGTTTAGGCTGTAAAGAAAAAAAAAAAAAAGAACACCACTAATAATGGATTATATTTCGGGACACATCAGGTCCCGGAAAAAAAAAAACTGATAAGTGCCAGGGCGGACTTCGGGGCTAATTGGATAGCCCGAGTGATCCATTAGCGCCCGAATGATGTTCGGGGCTAATTGGATACTTCCCTAAATCTCTGAATAAGCATCTGTGATGTCTCATTTACAGGGAGTTTAGCAGTTTGGCTGGCACTCATAAATTGGGTTTCTATTTGTCCATAAATTTCCCAGAATAGTTTTGCAATTTGCCTCTGGTAATCCCGTACATGCTGGGAACACAAAGGTCACATGAATGTGTTTTATTGCAAGTCGTAGCTAAAAGAATGCACAGGTTGACTCTTCTGGCCTGAGCTATAGTCATATGTATATTTTGTGTTTACTAAATAATAGTAAAACATATTTATTAATAAATATGAAATCCCTACAGCAAATAAAGATCTTTTTGGTTTGGGCCAAGACTCAGATTATTTAGGAGTCTGTTTTGGAAACCCCTAACTCCCTTTAAGTATTGTCTTTAGTTTACAGCCGACTAAAGATTTATAAAATGTAATTACAACATAACTGTTATGGTAATTGTACGAAATACAAAACTATAATTTATAGTTGACCGAGCATAATGGGTTTAGAAAAATGGGATTATACTAAAGATATACAAGTAATATACACATGTGTTTAATGTATAATTTTATATTTGTTTGTGTGTTTTCTGTCTTGTGCATGTGTAATGTAGCTCTGTAAATTCCATTTATTCTATTTCTTACCCATACTGTGTTATAGAACAGAAGCTTTCTCTGGATGCTGAAGTTATATTATACATCTTGGATATTCCCACAATTATTTTGATGTAATCGCATGTTTTCAGTAGGAATGAATTAGAACTGTTATTCATTAACTGAAGGCAATGCTGGCCAGTACTCTGCAGTTAATATATCAGAGTAGGTAATGTAATCTGCTCCTTTATTGTAGGATTCTGAAGGAAAATGTAATTTCCTTTTTTGTTTTTTATGTTTATCTGATATTGATGTTGTTAAACCTGCTTACAGTATGTCTTGAGATTTTATCCCTTCATAATGAAAGAAATGTTGATCTATGTGAGTTTGATATTGCTTATGATGGACACAGCTTTGTTTTGGTGGCATATTAAATTTAGTTTATGGACAGTTAAGAAAAAACAGGCAAGTTAGGGGAAATAGAGATGCTTTACCATGACATTTCCTATTTATACTCCTGCATAAACCCGCAGTCACATGGTACAATATTCTTCAGAGAACGATTACATGTATTTTGAGAAAACATCATAATCTTTCTCCAGAGATTTTTTTTCCCGTTTTCGTTTTCTCGAGAAAATAAATCTCCATAGTGACACTGGTTTTTCGCTGGAAAAGCTATCCACTTACAAGCTAACAAGATTTTTTTCGGGGGTTTGGGCTGGTTTTGTCTGCGATTTTTATTTTTATCAACTATGAGCAGGTAATAGGTTGTGCAGAACCGCTATTTTTGGCTAAAAATGTCAGTACTGGGTGCAGAATCACGGGGACACCTACCTAATGACTAATTGGGCAAGAATTTGTATTAATTAGCCTAAATTGACCAATAATGAAATGTCGTTTTTGGGGTGAAAAAGTGCAAGGAAATGGGCTAATTGATGTGGAACAGGTATATGGGGGTGCTGTACGAATAACATAGGTGTATTTAAGATTGCAGGTGGCTGTTAGAGGTGTATTTTGAAGGTTTTTGCTTAAAATGACCCAAATTTATACTTACCATTTTTATACAGCCCCAATTTAAATAGAAAATACATTTTGCAAGAAAACACATTCAGTAAATATACTAAAGTAGAATAAACATTTTCATGGAAAATTATACAATGTTGGTAACAGTGTAATCTAGCAGTGGAAATATGCTGGTCAGAATGGTGTAAGGACTACGGCACAGGAGCCTTTAAATAGGGCGATAAGTTCCCACTCCCCAATTGCATGATTGGTCTGTATTCGGGAGATCTTTACAACTGGATAGCACGTAAACTATGAAAGCAAAAGTAGTAGGTTTCTCTCGATGGCCACGAAAACGGGATTCAGCCGAAAGACTGCTGAGAACAAACTGAAAGTTTGCTACTTGTTGGGGGCCCATTCATTGTTATGCATGCTTTCTTATATTTATTATGTATTTAAAGCTTTTTTAAGGGATGCAGTTACTATAGTGCTTAATATACAAATAATAGATTTTTTTGTGGGTGGATTTAATTGTTTAAAATGTAATTTACGTTAGCCAGTAATTTTGGGAGTACACCTAAAAATCTTTAAAGCAAAGTGCTTACATTGTTATGTCAAACAGTAGGTGATAGGCATTCCCTTTTAAATGGAATTTCTATTGTAGTCTGTATTTACTGGATAAACGTAGATTAAACACCAGACCTGCCTGTCTGCTGCCGTTCCTCATTGTCATTGTTGAATTATTTTTGTGTGTGTGAGGTGCGACACTGAGTGACTAAGCCACGCGAATATACACTCAGATTTTGGATGTTTTAAGCACCAATGTCTATTTGGCTATTTGGGTAGGTGAGAGGTGCCTATAGCCAGATAGACATTTTTAAGGACTTTATGTTGTATTTAAAGCACTACAACACCTGGTCTTAATATGACTGGTACAGATGTGTCTTCATACACCTTTGTGTTCTATGTGGTACAAGATGCAAGGCGTAACTTGGATGATCCGCCATGGGTGGTGATTCCCAAACTATCGTATTTTTCCCAAAATATACCGCCTTAATCGCATCACAGAGACATACAAGGTCGCATAGTGCACTAGGCACACAAGATTAGTACTTTTGATGCTGCAAAGGAATTGGTATAAAGTCACAGATTAAGCACAATGATACGTGGTGCGGCTCACTGGTATCGGACCTCCGGCTTTTGATATTTTTTTATACATAGATTAGGCTGCATGCCCTGCCAGTGTCTAGTGTCCCATGCATTGACATTTTGTTGCATTAGCAATGCAAATAACATGCATTGTGAAAAAGGCTGCATGATGGGGCTGAGTTGCAAAGTCTGTGGCGTACCAAATGGGGCTATTTGTCACAATGTAAAGATGGAGTATGTAGTCACATCTCAATATGTATGGGAAAACTTTTAGATTATTAATTTAGTATCTTCCATTTTGTGGAGTTACGGGATGTTATTTACCTGTAAATTGTAGTTCCTGTAACCCTTCACCATGTGTCCTTGCTACAGATGCACAATAAAATCTAGTTATGGTTTGATGGGGCAGATACGCTAGGCTTGGCCTCACACACATGTGCGGGTATCCAATTAGCTCCAAAAAAAATTTGGTAGTAAAATACAGGCTTTTATCTCCGATGTTCGGGTATTTTTCGCCAATTTTTTTTATCGTGCTATCAAATTAAAAACCGTTTATTACGCCCAAAAACTTTCTGTTTTTGTCACAAAAATACATAGGATACGGGAAAAGTCTCGGACCTATGTATTTTCTCTGCCGCGATCGGAGAAAAGCAAAATCCCTGGTAAGTGCCGGCTTCGGGGCTAATTGGATTGCCCGGGGTGAGTTAATTAGCTGGTCGTACATCGCATAGTTAGATCTGCCATGCTGTAGGGCAGATCTGCCAATCCGGGACTGGAAAAAGTCTGGATGCACGATAGATCGTTTGTAAACTGGACACTTTAAACACCAAATCGTTTGCAGAGCTGCCGGGGAGGAGTTTTAAGAGAAATCGTACACATCGTGGGATCGTGTGCAGATTGCCAAGTGTGTAGGCACCTTAAAAGTCATTATTCCTTTGGCACTTGCTGTCACTCATAGCTTTCTGTCAGTATTTACAAGGCAGATTATGGTTTATACTTAGCAATGTAGCGAGGATGGTATGTAAACTGCAGCCAAGATATGTAATAACTGGTTTGCATTATTAAATTGGAGAAAAATAAGAAAAATTGTTAGATTCCTGAAGCGCTGCTAATTGGTCTAGATCTTGGGGGCTACATAAGATTTAAAGTTTCACCAAACCTAAAATAGTGTTCCCGCTAGGTTGTTTTAGCGGGGTGCTGCGCCCTGCCTCATTTGAAAGTGCTAAAATGCACCCTGCGCTTATGGTGGGGCCCCGCTGAAATCTGTCTCCACCCGCGGACGGTAATGTCCCGCATCGGGAAAAATTCAAGTGAAATAGATGCCGTGCTTCCCCCTTTTCGAGTGGCACTCATACTAAATTACACAGCAATTTATTCTAGCATTACTTCAATTTAGGATACATCTCACCACAGGTCACATTTCAGGGAGACTGAGCCCCTTTCATGAGGACCTCTTTGATGGGGTGTATACAGAATTGAAGTAATGCTACCATACATTGCTGTGGGATTTATACATATTTACTAAATTTTTCAAAATCCTTTGTTCTTAGAAACTGTGGGACTGTATGTAATAAATAAACATATAGATAAAGATGTGTGTTTGTCACACTCAGTGTAAAGTGTGTATATATACACGTGTTCCTCTCTCAGACACTTTGGCAATGATTCTTTTTTGGGAGAAGTTATATGTATTAAAACTGTTGGCAGCTGTGATGTGAACATGGTATGAGTAATTGGTGCCTGGCACTTGTTCTGCCACGTGATCTGCGTTTAAGTGGCGCTTCACACCGTGTGTGTGTGTGTGTGTGTGTGTGTACACATGATTGTATATGCAAAATTCCTGGAAGAGATCAAATTATAGCTCCAATGCCAGCTTGGGCAACTTGAAATACATGTTGGGAGTTATAGAAAAATGGCTGCGGATTTACACGTCCTTTTCTACTGGTAGTCAGCAATTCTGTTCAGTCATTAGCTAAATATTAGCAATAGTCCCTAAGAGGAATTTCAGATCGAAGAGATCAGTTTGGACAAACCGTCAGCTTAGATTAAGGTGTGCTCTCCTGTTTTTTAACCTTGTAAGATCATGGGGTGGGAGTTGCTGTCTTTTTAGTTTCTCTTGTAGCCACCCCCACTAGAAACTGCATTGTAATTCCAAGTCTGTCCAATCACCACAGTTGTTATCCCAGGCATTAAACTGCAGGATACTCCTGTCATATTTGCTGATGTCTGCACAATCACTGTCTCACCCATCCCATGTTTCCTGTAGAACTTTTCCTGTTTTTCAGGCTTGCAGATATTTATTTGTAAAAGACTTTATCCGTGTCCTCTGTATCACTTGCTGGATTTTATTATTATCCTTAATTTAATACAGATGTGTGACTATACAGCTCAAATTGCCTATATGGTGTTATGTCCCCCAACATTTAATATTAAAGAGCACAGGGTAGCTCTGTTCCCTGAACCTGCCCTGACTTCATTAGTATAAAGAAATTTTAAGGGGCTCCCACATTAAAAATAGTTATTTCTCTCCACTGACTTATCCCCATCCATAATGTTTATTTTATTTTGTATTACTAGTTACCTGGCAGCTAATTTGCCTGCTCTCAGCTTGCATTGTCAGAGGTTTTGGAAGTGCTGTTTTTAATGTTCTAGTGAACCCCGGCCCATGATCTCTTAGGCATGCAGCATGGACACACAGATCTATAGACTTATCAGTATGTTGGCGTGTTGTCAGGAAGTGGGGATCTTCTGCAATCTGAAGATATGAACCATTAAGGAAAATAGAAACGGTTTATTGGCAATCTGACTTGTCGTCTGCGTTTCATGAAATTTTGAATAGCTGGCACTAAATCGGGGTGGATTTTGCAATTCTCATTGCAATAACTTGAAGACTTGCTCATTGATAGAAGTGTTACCTGACATTGGAAAACACATATTAAGATTTCAGACCACTCCGAATGGCAGAACTGCATGAATATTCCTATTTCTGTGATAATTACTTAACTAGTAGTCAGAGAGTAGCTTATTCGGAAACTGTGTGCTTCAATGGAGCCATCTTGGAACCACACCATGTTTTTAAATCTGGGTACAGCCTAGGAAGACTGGTAAGTGCATAACACACTTGCCAATCATCGGCCTGATGTGTCGTGACTGACGTCACAACTGGGTGGGCATTTAAATGTGCTCGCCCAGTTGAGCTGACAGTCACCAGCAGCCTCTGCAGCAAGTGTACGCAGATATATTGGACATAGGCTGTGCTGCACAGCCAACGCGATACAGTATGTCTGTGAACGAGGTGGTTCAGGGACATACGGTCTGTACACACTGGCTGACGCACACACAATATACTGGCTGTTCAATTGAACGCTCTTTATATTGGCCAGGGTGTAGCCAGCATTAAAGGCTTCTCTGGAGGAGTAAATGGGTATTCCAGTAAACATAGATGTGTGCAATCGTATAAATGAGAGAAAATTAAAGATCATAAGATGATTTTATAATTCTAAGAAAGGTTGGTCATCTTAAATTAGTATTGCGATTGCGTTACTGAACTGAGACAAATCGGCGGCACTATTTTTGTATTGGACACTAAGACATCGACTTTCTAAGTATCTCAGAGGTACAATACAGTTAGTGTGAAAAAGAATATGGATGGAATCCTGGGACAACAAATTTAATCAGCCAGGACAATTGATTGATTGTAAGTCAGATACCATCAGTAGATTCCATAGAGACCCAACGTACGGTAACTTAACATATTTATTGAACCAACAGGCTGCCATTGTTACTGCACTTAGCAGCAGTAGTAATAGGGACTGAAAATCTGCAAGCTTTTCCTCGGCTGATCATTTTGTCACATGGTGCTCATACAGATGTTGCTGTTCCAAAATCCAATTAAAACAAATCAGCTTGAACACAGTACCAGCTAAAAACAATAGCAAATCCAAAATTTGATCAGATTCTTTCAGATATCTGTCGAGACTGGTTGAAAAATGGATTTTAACCATGACCATAAGCTGGGTACACATTGATAGATATATCGCCCATTCCATTGACCGGGTGATATATCTATAGTGCATCGCCAGGCGTGAACAGCAGATATGCCTACGAACGCCGACATCCACAGACTTATCCGATCTGCTGTGCAGCACATGGTCATCTGCTGGTGTGTACAAGCGACCCGCCGATGACCCGTACACATTCTGCAGGGATCTGGCGGTGATTGACAGCTCATTTGGGCGGGCAATTTAAATGCCCGCCCAGCTGAGCTGTCAAGCACGGCACACGGGCAGACGATTGGTAAATGTATACACACTTACCAATTGTGAGAGGTATGTGGGTCGGCCGACCCATCAACCTGGTGCCCTAGGGAATCTGGTGGTTGTCGTCAAATACTGTAGTCCTTGACCAAATTGAACATAGATCTGGAGTTACTGTATATGGGACATCTAATTTTATGTAGTGTCTTTGAAATGCTCTTAAAGAGAATAATTCTAACAACATTCATTCTACCTTTCCTCTTCAGATACAGCACTCATTTTTTATGGAGTTACTTGTCTTAAAATAGATTGTTGTTAAATTGGTGCAATAAGTCCAATTTACTGTAGAGTTAAGCTGGGTACACACCTATACATTTGTCTTGCAGATAATTAGATTCACAACCACTTGGTGAGTTACTGTAAGAGTGTGTATGCACACAAGATCATGTTTTATAGCAGAAAAACTGGTCTCATCAGCTGATCTGGCTTTATGGAAGTCCCAAGCTAGGTACACACTTGTACAATCATGCTTGAGATCTAATTATTCTTACAGTTAAGCTAGGTACACTTACCAGTGATTGCAAATACGCGCTATAGCGAGTATTTTACTCTGGATTGTAGAGAGGGGACTCTTTTAAAAAGTGGCTGGGTACCTGAGGACGCGCTATGCTGTGGACAAACTCTGACAGGCTGTCAGGGATTGGCCGCAGCACATCGCATCCCCAGGGACGCGGCACACCCGCCCTGCAGATAAAAAAACCAGCGCTGTCATGCAAATAGACGCCTGCCGCAAGCCAAATGGTGCTCGCACATCAGCAGCCAACCGGCATCTGCCAGTCTGCGAGCTCCGATTGACCCGCAGCCGGCGCCAGGCTAGAATGACGATGGTGCTATCTTGAAGGGGTGCTCTTTCATGATTTGCTGCCTGGACTCCCGGAAGCTCCGACGTAGGAACCGGAGAGATGGTTAGTGACAGTGGGAAGCCGCAGCGGCGTCCTATGGGATCGCATCAGCCTATGGGAGAGCCTGCAGGATGGGGGATGGAGGGGAAACAGACTGCCAGGTCTTCAGCTTCTTCAGTGTGCATAGTGGAGACCTGTAATAGACATAGGCAGGTCATTCTGGGACTTGCAGTTCCATAATAATGACAGGGTAAACACGTTTGACATATATATTTACATACTGTATATCTACAGATGTAATGATAACCTCCAGCCAGCTATACAAGGTCTGCTTTCTTTGAAATTGAGGTGTGGTCACTGCTGTCCTCTCCCTAACCATGCTGCCTGCACCTCCTGTGGCGTGATGCATTATACTGCCAGTTACAGGAAAGTAATGTTTACAGGAGATTCCGCTTATTGGCAAATATAAGGGACTAATATTTGACCAGTCATTTACCAGGTCGTTAGGTAGTGTGGCCAGTGCTGCATAGTAGCCCTTTCTTCCCTGGCTGCAAACTTGTCCTGTCCGTCTGTCACAGCAGTGGGAGCCAATGGTGGGACTCACACCCTGGCATGATGGAGATGGGAAAGGTCATAGCGGATTTTCATATAGACTAGTATTACACACTCTGCATATGATGTGTCACTCAAGCCTTAATCCCAGACTTCTGTAATACTTAAATGTGCCTGCGCTGCAGGGCTCTCATCTGCAGGTCTGTCCGGTCTCCATTGCGGCAGTGAGAGCCGTTGGCGGTGCATGCTTGTCGATCTCAGAATATCAGGATATTTCGTGGCTGATTATAATTCTCTCTGCCTTTACTCTGAGCTCTACCTGAACTGCTACCTGCCCATGGAACTGTCCCAACTACTGCCTGCCCTCACCCCCCATAATATGTGATGGGACCCAGAAACCGTGAAATAAAACCCAGATTTTCTTTTTTTTTTCTTTTTAAGTGAACGGTCCCCAGGACCCACAATTTTTTATTTTTATTTGCTCAGCGCGAACACTGCTTATATCGGAAGTCCCTGTTCAAAGTACCGATTCATGTGTACACACCTTTATAATCTAACTTGTGATCCAGGAAATTCCTCTGTCTAAAGTATCTGCTGAAAAGACACATAAGTGACACTGCTGCAGGAGGAGTATAGGCAGAAGCATCGGACAGGCCAGTCGGCAGTGCGATATTATACCATTGAATAGGCTGAAAATTAAACCGCACATAAAATCTGATCTTTCAATGTTTTCTACCTAGAAAACATGATGGAAGATGCGTACACATTCTAAAGATATCGCATAAATGGGTCAGGAATCTAAAGAATGGCCCGGCAATTGTATAGGTGTATATCCAGCTTTAGACTTATGAGTGAAAGTCCAGAAGAACATGCAGATTTATGCGTACTATTACAATCTACCATTCCATCTGTGATCATCATCTTTCAACCATCTTCTAAAAAGTGACTGCAGGAGCAGCAGCAGAAGTATTGGACAGAATGATTGGTAGTGCTTCCAGGTTTGTCCGACATTGTACCATCACATCTGATGAATAATAAAACCAGATGTTCCGATGCAATCTGATTTCTTCTGATAAAAAAACATTATCATAGATGCGTACACTCTCAAGAGATCTCATGAACCTGTTGGTAATCGGAAGATCTGTCAGATGATTGTATAGGTGTGTTTTCAGTAGATTTTAAGACATGAGGATTGTGGATTGCAAGGTAGATTGTAATAGTATGTATGCATGAATGTGCATGTTAAGGTGGCCTTTAAATCATAAGTGTAATTGTAAGAACAGTTGCATCTCCGGTATGATTGTAAAAGTTTGTACCTAGCTTTAGGTTTGTTGCAAAATATTTTAAATACAAAAGTACAGTCACATTTTTAATCTTATATACAAACTTTTATTACAGCAAAGTTGCAGGGCTGCTGAACCCAGTATTGGAATGTGTTCACTAAGGGGAGGTTTGCCCCCTAGTGGTTTAATTTCGTAATGCTTTGTACAATTAAATCTTGCACACATTATCACTTTCCAATGCTCATGCTCTCCTTTGAATGAGATTAGATCTGTTGGTTGTGAGAAAAAAAAAAAGTCTGCAGCAATTTTGATGCTTTAATCAATATTGTATCTCAAATTTCATGGACACTTGGAAAAACAAACAAAATTTGAACATAAACCACTAAAAATAATGCTGTGACTGAAACCTATATAAAAATATATATTGTCACAACCTTTGTGGATTGAATTGATTCTTATTTGTCAAAACTGCTTTTATGTTAATAAAATACACATTTGGAAAAAAAAAAAAAATATATATATATATACAGTGTGTGTGTATGTATGTATGTATATATATATATATGTGTGTGTGTGTGTGTGTGTGTATATATATATATATATATATATATATATATATATATATATTATATATATTCATCTATTATGAGGAACTAAGTAACTAGTGTTTACCATTAAATAAAATGTCATCCATGTTCTCTCTTCCTCCTCTGCAAAAGTTTCCTTGTTAGGTGGTGGGGGGTAGGCATCTGTCTAAACAAGATAAACAGACTGACAGGTAGGAGATGTATTGTGCCAGTGTTTTGGTTGATACACGTACAGGGCCAGACACAGTTGTAACGAAGCAGGTGGAGTTGCGGCAGTCTGTAGTAGAATAGGAGGATGATACACAGAAGTTACCGACACATTATTACAGGCTTGCAAGCACTGATTCACCTTAGCTTACTATGGATGGTACAGGTGTGTAATACAAACAGGAAAGAACTATAGATTCATAGGAAGGAATGGGTATGTAATACTGGCTGTCGGGATGCCTCCTGCCAAAATACCAGCAGCGGCATCCCAATGGTTGGTATCCCGACAGGGGCTGGGTAAGCATACTTACCCTTCTCCCCCTAACCCTCCCTTTCTTGTAGCCTAACCCACCCCATTAGTGCCTAAACCTAAGTCTCCCCCCTTCGTGCCTAAACCCAGGGCCGCCATCAGGACCCGGTCCTACTGCCACTGAACAGCCTGCAGCCCGAACTAACCCCTTGAACAGAAGAAAAGGGGCCCAGCCACCGGCGCTGCTGCTACCAGCCGCCGTCCCAGTCCCCATAAATGGAGGAGGCAGCGGGCCTGCTCAGGCCGCTCCTCCACCAACCTACATGACAGACACCTGCCGGCCCCCTATGGTCAATAAAGTTTGCTGCTTTTGAAGTCTGTGCACGTGACGTCATGATGCCGCGCCGCTGGAGAGACAGCGTGAGGTCGGAGGAGCCGCAGATCGAGAGGAGCTGGAGCAGCATCTGCAGTGCTGGGGAAGAAGCAGAGAAGAAGCCGAAGCCGCCTTCAAGGAAACAAGGTAAGTGTGACAAAGCTGTGCACAGCGGGCAGAGACTGCATCTAATAACCGGGGAAGGGGGGAGTGAAGTGGTAAAAAAAACCCGTCAGGGACTGGATTTAATAAACCGGGGGAGGGGGGGGGGGGGCAGGGTGGTGGTAGTGGAGTGTTGGAAAAAAAAAAACAGCTGGGCAGACACTGGATCTAATAACCAGGGGAGGGGGAAGGCAGTCA
The DNA here is from genome assembly GCA_031769625.1 of Taudactylus pleione. Lineage (NCBI taxonomy): Eukaryota > Metazoa > Chordata > Amphibia > Anura > Myobatrachidae > Taudactylus > Taudactylus pleione. The sequence continues at coordinate 6,989,454 of JAUIMM010000331.1, read as the reverse complement.
GTCCCGGGCCCCACCGCCATGCCAAACCATCCCCCTTTAGTGCCTAACCCTAGGCCCCCCCAAATAATGAAACCTAACCCCACTATGCTGCCTAGACCTCAAACTTCCTACCCCGCGGCTACCACTAATGGTGCCCCGTACTTACCTCGTTTGGACTGCCGTCCTTCTGGAATCCAGCATCGGGATTAAGATGGGCGTCTGTATTTCGACGCCTATCTTATGTCCCGTGTTGAACTTTCATTGTCTGGATTAAGACCGGAGGCATGCCGTCCGCCAGTCTGATAACTACATCCCCATAGGAGGGAGGGTAGGTCAAATGGAGAAAAGGCTAGGGAGAGAGAATTTCTTCTGTAGCCAACTCCCAACCAAAGGGATCCCAGGCACCATGTGTAATAGAAGTGTTGTATAAGGTATTTCTTGCGGGACAGTCTCTTCCATACATGTTGTGAATGGAGACTGTACATTTACTTTAAACTTGTAAATGTGAAGTCTAAAAGGAAGTTCCAGTGATTCTTTGGGATGAGGTTTTCAAAACTCTTGTTTGAGCCTTGACTCCATCCCAGTTTTGAGCTACTTTTGGGGTACATCTGCTATAAAGGAGCCTATGCGATTACACCTCCACTGTCACAGAAGGGTCATTGGAGGCAACATTTTATACAATTAGTAACTACAAGGTACCATCTGTAATGTATCTGGTAGGAGAAAATCCTTTCATTAAAGTGCTAGTAGAACTTTTGTCAGTGATTCTCTGATTTATCACCCATGCTTCCTCATCCTGAGACTGGCCAAGATGGTTTCTTTTCCATGTGTCTTCATGTTTCATTTGAGTGGTTGATTCTGCATCTATCAATAGGTTTTATAATATTGAGGAAACACTTGATGCTATTAGCTAGAATTGATACTTATGGGATGTTTTTGTGATTCTAGTGCATTCGTGTTCTCTGTGTCTTGCTAATCTGTTCTACTTTGTGCTCTAATTTTAAGGTTACAAACTGTTTGCCAACACTGTATTTAGGCAAGACTTCAACATAAGGTTCCAAAACTTGTATATGCCTACTACTTCACTGAGAGAGAAAAAGATTAACACCTTGCAAATACACATAATTTTAGAGGATTATTTAATGTTTTGTAGTGGCTGTTTCCTTCCAGTTGACATGTTTAATTTTGACAAGTCATTAACGGCAAGTTATGCGCATGAATGATAGATGCGATTTATGCTCTTTGGAATCTGTCATTACTGTGTTTCCATTGACTGTCTAACTTGTACTTTTTAGAAATTCCAAGATATTGAGGAGACTCATCTCATTCGTGTGAAAGAGATCATAGGCTGCTTTTCTCATTCTGTCAGTGAGGTCCACATACAGATAGGCCAGGTAAGTTTTATTAGAGTAAACACAGTATCTCTCATGATTGCAACTGTCCTCTACTTGCTGTTGTTTTTATGGTGTGTTAGTACTTAATAGTTGCAATACCATGTGCCCTGATGACCTTTGATCGTTTATACTCTTTCTAAACTTTAAATATTATGAACCAAATTTGCCATACTTTGTAGGGTACTAATGTATACTCAGTGGCCACTTTATTAGTTATACTGTTCTAGCACTGGTTAGGAACCACTCCTTGACCCCAGAACAGCCTTCGTGACATGGATTCAATAAGGTGCTAGAAACATTACCTTAAGATTCTGCCTCATACTAACGTGACAGCATCACACAATTGCTGAAGATTTGTCAACTGCACGTTCAAACCTCCCACTCCACCATATCCTAAAGATGCTGTATTGGACTGCGATCAGGACACTGTGAAGGCTATTGCAGTACACTGGGCTCATTGACATGTTCAGGAAACAGACTTGAGATGACGTTGCATTCTGACATTAGAGCATTACCCTATTGGAAGTACCCATTTTAGGATGTTAGGACCAGTACTCTGGTGAGCTGTGGCATTTTAAACATTGCTCAATTGGTATATATTTGTGCCAAGAAAACATTCTCCACACCATTACACCACTGCATCAAACAGCCTGAACCATTCAAACAAGATAGGATGGATAGGTGAATTCAAGTTTACACCAAAATCAGAGCCTACTATCTACAAGTCGCAGCAAAATTTGAGAAACTGCAAACCTGGCAACGAATTCCCAATATTCAAATGTCCAGATTTGGTAAGACTGTGCCCACTGTAGCCACAATCTCCTGTTCTTAGCTGACAGGAGTGGAACTCTGTATGGGTTTCTAATTCTGTAGCCCATCCACTTACAAGTTTGACTTGCTGCATATTCAGAGGGATTGTAGTCGGCATCCCGGCATGTGGAATGCCGACTGTCTAAATACCAGCGCCAAAATCCTGACAGGTTGGGATCCCGGCACCAGTATCCCGACCATCTGCATTTCGAAGGTAAGTATCGGGGTGTTAGAGGGAGGTTAGGGTGCGGGGTTAGGCACTAGGGGGAGTGTTAGGATTAACGTGCGGGGAGGGGGAGGTTAGGTTTAGGCATTGGGGAGGTGATGTTAGGCTTAGGGGGAGGGGAGGGGGAGGTTAGGCTTAGGCACTACGGGGGAGGGTTAGAGTAGGGGTTAGGAAAACACTTACTGTTTGTTCCTGTGGGTGTTGTGATTCTCGCTGTCGGAATGTTGCTGGCGGTTTTCACACCAGTGGAATCCCAACAGCCAGGATTTCATATCCAACTCATTCAGAAACTTCACTGCATACCACTGTTGTAATGAATGATTATTTGACTGACTCACTTTCATGTCATCTTGACCCTGTCTGACCTTTCTTCTCTGGCCTCTCATTAACAAGATGATATGCCCATAGAATTACCACTAACTGGATGTTTTTTGTTTTATTCGTCATTCTGTGTAAACTCTAGGAAATGTTGGCCATTAAAAAAACCTCAGGAGATCAGCAATTTCAAAAATACTCTGTCCACCTCCTCAGACACAATCAATGATTTCCTGGTCAAAGTTACTTAGATCTAATTTCTTCTCCATTCTGTTTTTTGGTGAAACCTCTTTACCATGGCTGAATTCTTTTGTGTGTGTAGTTGATGCCACACTGATTAAATATTTGCATTAACAAGCAGGCGTTCAGATGTTCCTAATAAAGTGGTCAGAGAGTAAGTGTGTTTGTAAAAAGTATGCTATGTGAACTCCCGAATATCACCAATTTAGGTGCTTGTTGAACATCTCATTCCAAGATCTTGGGCAGTAATATCGCATTGTCCCCGTTTTTTGCTGCTCTAACAGCCTCTTCTGGGAAGGCCTTCTAGTAGATTTTGGAAAATGGCTGTGGGGGATTAACATCCATTCAGCAGCAAAATCATTAGAGAGGTCGGGCACTGGCGATGGTCAATAAGGCCTGGCTCGTAGTCAATATGTCAATTCCTACCAATGGTGGTATGATCAGGGTTCTGTGCAGGCCAATCAAGTTTTCCTCACCAAATTCAGCAAATCATTTTTGCTGATCCTTGCTTAGTGGGAAAGTACCCATTGTGCATTACAAATTACCATATACTTTGGTTTTGTAAATGACCCCCCTATTGTGATTCCTCACTCATGCACCGCTTACAGTGAGCAGATGGAAAATTTCTGTATATTCATTCAGAATAGAATAAAATAAGCACATGTGCTGGTGTAACATTTCTCAAATAGTCTTTATTGTGCCTGGTTTCTTTGTGACCCTGACCTAGCTTTTGTCATGACACAGATGCCCTAAAGGGGACGTTTTACTATAGTAGGTTGGTGCCTCCATCTAAAAAAAGAAACAGCTGTCATTTACTTTAGTTATCCAGTAGAGTTTGGGGTCCCATGGGAAGGACATCTACCAGACTACTAGTCTAGGCTTTCAAGTAGCTACAACAGACTGTTCCAGCAAAATTAGTAAGGTGATACCACCCAGCGAGTCCCTGAAAAGAAAAAGGTGCCTTATGTTGAGTCTGCTATAGCAGTGGTGTGCTGTCAGTGGAGTCCCCATGTGCACAGCGTGCTCCACGGAGCCCCCGTTGTGCACGTGGGGACTCCACTGACAGCACCACTGCTATGGCAGACTCAACATAAGGCACCTTTTTCTTTTCAGGGACTCGCTGGGTGGTATCACCTTACTACTTTTGGGCCACTCACTGCGCTGTCTCAGACAACAGTGGGGTGAGAGTGACCTATGCACACCAGTCTCTCCCTGTATCTTTCTTCTTTTGGGATTGGAGCTTCCTGAACCGCTCACCTCATATTCTCTGAGATTAGAACTCAAATATAGGGCAGCAGCATTCAGGATTTCCTCCTTCTCATGCTTTTCTGTTTATTTCTTATATATATGGCACTCTCATTTACTGGACACTGCACCAGGGAGCCTGCGCTCATTTCACCAGACTCCCAGTGAGTTAGGCTGGATAAACAGCAGATGCCAATATCTTTCTTCATACTGCCAGGGTATAGGAGGCAGGTCCGCTCATGCCCCATTAACTACACTTGTATATGGGATACAGCAGCCACTTGCACCATACTATACTGAACAGTATTTTTTCACTATCCTTTTTGGTACTCACCTGATACTAATTACTGTGGTATTTAATTACGTCCTTTACCACACCTTAAATTAATCCAGACTAGTAAAACTACATTGATCCACAATTTGATTCCTACAAGAATATTTTTGCACCTAGTCTGGAAAAATATTTACCTTTTATAGATGCATAAAAAAGATTCTTTGTTGAGATGATTGATATATAAGGAAAAATGCTGTCTTAAATTGGGATCTGAATATTCATTTGCTTGCTTTTTTCCTCCTCAGAAGATTATAGATTACTAACTGTTAATCATCTGCTATTTATTCATATGTGGTTGGATTGTGCTAGTCTTACAGATATTGGAATATTTTTCCCTTATATAAAATATACATATACAAACTTAAAAACTTCACCTTGGCTACAGATGCATCAGAAATAATTAAGGGTGGTTTCCCTTATATTATGTATTGTGGTATTGGTACCTTGGATTATTGAATCTATCTATATAGATCTTGACCACTCCCTGATGTGCTGTTTGATATGATAAAAGTGTTAGCTTTTTTTAATCTAATATTGTGTAATTATTGTATGTATATTATTGTATGGTTATAATTTAAGTTTTTCATTTCCTATGATTCTTTTATGACATAAGATTAAAAGTTAAGTTTTACTATCCAAGGTAGATTATTGTGCCCCAAAAAAGAGAGTACTTTCTTTCCCTTTTCTGAATGCTGTTCTTACTCTAATGGGTGCAGCTCCATAAGGATAATATTATCCCTGATACTACTATCCGCATTTGCATATTTATTTATTTGGAGTAATTCTACCTTCATCTTAATTCATTCAGCACCAGTGCTCAGCGTATCCCCTTATCCCTTCCCTAGTATTGCAAAATAGGTGTATTACAAGAAAATTACTTTCTGAACTTTTTAAGGTTAGAATACACTTCTTAACTATTAAAAGTATACTTAACATATAAAAAAGAAAAGTAAGTTCAAACAAAAGGTTCACTATACAACATTTACACATTGCCAATGTAATATTTATTTATATAATACATTAAGTAAGCATTTAATCATTTTATAGAAGACATCTGGAATTTATTCATAAATAAGTTATTTTTCTAGACACTATAATTTAAAGATAAATAAAAATAAAGAGGGTTAAATATATATTTTTTAGAATCTAAATTCAGAAAGTGTGTTTAAGTTAATTTGAGTTAGTTAACTGCTATTACACTCTGAGCAAGAGTTCAAGCACCTTTAACGGCCAACTGTCTGTATTCAGCTCTCTGTGCGCACAGTTACTATCAGCTGTAATAGACCTGTATGTAAACTTCTTAAGCGTACACTGACTATCTTGTCTCTTACTATTGTGCACAATGACACACACTTACAAAAATATGTCAGCACAATGTAAGTGGCAACCAGAAAACACAGTAATGAGTCTTTCTGTACTGATGTCAATTCATGCGGATGGTTTGCCATGTCATGCAACTCATAGGCAACTAGTGCAGATGCTACAACTGTGTAGGTGAGTGTCCATTGCCCTCTTAAAAGCTTGCTGTGTCATGCCGCTACAGCTATACATTATTGTAAGGAGATTCACTTTGGGGGGTATTCTGTTGTATTATTCCTGGGGGTGCTTCCCAATGGGGACATTATCATGGAAGCAGAAAAAGGGCTGTGCCCGAACTTGCCATAACGTTGGAAACTCATTCTAAAATGTCATTGTATGCTGTTGTATTTGTACTAAGGGGCTAAGGTCAAACCATGAATTACAGTCGTAAACCCTTATTCTTCCTCCAACAAACTTTACAGTTGGTAGTAAACCTTTGAACTGGAAGTATTCTATTGGTATCTGCCCAACCCAGATTTGGCCGTCAGACTGATAGGGGGTGAAGCGTGACTAGTCACTCATATGATGTATTTTCTCTGCTCCAGAGTCCAATGGCGGTGTGCTTTACACCACTGTAGCCAACGTTTGGCATTGTGCGTGGTGATCTGAGGCTTAAGTTCAGCTGCTTGGCCATGGAAACCCAATCCATGAAGTTTTTACAAACCGTTCTTGTGCTAAGTTGCTTCCAGAGGCTTTTTGAAACTCTGTAGAGAATGTTGTAACTGAGAACATATTACTTTTAGCATGGCAGTTCTGTGACAATCAGGTGGCATTCTAGGACACTGCCACTTTAAAATTCACTGATCTTTTCACTACAACCAATATTTCTGCTAATGTTTAACTACGGTGATTGCATGGTTGTACTCTTGATTTTATTTTAGCAATGGTTGGGGCTGATATGACTACACTGATCAGAAAGAGGTTTCCATATACTTTTGTCTATGTAGTGTACTTTAGCTGAAATTACTATTTTTAGTTCTTATACCGGGCATCTTTTATATACGTACAGTGCTTGTCAAAAGTCTGAGCACACCAGTATATTTTAAGGAATTTTCAATTTAACTGCACAGTAACAAAATAAAATCTGTTTTATTTGGGTTTGTTTACAAAATAAACAACTGTTTGAACAATTAGGAAAAATAAATAAATACTTGTATTGACTTTTAGGCAAGTTTATTTAGGTAGTTTTAGGTAGTCTGCTTTCATTGAAGTGACGACCCTTAGCTTTGATAAGCACTTTGCATATCCTTGGCATCCTATTTACAAATTTTTCCAGCTTTTGGAGATCCATTCGACTCCAGCAGCTTTGAAGAGCCTCCCAGAGGCCCTCAGTGGTGGTAGGCATCTGTTTTCGGACTTCCCTGTCTAGTTCTTCCCACAAAAGCTCAATGGGTGAAACATCTGGTGATTGAGGTGGCCATTCCATTTTTGTTATGACTTGAGCGTCTTCTTTCTATTGCAAATAATTAGTACACAACTTGGACGTATGTTTTGGATCGTTATCTTGTTGGAAAATGAAGTTCTGACCCACAAGTCGCCTTCCGGAGGGAATCGCATGACGCACTAATATGTTGTGGTACACCTTTTGATCCATTATTCCATCGATTCTGACTAAGTCACCAACTTGGTTGCCTGCGAAACATCCCCAAACCATCACATTGCCTTCTCCATGCTTAACTGTTGGGGTTACACAGTCTGGGAGAAAGCGCTCATCTGGACGATGATGCACAAAAGCCCGGCAATGCGAGCCAAAAAGTACAAATTTCGATTTGTCGGTCCAAAGCACCCTCTTCCACTGTTCCTCAGTCCAATCCTTATGCTTCTTAGCCTATGCGTACCTTTTTTGCTATGTTTGTAGCACGTAGAAGTGGTTTTCTTACTGCAACCCTACCACTAAGGCCATATTCCTGCAAGCGCCTGGCCACCCTCCCTTCAGCTCTCTCCATATCCGGGGTCCTGACTGAGCCTGTCACTCACACTCACAAGCTCCGCCCCCAGACTACACGAGGAGCTGCTGCTGCTGCTGCCTCATAAAGCCGGGTACTGTGTAAAGTGTTCTAGAATGGCTATTTGATAAGTAGCATTGATTAATGTGTGTATACTGTACTGTATGAATGGTGTGTGTACTGTATATGTACTGTGTGTGTAGTGTGTACTGTGTGTGTATATGTGGTGGTGTGTGTACTGGATGTGTGTAGCATTATTATGTGTATAAGTGTTACTGCCACCATGGGCAATTATTATGTATACTGTATAAGCGGCACCACTACCGTGGGCATTTATTATGCGTATAAGCGGCACGGCTACTGTGGCCATTATTATTGTATACTCATTTTTTCTACTTCAGGGTCCATAGGGTTCCACAGGATACCTTGGGGTATAGGTGTGACGTCAGTCGCTGGGCACCATAGAGTTAAGCTTTTCAGCCTCCCAGGATGCACTAGGGTCCCCCTTCCATACCCCGCCCCCGAGCCAAGGCACCTCAGTTTAGTTTGGTGCCCGGCCGGAGCAGGTGCACCTGTTGGAGTGGGGGCTAGAAGAGCCCCTGAAGCTTTTTCTTCATGCAGCTGTGGCTGCACATCTGGATGTACAGCATGGACAGTCAGTCCTGACGTCCATGCTGTCTTCCCTACACCCCGCCGGTACCAGAACGCCGGTACTGATCTGGGGATTCTGGTGGGCATCTCGGGTCACAGCTAGCGGTGACCCCAGATGTTCCGGACCATGGCCGGATTCAAGGGGGACAGAGGTAAGCAGCGGGGTCCCGCGGTGGGTCCCCGCTGATCACATGGTCCTAAGTCCCCAGGCAGGGGGCTCCCTGGGGACTGGCTGCAGCGTGGAGCCAGGCGACCAACCTGCGCTTCCACTACCCCCTGGGACAGCGGACCGCAGCAGAGTGGTAGCGCTGCGGCGTCCCAGGGGTTAAATGCATGCCAGGGGAGCGCGCCTTCCCTGTCTCACAGCCGGCGCCTCCCCCGCTGCACACAGCCCTCTCTGCACTGTGCTGACTGGCCCTGTGTCAGCGCTCCTCCCCCAGGCCAGCCTCCTCTCTGCTCCTCGGCGGCCATCTTCTCCAATGCATGGTGAGCGCTGCTGGAAGCACTGGACGGAAGCATCGTGGTCTGGGTCCCCCCGCATACCTCTCCTCCGCTGTGGTCAGGTCTGTGTATGCAGCGCTGTGTCCTACCAGGCCCTGTGTCTGTGTAGTTGAGTGATCAGCGCTGTTAGTGTAGGAATTGATTTTCTTTGCATTGTATGTGACTGTGCTAGCGCTGCCTGTAACTTTTCTTCTCTAAACTGTCAGCTTTATTACTGTCCCTGTTCTTTCTGCTAAGCCCTTGCGGTGCGGTGCTGCAGGGTGGTCTCTCGCCTATTTAATATATAATTGGTGAGAGGGGTCACATACGTGGTGCCATCATGTCTGAAAGTGATTTTCCCCTCCGGCTACAGTGTACCACGTGTAAAGTACCGTTAGCGGAGGGGGAGGGTAGCGCGGAGGGCCTTTGCCGGCAGTGTTTGTCCATGGCGCGGCCTCTTACGGTTACAGCACCGGTACAGGAGCCGCCCTGGGCTTGTTTCGCTCAGGCGCTAACAGCTTTAGTGGGCCAGTTAGCTCCGCAGCCCGCGTTTACTTCGATGGGTTTGTCCCAGCAGTCTGTGGTGTCGTCACCCATGCAGGGTTTCCCACGACAATTGGTGGTACCCCACAGTCTCCCTATTTCCCCGCTCCCGGTTTCTCAGGAGCCAGCGTGGGTTAACTCCCTGACGAGTTCTGTACAGCACTTGTCGGATGTATTGCAAGGGGAGTCTGTGATGCGGCCTCATAAACGGCCGGTGGCGTCTGTCCGCTCCTTATGAGGATGACGAAGGGACGTCTGATGATGGGGAGATTCTGGATCCTTACGATCAGGAACCTCTCCATACTAAGGACGCTGATGCTAAGTCCAAAGTATATATTCCTGGACTTATTCGGGCGGTCCGCACAGCCTTGGTGATTGAGGACGAAGTTCCCCCAGCGGCTAAGTCTAAATATGCCTTTTTCAAAGATGTGAAGGGCGATGCCACAGTCTTTCCTCTTTCGGGTCAGTTGGTGGACCATTTAGAGGAGGCGTGGAAACAGCCTGGCAAAAGATACCAGCCGCAGAGACGCCTGGCGGTGGCTTATCCGTTCGCGGATAATTATTTTGCTAAGTGGGAATCCCCTCCACAGGTGGATTCTCACGTGACCCGTCTTGTCCGTAGTGCCACATTGCCGATGCCATCCATGTCCTCCCTTAAGGATGCTACGGACCGCAAGGTGGAAATCTGCCTGAAGTCCGCTTATTCCCTTGGGGGGGGGGGCAGCACGACCGGCTATGGCCATTTGCTGGGTTGCCAGAGCGATGGAGCGCTGGGCGGATTCATTAGAGGCTTCTTTTGATTCCGACTGTCCGGCCGAACAGGCGGAGTTGATTGGCAATCTCCGTGATTCGGCCACTTACATCAACGAGGCGGCTCTAGACATTAGTACTCTGGTGTCTAGAATTTCTTCAGCAGCGGTAGCTGCTCGTCGCACCTTGTGGCTGCGATCCTGGAAGGCGGACGCAGATTCCAAGAAGGGTCTGGAAGCCTTGCCGTTTACCGGAGAAGTTCTCTTCGGTCCGGATCTGGATAAGATTGTGGCCACGCTGGCGGCAGCCAAATCGGCTTGTTCCGGCCCCCAAGCCAGATGACAAGCCTGCGGCCTGACGGTCCGGGCCTCCCTTTGGGGGATCCCAGGGTGGGAGGCCGCCTGCTACAGTTCGCCCAGTGTTGGTCGACCACTACGACAGACACTTGGGTTCTGGAGGTGGTTTCCCACGGATACGCCCTCTCCTTCCGGCACAGACCCCCGGCTCGATTCTTCACCACGGGTCTACCATCAGACCGGAACAAGGCTACGGAGCTGCGGAAGGTATTGCACACTATGCTCCAGGCTGGAGTTATAGTGCCTGTTCCATTCTCCCAGAGGGGCCAGGGTTTCTATTCAAATCTATTTTTGGTACAGAAACCCAATGGGTCATATCGTCCGATTCTCAACCTCAAAGCACTCAACAAGTCTTTGCGGGTCCCGAAGTTTCGGATGGAGACCCTACAGTCCATCATTCTGGCGCTGGAACCTGGGGACTACATGGTGTCATTGGACATACAGGACGCTTACCTGCATGTCCCTATTCTTTTGCGCCATAAACAGTTCCTCAGGTTTGCAATCCGCAGCGACCACTTCCAGTTTCGGGCGTTACCTTTTGGCCTGGCGACAGCACCACGTGTTTTCACCAAGGTGATGGCGGTCATGGCGGCTTCTCTGCGGCTGCAGGGAGTCCGCATGTTGCCGTACTTGGACGACCTGTTATTGGTGGCAGGATCTCCAGAGCTCCTGTTACGCCACTTGGACCTGACCATTGCACTGCTGCAACGGCACGGCTGGCTAATCAACTGGCAGAAGTCCACTCTAATCCCGTCTCGGAGGATTCTGCATCTTGGAGCCTTATTGGACTCGGGACAGCAAAGGATCTTCGTGACGGAGGACAAGATCTCTGCTTTACAGTCAAGGGTGCGCAGTTGTCTGCACAGCCGCCGGGTGTCCTTACACTCGGCGATGAGGTTACTGGGCTCCATGGTGTCGGTGTTCGACATGGTGGAATACGCCCAGTTTCACTCCAGACCTCTGCAGCACCTGATCCTGTCCAAGTGGAACGGGCTGCCTCAGTCTCTGAAGTCCCAGACGATTGTGCTCACCCCGCAGGTTCGCCTGTCCCTTGCGTGGTGGTTACAGACGACCCACCTCAACAAGGGACGTCCGTTCTGGGTTCCAAATTGGGTCCTGTTGACAACGGACGCCAGTCTTCGGGGCTGGGGAGCAGTTTCGGGTCCACACTTGTTCCAGGGCAGGTGGACGCCGACAGAAGCGGAGCTTCCAATAAATATCTTGGAACTCCGTGCGGTCTTCAATGCTCTCCAGCAGGCACAGCGGTTTCTCCAGGGTCACCCGGTGCAGGTCCAGTCGGACAACGCTACCACCGTGGCCTACATTAACAGGCAAGGAGGAACTCGCAGTTGGGCGGCTCTCGTAGAGGTCTCTCTGATCCTGGTTTGGGCGGAGCGCAATCTTCCGGCCATATCAGCGATCTTCATCCCGGGAGTGCTAAATTGGGAGGCGGACTTTCTAAGTCGCCAGGACGTTCATCCAGGGGAATGGTCCCTGCACCCGGACGTTTTTCAACTACTGGTGGACAGGTGGGGTCTTCCAGAAATCGAACTCATGGTGTCCCGGCACAACAACAAGTTGCCGGTGTACGGGTCTCGCACAAGAGACGAAGGGGCGTCTCTGGTGGATGCTCTGTCCGTCCGGTGGACGTTCCGGTTCGCATACCTGTTCCCTCCGGTCTCCCTTCTTCCACGGGTAATCCGGAAATTCAAACAGGAAGGAGGGACGCTCCTGTTGATAGCTCCCGCGTGGCCCAGACGGCAATGGTTCTCAGACCTTCAGGGTCTGTCCGTGGACAGTCCTCTGCGGTTGCCGCTACGACCGGACCTTCTGTCTCAGGGTCCTTGCCTTCACCCGGACCTGACTCGGCTGTCTTTGACGGCGTGGCTGTTGAGACGGCCATGCTGAGGTCCCGGGGGTTTTCCAGCTCTGTAGTGCGTATAATGTTACGAGCTCGGAAACCGTCTTCCGCGAGGATATACCATCGCGTGTGGCATACGTTCTTCCAGTGGTGTCGACCGAGAGGTTATGCACCGCGGGAGTTTCGTCTGTCTCGGATCCTCGCCTTCCTGCAAGCGGGACTAGATCATGGGCTTCGCCTTGCTTCTTTGAAGGTACAGGTTTCGGCCCTATCTGTCTGGTTTCACCGTAGGATTGCTACAATCCCGGATGTGCGCACCTTTATGCAAGGTGTTCTCCGCATTCAGCCGCCCTTTGTTCCACCTGTGGCGCCTTGGGATTTGGCTGTGGTCCTGAGGGCTCTCCAAGGACCGCCATTTGAACCACTGGGCTCAGTGGATCTTAAATGGCTAACAGCTAAGACTGTTTTCCTTCTGGCCATTGCTTCGGCCAGACGTGTTTCTGAGTTAGGGGCTCTTTCTTGTAGACCCCCTTTCTTGGTTTTTCATGGGAACAGGGCAGTGCTCCGCACTCGGCCCGAGTTTCTTCCCAAAGTTGTTTCCCAGTTTCATGTTAACGAGGAAATAGTTGTTCCGGCCTTTAACTCACCGGGTCTTTCCGTGGGTGAGGCCTCTTTGGATGTTGTGCGGGCCTTAAGGACTTATGTTGACCGCACTTCTTCGGAAGTCGGACGCTTTGTTTGTCCTCTATGGCTTCCGTAAAAAGGGTTGGCCTGCTTCAAAGCAAACTTTGGCAGCCTGGATCCGTATGGCTATTTCTGAAGCTTATCTTCATGAAGGCCTACCGGTCCCTCCTTCTCTGAAGGCTCATTCCACTAGGTCTGTGGGTCCTTCGTGGGCAGCTCGACGTGGTGCCTCGGCAGTTCAGATCTGCAAGGCTGCTACGTGGTCCTCTGTCCATACCTTCGTGAGGTATTACAGGTTTGACACCTTCGCCTCTCAGGATGCTTCCTTCGGGCGGCGGATTCTCCTTTCTGCACAGGAGCGTCCCCACCCTTAAAGGATACTGCTTTGGGACATCCCCAAGGTATCCTGTGGATACCCTATGGACCCTGAAGTAGAAAATATGAGATATGGTAAGAACTTACCCTTGTTATCTCTATTTCTACGAAGTCCATAGGGTTCCACAGGACTCCCGCCCTGTCGCACCTGTGCTGCAGATGGGCTTTGCTCTGGTCACCGGTTTTCCGTCTCCCTCTGGTGAGAATGTGATTCTTGTATGTGTCCAGATCTGTTTTTCTCTCTCTTCCTTCTCCTCCTCCGGCCTATGGCTTGATAACTAACTGAGGTGCCTTGGCTCGGGGGCGGGGTATAGGAGGGGGACCCTAGTGCATCCTGGGAGGCTGAAAAGCTTAACTCTAGGGTGCCCAGCGACTGATGTTCATAGGTATCCTGTGGAACCCTATGGACTTCGTAGAAATAGAGATACCATATCTCATATTTTTACACATTTCTATAGATTTTCCAGGTTGCATCGTTACGGAAGTAATATATTTTGTTACATTTAGCATACTCCATTCATACACAATTCATACCCAAGTAGCAGAATGTACAGTAAACAAGCTTCTTTTCGATTTCAGGGGGTGTGCTCAGACTTTTTTGACAAGTACTGTACATCTAAGAGTGTGTTGGGGGAAATTCTACTTATTACTTTGTGCAGTTTTCGTAAATGTCTCCATATTTAAACATATTAATGATTTTCTTAGAGCTGTGTTTTATTCACTAGCCTAGTTGTCTCCCAACACTGGCACACAGATCATGGCCAATGTTTCATGTATCTTTAAGATAAACGAGAATTGTTAATTTAAATTTTTTTTTCTTTACTCTTGATTATGTTGACAAAAATAAATCATAACTTTTTTTTATTAATAGAATGTTTTAAGAATATCGTGTACATATAACCCATG